>JAQFVV010000289.1:600000-1006945 GCA_028023455.1 Epiperipatus broadwayi | reverse complement strand
ATATAGGGCAAAAGTAAAGTTATTATCCTGTTTTAATAAAATGGCACAGAATAGAGTTTTCCCAAGTAGTTGGAGTAATACAAGAGTAAGGTTATTATTTAAAGGAAAGGGTAAGGATCATAGAAAGTTGAATAATTATAGACCGATAGCGGTAACATCAGTTTTATATAAAGTTTTCTCGTATATGGTGGCTAGTAAAGTTGTAAAATGGATGGAAGGGAATAATGTAGTGGGTGAAATGCAAGGAGGTTTTAGATTAGATAGGCGTATAGGAGATAGTTTATTTGTAGTTACACAACTTATGGATATGAGTAGGAATGCAGATAAACAGTTTTATATGAGTTTTATAGATATAGAGAAGGCATATGATAGAGTAAATAGAAATAGATTATGGATAAGTTTAGCAAATTTGGGAATGGATGAAGCTTTAATAGATATTATTAAGAAATTATATGAAAATAATTATTATATATATCAATTAGAGAATATAGAATCAATTAAAGTTAAAAATGGTGTGGGACTAAGGCAAGGATGCCCTATGTCACCTATTTTGTTTGTGTTGTATTTGAGTGAAATGGAAAGAGCAATAGAAAGATTAGGAAGAGGGATAGAGATACCGTTAATAGGTAGTAAGGGAGTATATATTTTGTCAGGTCTTTTTTTTGCAGATGATATATTTTTGTGTGCAGAAAAAAGAGAAGATATGGAAGTTATGTTGAGGACATGTGCAAGGGTGGGTAAAGAGATGGGGATTAAATTTAGTGAAGAAAAATCAAATATAATGATGGTTAATACTGAGGAAAGAGAAGATGTAGAATTTTTATTGGGAGATATTAAGTTAAGTGTGGTGAATAGATATAGTTATTTGGGAATTATTTTAAGTAATCAGAAAAATTATTTGGATGAATGGGAGAAAAAATTGATAAATGAAGCAAAGAAAAGAAAGGGATTGATAAAGAAATTAACAGTATTTTCATATAATAAATATGATGTAGCTAGAATTATATGGAAAGGAGTTGCAGTAGCAGGGTTAACATATGGTAATGATGCATTATATGTTAGTAAAAAGATATTAGATTATTTAGAAAAAACTCAAAGGGAAGTAGGAAGACATGCATTGGATGCAGAAGTATGGACAGCAAGGGAGGCAATTCAAGGAGAAATGGGATGGTCAAGTTTTCATATGAGAGATGCAAAAAGTAAAATGAAAATGTTTGGTAGATTGCAGTTTATGGATAATAAAAGAATAGCTAAAATAGTATTTAATTGGGTTATGAGTAAAGGGCAGGTAACAAGATGGGTGAGAAAGGTAATGCGCTATGCAAAAGATTTGGATAAAGAATTTATATCAGTATATTTGTACAAAAGATGGGATGATTGTGTTAAGAGGATTATTGAGTGTTATAGTAGTAAGGAATGGGATAAAAGAATAGATTTATTAATAAAGACTAGGGAGTTAGAGAGATGGAGAAATAGTATGGAGAGTAAAAAGAGTTTAAATATATATAGAAATAAACAGAATATTAGGTGTGAGTTAATATATGATAATAGTAAGGAAAGTAGTTTATTGTTTAAAGCTCGAACGGGATCTTTAGCTACAAAAGAATATACATGTAAATGGAAAAATATGGGTGATTTATTTTGTAAATTATGTAAGGAAGGAATTGAAAATATTAGGCATTTGTTAATTGAATGTAAATGTTTGAAAACAGAAAGGGTACATATAATGAAGTTGTGGAAAAATAAATATGAAAAGAGTGATTATACAGAAAGTGAATTATTGGTTTTTATGCTAGGTTTGGGAAAAGATAAGGGGGATTTAGATATAAAGGTTATAGAGTTGACAAAAATTATGTTGTGGAAATGGGATAGAGCAGATTATGGGTAAATTTAGAGTGGGGAATGTAAAAGAAAGTGGCTAACAGGTTTATCTGGGCTTAATTGCTGAGATATTCTTGACTTCGTTTAAGGAGAAGCCATAATACATCACATCACATCACATCAACATCACCCATGGTACCGAGTTCGAACATAGTTTATCGGTTCCACAATACAATCTACGGAATAACGCCTCTGATGCGACATAAGTAAACACTTCTTTAGGCACAGTGGTCAGGGAGATGCACGAGATTCATGGTTTTGTTTCCGAGTTGGCCAACAATCAAACGAATATTAATTAACATATATAATCGAGGAAATATATATAATGGGCATTGAATAAATGAAAACTTAACTGCAGACGTATAATTAAAATTATTTATTTACGTATTTAATAAAAAAAAACATTATTAATGTTATTAATCATATTTTAAATTCAGAGTTTCAATAGCTAATTGGCAATATTATTATATATAAAAATACATTTATTTATAAAGAGCATTCATTTATATGAAGGCGTAATCTAGCTACCTAAGGTTTTCGAGTGAGTATTTCTAATGCGTGCTGTAGGGAATTTATACTTTGCACTGCAAGAGTCATCAGTAGCGGCGGACATACATTTATTTAATAAAAATATTTATTTTACGACTAAGGGCAAACATTTATTTGAGAGTAGATGATGAAGATAATGCCGAGGCGGAGTGATATAGAGAATGATAAACTAAATAAAGGAACACGTGGTACACTTTAGAAGGGCGATATAAAATGGCAGCACTGAAACTGCAATGCCATGAATAAGTTTATAAGGGTTTCGGGTTGGTCTCTGCCTCGACCCGAAGAGGTAAGGTGTCACATGAGCATAACCAGGGACAAGCGGTCCGTGTCGCAATTTGCCAGCTGGCTGCGTGACGGTCGTCAAGCCCTACGGGAACATTATCATGTCCACTTGTGTAGGACGACTGGGGTTAATTCAACCCTATAGAATCCGGAGTATTCATGGCGTGGAATAAGTCATCGTGGCTTCAAAACGTAACACATGTATAAGATCTAAAAGATTATGGTAATATTTAACTAGATTTCAAACTCGGCCCTCCATTATCAACATTGATTAAAAGAAAATTGGTGACTCTCAAAGAAATGAAATTTCCGTAATTATTCATTAAAAGTTAATAATAAAAAAAATATCTAAAAGGGGAATTATTACAGCGAGTATGCCAGCTATTACGAAGTAGTAGACCCTGCATTACAATAACTGATTCTTTGAATGCGTGTCGTATTTATATGAAATTTAAGTTATTTATAAAGCAAATGACAATTTGACACGCATTCACTGTTCAAGCGATTATAGATTTAGCTTTAAAACTAAGACATTTATGAGAAGGTAATATTTCAATGATAATTATAAATAAAATGTAGATTTGAGAAATACACACCTAAGAAGGATAGAGGGAGGTAAGCTAGATTAAGCGAGAAATTTACAGATTACATTAATTCTCAAATTTTAGTTTCACAAAATTACAATTTTAACATTTTAGAAGTGAGACAAATAGTAGGAGATGAGCTATAGCTTATTATTACTAGAGTACTCTATAATTTGGAATACACACACAGGTACCTGTTTTATAAGATGTTTTCTTCCATTTGTTTAATAGTAGATTGTTCGTGATTTGCAGTTTTCTTTCTTGTCTTTGGCATTTTATTGATTTTAACAGCAGCGGCTTTCTTGTTTATTTCAGGTAGCAGATCATTATGGTGTTTTTACGATGGGCAATGTGAAGTTCGGCATACGGTGGGCCATCTCCCGATGGAGAATAATCTCGGTGCTTACTCGGTCATACCTTGGCAATATCAATTTATTTTAAGATATTTTAGACTCTCCACTCGAGGGCAAAGCTAAAATTCAAGTTCAAGTCTCCAGCAAGTCTAAGATGGCCTCCTTTTTTTATCTTGATCTTTTAATTTTTCTGTTGAGATATTTTTAGGTTTTATTTATCTTGCCCTCAGGATAATCAATGCTTTTGCTGGTTTTAATTAGAAAGAAATCTGCTGTGCTATTGTTTGTTTTGTTTTTTTTCTTTTACATTCGTTAATTACATTTTTTTGGAATTTTTCTATAATTAATTTATTATCTATCACTGACCGATGCTTTTAAATTTTCAAAGACAAAAGGGAATAAAATTATTTTAACTTTAATTAATTATTGCATCAGATTTTGTTAGAATTATTATTTAACGAAATTTAAACAAAACAAAAAATACAAACTTTATAATCCAAAATAAATGATTAAAATTATACAAAATTATATAACTAAAAGAAATCTAAATTATATTATTTTATCCCTATTTATTGCGTTAATTTGAGATCGAAATGTGTGCGTGTTTATGCTGAATTCTACATATATTTATACATTTCTAAGATTGCTACACACACAATTCGATACCAAAAAGTTTAAATTTGGGTGGGATAGACCGGTCAGTGAGAGACGACAGAAAAAGGTGAAACTTAAGATTCGAATACGAATCTTACTGTTTCAATATTGGCTACGATATTTTCTGACCTTGCACAATACTGTGCTGAATACTTAAATTCTTGTAAAAATAAGCTCCACTGGACCAATTGACTATGAGTTAGTTAACTATGGTTTAAGAATTCAAGACTTTTATGGTTATTATGAACTCAGAACCCAACAGAAATTGTCTAAACTTCTGGAAAGTCCAAACTATTGCTGTCTCATTTTCTGTGACCATATAATTCAACTCTGGATCTCTCAGCAACTTACTGATAATAAAAAAAAACTTTCTGGTTATTCTAAAAAAATTTGTAACAAAGCTGCTTTAATTCCACATCTACAACTATCAGTCAGAATGTAAAAGGTTTTAGTAGTAGGAGATAATAATGTTATTTCAAAAATTTTCATTTTGATTTATTTGAAGTCATGGTCATGTCTAGAGATCCATCATCAGGAAGTAAATTTTGTAACAATTGCAGTATTGACTTCTTGTCAAATACAATTTTTGGATATTATAAAAATTACATAGTCCCAAGAAAGATCTAATTTGTTTCTTGGTCTTAAGGACATCAAAATTTTTAATAGTCATTATTTTGTCTGGATAGTGTCTAACATCTCCCAATAAGGGGTCATAAAAAGGCCACTTCTTCTACTAGGGTATATCTTTATTAATTCTTTCACAAACAACTTTGTAGAATTTTTATCAAAATATTTTGTACTTCTTTTAATTAAAAAAAATTCTTAAATCAAAATTAGTGGAATTTTATAATTACCAGCATATCTATTGTAATATAAAAACATGCTTGTTTTAATTTCAAAATCAGAATAAAATTTTAATTAAAACTTTTTAAATGAAACAAAACTCTACATACAGTATTGACACTCAGTGCAAGCCAGAGTAATCAATGGATTCCAGAAGGCTTGTGCATAAAATCCCCATGTAGTGTCTACTCATCCAATATCCTTAGACTAGTTTCTGGCTTGTGATCTTCACCAGTGAGGAGTCTTGGATCTGAGAGCACTGCACCTAGATCTTAGAACCTAATGCAACCCTCCAGCCCACCTTTTACTTCAACTACAAAACTATGAGTCTTAAATTGAAACAATATTTTCAATCCAAGCTCATTAGCTTATATAGTCATATAGGTCTGAACTCAATTCAGTACCCATATATTTTGGTGTCGTTGGTTCTTTAATAACCATAGTCACCACTAAAGTGGCAATACTGTATGGAAAATTTTGCCTGTTTTAATAACAGTTATACACAAGCACAAGAAATGGTGATCATGTGATGTTTAATGGCTTAAAATCAATCCTGCCTAATAGGATAGTGGTGGCTATGGTTATTAAAAAACCAAAGACACCAAAATATATGGGTACTGAACTGAGTTCAAACCTATGACTATATAAGCTAGTGAGCTTGAATTGAAAAGTGTTTTCAATTTAAGACTCATAGTTTTGTAGTTAAGTAGAGATAAAAGGTGGCTGCTAAGGGGTTGCATTAGATCTTAAGATCTAAGTGTAGAGATCTCAGATCCAAGGCTACTCACTGATGAAAGCCACAAGCCAGAAACTAGTCTGATATTGGATAAGTAGGGACAAGATGTGGATTTTATGCACAAGCTTTTTGGCATCCATTGATTACTCTGGTTTGCACTGAGTGGCAACACTGAATGGAGAGTTTTGCCTGTTTAATAACAGTTATAAGCAAGTATAAGAAATGATGATCATGTGATGTTTATTGGCTTAAAACTTTTTAAATGTTTAATTATTTTTTTAAATTCAAAATTATTTAATCCTTAACTGTCTAAGTGTAGAGCTCTCAGATCCAAGGCTACTCACTGATGAAGGCCACAAGCCAGAAACTAGTCTGATATTGGATAAGTAGGGACAAGATGGGGACTTTATGCACAAGCTTTCTGGCATCCATTGATTACTCTGGTTTGCACTGAGTGGCAACACTGAATGGAGAGTTTTGCCTGTTTAATAACAGTTATAAGCAAGTATAATATGGAAAATATTTACAAAAATTTTTTTTATTTCTATTTTTGCTTTCAACTTTATATATATATGCACACACACAACTATATTGTTATATGCCACAAGACATGTAACCATCTCATTATATATATATAATCATCTAAATACTTGAATATCTATTGTCAGTTTTTATTGTAATGACAAATATTTTTGAAAAATGCAGAAATAAAATAAATCATCACTAGTCTTTTATATCTATAAAAGAACAACTTAAAAAACTTGTAGATATTAAGGTGCCATTATTTGTATGGCAGATTATTTGATTTGTCCATAAATATTTGGGACCTTTTCAAATTATTAGTATTTATTATATATTCTACTTTTTTATGTAATATAATATTTTAAAATTTTTATTGATATTATTTTTACTATTTTTGAAATAGGATCTCACTTCACAAAATGAATGGATAAAATTTTTCCCAAATGTTTTTCCTTCTGATTATGATTATTTGAACTTAGAAGACTCCCTACAAAGTCCTAATCAAAAAACTAATTTTGAAAAGCATAAAATGTTCCATTTGCATAGTGCGCATGCAAATATGACTCTCGAAGTTCTTGCAAGCTGTTCAACAAGCGCTGAAGCATTATATGGTTCTGAAGATGAAGAGGAATCATTGCCCCACAAAAGCATACAATTTAAAAGTATGGAAGAAACGAATAAATTTAATTCATTATCATTTTTTCCAAATATAAACAATAATACACAAGAAATAAATAAAACAATGCCTGAACACCAATATGCTACCATTTGGAAAAAAGATAACCGCATGTGGTTATGGAAAAATTATAGGAAAATAAATCAAGAAACTTATGAAAATACGTTAGAAGAAGATAAAGATTCATCTCAATATTCATCAAAGACTTCTATTAGTTAACATTCATCAGTAGAAAGAAAACACAAAATGCCAAAGTAATAGTGGATTGTAATATAAACATTAAAAAAATTGAAACATTTAAATTTCACCTGGTGAAAAAATATATACATTAATATTATATTACTGAATTATGTTAATTCATTTTAAATAACTTTTGTAGACATTTATATATAAATGCTTAGCCAAAAAAAAAATAACAGTATTAAACATTAATAAAATATTAATTACAGTACTCATAAATTATTTCAAATTTTATTAGTAAAGTAAAATATTTTCACACAATTGTACTTTGAATAAGTGTATATATATATAGTATTATTTCTGGGAGCTTCTGTGTAATAAAAATATAATAACTAAATAGCTGATATTTCAGTACAATAAGTATTTTTCTCAGAGCTTCTTCTTTCTCAAATGATAAGAATGTTATATTTTTATTAGACAGAAGCTCCCAGAAATGAATATATATATATTATAATAGTCAGCATCGTCTCTATCCCTATATCTGCCCTACCAGGGTGCCACTAGGCTATTTGAACCTAGAAAAATTATAAAGTAGTTATAGACAGATGGGTGAGGTTCAACTTTTATTTGACCAATAGTCCTAGTCACAAGCTCATGGAGAAACTGAACAATATCAATTTTAGAAAATACAAATTGATTTAAAAATAGAATTAACAAAAATAAATTAAGTCACTGCCAAAACTAATTGAGACAAAATATTTATTATATACATATATTGAAACAAATTTGAGAATTTAAATTTAACATTTATTATTAAATAGATTTAATTCCTATTTAAAATATGCACAGATAGATGAAATTTTATATATTTTAATACTATTTTCATATTTTGTTAAGCGCAAATATATTACATAGAACACACATTAAACAGACTCAAACTTTTTAACCCTAGGCCAAAAGTTTGTGTCCAAACCAATGCTAGTTTATTAATATATCGATGTGATCAATGCAAAATGAGAATGTTAGCATAACAAAAATCATGATTACAGGAATTTACTTCTGAATCATCTTATTAGAAGAAACATGATGATCTTCACCAATACAGGAATGTATGCCTGTCTGATGAAGGATCACATAAATATATGTGCAAAAGAAATGCTCATCAGGGGAGAGCAGTCCATTGCTGACTTACAGTCCCAATCTTGAGCATATCAATGGTATAGGAATATCTCTATAACTGTTGGCAATGAGATGGCTATCATTTTCGGGCCATACATCCGATTGAGTGATATACCCTGTATACTAACATAGGACAAGGTAATGAGAATCCAAGGTGCCTCCCCAGCTTACATTGACATAAAACTTCTGTACATCCATCCACCAGCATCGATTCAACTATGAAACAATTAGTCAAAAATTAACTCTACTTAAACCAACATAATCTTAATGAGTCTATGCAGCTATTTACACCTAATTTTAAATTTATTAATTTAATTGCATGAGGATGGAAATGACCATGGCATACAAGTTGTACATAAAATCTTTAATAAATAATTTAGAATTTCATTTGTCAAATAAGATTTTCTTTAGGAGAAATAACGTTCTGGTTTAATAATTGAAATGTATTTTTTCAGGTTAAATAGCATCTCTACCATCTTCATAATGTCTGTCCATTTCCTCATGCTGACTTTGATCCTTTCATTTTTTGGATCTGCTGCTTTCCAAATCTATATCTGTACTCATACTTGGATAAGATCCATTTGGTGATCTATCAGGAGTACTTAGTTTTCTTAGGCTGGGATAACTTTGTTAGCACCTGATTATTCTGGTTTTTCTCATACTCGCTATGTCTTTTCCTATTCTTCCAATATGGACAGAAACCTATTTTTCTAATATAAACAGAATCTGAAGACATTTACATCCACATACCAAATGTGTGCTTTACTTCTGCCTTTATTTTTTTTTACTTCTGATTATAACTACCTTCTTTGCAACTAAAATATTCTGTTACGTTGATTGCTTAAAATGGGGGTATTAGCAGCACTGCTACTTGCTCGGTGAATCACTGGTACCAATCAGCATCTGCTTAACCTTTAGAGGCATATTTATTATGATGATCTGTATAATCTGGTCTTAAGTTAGAAGCTGGTTTGTTACAGCTCTCAATCCAGCCACTTGCTATGAAGAAAGTGCTATATGTTACTCCGGGTTTATATACTTCCTGTGAGAATTGGTGCTTTATATCCTCTTGATATTCTTCAGTTGAATATTGCCTTTATAACTTTCAAAAGTACTAGGCTTAGTAAATAAGGAATCCTACCATAAATGAAATGCACCATGAAAGTGGCTGCATATTATTAACGATCTTACTTTTGCCTGGCATCATGTTCAACCCAAAATACTTTTCTAGGCTATTTAAATGTTCAATAGGGGGTTCAACCCAAAATACTTTTCTAGGCTATTTAAATGTTCAATAGGGGGTTCACCAGCATGATCCTTAAATGTTACCTTCAGGAATTGGTTCACTAAATTTGGTGCTTTATTATGAGTTACCAGATTCACCCTGGTATCTTCATTAACAAAGGTTGACTTCTCTTCCCCTATATCAATAAAATTTCATTCTATCTGAACTCCATGTTACCAATTCCAATTTTTTCAAACTCGTAGAGTTTTTTTAAAACTTTTCATCATTCACTATCACTTCCAGATGAGCAATAATTTCACATGCTTTTTGACTAAAAACTCTTTTTTTTCTGCACTAGTTTCCTGTTGAAACTTTGATACTTGAATCTGCATGTTCTATACTTTTTCCTTCACTTGTAAATTCCAATGATCTATACTCTTTACTATTTCATCTAATTGTTCATCTTCCTCTTGAAATCTATCTTGCATTTGGTCCATAACATCAGCTACTTTCTTCTTTTGTTCCTTATCTTTCACTATTTTCACAATCATTTTCTGATTATTTCCTTTTTTCTGCTCTATTTTAATCAACATCTTTTGATTGTAATGATTTTTGACAGCATTTCTTCTTTGCTGATTAACATCTTTCATCTCTGTAAACAGCACGACTTTTCTGATTACTTTCTTTAAAAGTATCTGAATTTCTTTTTTATTGTCCTCTTCTTTTTGTTGATTTCTTCTATTGTTAAACATATATACTTTCATTTTTTTATATTTCATGTTTTTTTCTATTTTTCTCTTCTTCTTGTTAACCCTTTTTATTATCCTCTTCTCTTGTTGATTGCTTTTTTCTATAGCATTTAAAACTCTTCTACTGTTTTTTTCAGCAGCTGTCTTTTTCAACAGCTTGATTAAGACTGAAGTCTCCTTACAAGATACTGATGTCTGATTTACCCACCCCTATTTTTGGAACTGTCTCCCACCAATCACAATCCTGTCCCTCACATGACCAAATTAAATGCTGACCAATTAGGCTTATTTTTACAAAAAATATTGTTAAATATTTTGCTCTTTCAAAGTTAAAATTGGAAAACAAATCAAAAACTTACATTAGAATCAGTTCTTTTTTAATTTCTCTTTGTTAATTTTTTTTTCTGCCAAAAGAAAAACAAGATAATCAGATTAATTATACTCATTTTGAAAATACTGCCTTTTCTTTTGGAGAGAGATAAAGAAAAAAACTTTTCTTAAAATGCATCAAAAATATTAAAACTTCTGCCTTTTTTTTTTTTTTTTAAAAAAAAAAAAACTTTACAAACATAATTTTTTTTACCTCGTAAATGTTAAAATTAAAAATTGTTAAATAATTTATTGAAAAGAACTTTTTTTTTCAGCCACAACTAAAATTAAAACTGGTAAATAGATAAAATTATTGAAGAGATAGAATAAAAGAAATTATTTATATGATTTTAGTTTTCTCTCTTTTCCAAACATTACACATTATAATTCATTTCAAATATTCATATTATGTTTAAAAAACATTTGAAAGTTATTCAAAGAAAATTATCTAGAATTTTCATATCATTTGGGAAGAAAATATTTAAATAAATCAAATATTATTATAAAAAATATATGCTAAACTTAAGGAGCTTGTAATATTAACATGGCCAGAATTGGCCATTGCCCACAATATATATCCCTCTGAAAATAGTTCACCAGTACTTAAAAATATAAGATTTGGAACAATAAGACAAATATACATAATGCAAGCATATAGTAAAATATATATATAATAAGATTGACAAGGATGAACTGAAGCTAAAATATATGGAAAGCAAATTTCTATTATTCACATCAATGAAAACATTAAATGGTGCTCAAATAATTTTGGGTGGATATGCTTCTAGAAAGAATAACAATAGATGATAACTGAAGTTCTAAACAAAATCCCATGACATTGTAAGAAATCGGTGTGAAGCTATGAATTGGAAAAAATGAACTAAACTCAAGAGTTTTACAATACAATAGTTTAATAATTAATATAATGTAGTATTATATAATATGTAAAAAAACAGAAGACCTATTTTTCTAATTGCTGTCAAAATTACCACACCACATTATGTGTTAGAAAATTAGCAAATTTAAAATGACTCTTTTACAATTACAACTCAGAATTTATAGATGGGCAATCCAAAAATAACATTAATAAAGCTCAAATTTAAAATCATACCAGTCTTCATTTAATAAATCTAATAAATACTATAAGGTAGGCATTTCTAGTCATTTTAATATGTTTAAGAGTAAATAGCAATAAGTCAAATACATGATAGTAAAGTACGGAGTTAAAATAAATGACTTAATATAAAAAATATAATTGTGAATTGGCAAAATATATATATATAATTATAAAAATATATTGTTAATAAAAGAAAAGTTATTTCAACAATACGATGAAACTATTATTAAAAAGGGAGATATTATGAAATGAATACAAGTTATATAAAGAATTATAAAGTAATAAAGAACAAGAAACTAAAATATCCTCTACACATATTACATTTCAACTTCCAAATATTTTAAATGACGATGAGACATGCATTGAAATTATGAAGAAAACCTCCAGAAAATGATGAAATTATTATTACCATTTTAAAGGTGAAATAGAAAAATTGTTGGCAAACATATGTCAAATACCTAAATAATGTACCATGTGAATAGAACTAGTAGTAATATTTAAGTTGATGAAGATATTACAAATTAGAGATCTATCAGTTCTATACAAGATCTTTACCAGGAATGATTATTATAATTTCTCTACAATGACTTTGAATTTTAACCAATCAAAAGAACAAGATCAATTTAAGTGATTTCAGCACAGTGGAAAGTATAGGACAAAAACCATGAATATGTTAACATTGTTTTGAATTTGTAAGATTACGAATTACAGTAAAAACAATGAATATGTTGCCATTATGTTTTGAATTTGTAAGATTATGAAAAGCACTTGATTCTATAATCATTTCTATGATGATTAAAGCTTTGAATATAAAAATATAAATCCAGGATTTTGTCATATTCTGAAAAATATTTATCAAAATGCAATAATTAGATTTCATGGTGATACTAGGTTAACATTAATAACAGTATACACCAGGGGGGTTTCCATATCTCTAAAACTTTTTACAGAAATTTACAAGTATTTTGTGGCTTAAAATTTGAAACTAAAGAAGTAAAAATAAATGGAGATTTAGGGCATTTAGATTTTTCAGATGATGTAGTTGTTTTTCAAATAATGCTTCAGATCTTCAGGAAATGTTACAAGATTTATCAAATGAAACCAAGACTAAAAATAAATGCTAAAAAGACTTAAATAATGTTTGATGGATTTTTTTCAGAATAAAAATTAATAATCATGAATTAGAAGTTAAAAATTACAAATACTTTAATCAGCTTATTAATATAGATAAAAACATAATGAATAAAATTAATTATGGAATTAAATTTAGATGAAATGCTTTTGGAAAAAATAACTTAATATTAAAACATGTCTATAAGTTTGAAAAGGTTTTTTAAATGTAGTTACCAGTTCTTACTTAGATGTGAGATGTGGACGCTTAACGTAGGAACAATTCTAAGATTTCATATCACTCAGTAAAGTATGGAAAGATGATTGTTAGGAATAAAAAGAAGTGACTGAAAATGAAATATGTGGGAGTGAGAATACAGTTATCACCAAGATCATTGAAAGAATTATGAGATGGAACTCTGCTGACATTACTAAGAGATACTAGATGGACAATTGAAGTCTTAAATTAGATCTCAAGAGATTATAAAAGAAAAACCTAGGATGAAATAAGGAATTTGCTGGTGTGATGTGAAGAGATTATAAACCAGATAAAGTGGATTAAGCTTGGAAAGACCATCTTGCAGAAGTGGATTGATAATGGGTTGTGAATGAATAATTACAGCATTTTCAAACTAGATGTTAAAAAATAGTAGTCTTTCTTTCCCAAGTATTGTCACCAATATTATATATCTTTGTTTAGTAGTAAACCAACTATTGTAAAATAAGTCAAGGTCTCAGAACTTATTATAAAGGTGGGCAATTCAATAAGGGATAAATTTAAATCACAGTAACCTCATCAATATGGCTAATAAATAAACATATTTCCACTCATTTTTTACACCTAAACAATGTCAAATATGTATTGGAATGAGGCTTCATTTATATCTAGTATAGATTTAAATTTGATTTAATACTATTTCTTGTTGGATTGGCTGTATAAATCCTTTTACCCTTGCCAATTTTTTAAAAAATAAAGACAGTGCAAAACGATATTGAGATTAACTTAAAAATCTTTTGTTTATAATTTGAAAATATAATTCCAAGAGCTTAGTTTTGATAATCTGAATATAAGGAAAGATGTGAAAACAATTGTTTTATTGCTTTTTTGAATTGAGAGCTAGTCAACTCTCAATACCTATTAATATTCATAAATAAAAAATGTCACCTATCTAAAATAAGACCAACTATTTGCTATCAAAAATGAGTACACTATTGTACCGTTCACAATCTAATTTAACATTCACAGTTGAATTTAGGCCTTCTTTTTGCACACTAGAAAGAGCAAGTTAATCAAGCTATGAAAAAGAAAATATATTCAGACCATTTATGAGTCTGGGTATCTCAAGAACAATTATATTTCCTGAATAGCTGACCTACTATTTATTACAATGATACTGCCAGCAGAATCAGTTTTATATATTTCAGGGTGCCAGAATTCTCTATAAGAATTCACTGATCTGTTGAGTCACATCATCATTTATGAAGCAAATAATTGAAAAGATCACGATTAGGTTTAAGGTTACTTAAATGTTTATATGAATTTTTCTTAGGAATTTTATTAAACATGGGCACTGGTACAGGTAACTTATTCATTTAAATCTTACTAATAAAATAAATAACTAAAATTGAGAATTACAAATGAGTTATATTAAAGATATTTTATTATAAAAAATTTAAATGATAAATTAAATAAAATTGAAAAAAACATGCACACTAATCCAGATAATAATGTATATGAATTAATAAATTCCAAGTAGTTCACATTTGAATAATTAAAACAGTTCATCAGAGAACAGGAAATGTCTATATTGGTATTATAATCTTATATTTAACATTAGTTTGCATATTTTTAGTCACAAATCAGGTGTGAATAATCTTAGCTTATCGGTAAATTTGTGTAGATTCTTACAGTATACATATATCTCTTCAGATCCTGAGCTCACTAGAAGTTAATTGATTACTTTTGTCAACATTCCTGTGGTCCTAGTTTGTTTTAATGCTGTACTGTTCTTTTGGGGTGACTTAATCATTGAGTGTCCACCCTGCTTTGTTCCCATTCCTGCATGAAGCAAGTGAGTAGTATTCCTGGGCAGATGCATTTTACTCCCAGGGTTCTCATGAGAACTTCCAACCCTAAGAACAAGTGAACCACTCGACTTAGATTGATGTACTACTCTTTTTATACCTCAATCCAGTTTTGAAGCTTCTGCGCATATTCTTTTGTTTTTGTTATCACAATAAAAGTTAATCCTGTGCATTCTTTATTAGTTTTCAGCTAGTCTTTAATAAAATATTTCCACCATCTTTAATTAGCAGTCTTACGTTTGGAATTTCTTTTTGTCTGGATTAGTAATCTATGTCTTTTTTATTCTCTCCAATTTTAACTTTAATTAAAAAAAAATAATTTGAAACAAAAATAATTTTCATTGCACCTTATCTAAAAATAAATCATACTAAATAAAAAAAAAAGGAAATTAAATTGTCTTTTAAAAAATTATTAAATTTTATTTGAAGCTTTTTTAAAAAAAATATTGCCAAATGCCAATGGAATCATGAAACATAAGTATTTTAATACAGTTCATTACCACCCGCCCTGACAAACAAGAATAAAATATGGATTTGAAGTTATTTTATTCTTAATAAGTTTCAATTATAATTTTTTTTGTATTAGCAGTGCTAATAAATTTCTTTAGTGTTCACAAGTGACGTGTGGCTTTACAGCCCACTTTTAAGAGTCTAACATGGAGGGAATGATAAAAATTTCCCCATTCACTTGTGTCCTTTCCACACAAGCATAAGACTAACAATAAGCCCAAGTCTAAGCACATACAAGCATTGCTCATTCTTTTGAGATTTATCAGCTTATGGCACTTGGTTCATCCCATTTACAGGGACCCTGCTACAAATGGACTGATAGGTATTTAAGGAGTCTGGTTATATACTGGCATATAAGGACTCAGGGCTATTCTTTTTCCCCTCTTCAGCATTCACCTATCCAGTCAACCCTGTGAATTTAAAGTCTACAACAGCTGTTGTTTTGAAAATATATAAAAAAAATTTTGTTATATAATGTGTTAAAGGTTTTTTTTACAATTACTGCTTATGTCAGGTAGTGTTTTTTTCCAAAGCCTCACATTGGGATGCCATTGTACCATTCAAGGACTAATTTAACATTCACGGTTGAATTTAAACCTTTTTACTCACTAGAAAGCGGAAGTAAATCAAGCTATGAAAAAGAAATATTTGATAATTTGAGTCTGGTATCTCAAGAACATAGCTATATTTCCTGTTTAACTGGCTTATTATGATGTGCACTGCAGAATAATCAGTTTTATTTACTTAAAAAAGAGTGCCAGAATTCTTTATAAGAATTCACTGATCGAGTCACATCATTTATGCAGCAAATTGAAAAGATCGGGATTACATTTAAGGTTATTTAAACATTTGATTTTTTCTTAGGAATTTTATTAAACATGGGCATTGGCAGAGGTAACTTATTCATTTAAATCTAACTAATAAACAACTAAAATTAAAAACATACAAATGAAAGTTATATTAAAGGAAAATATTTTATTATAATAAATTAAAATATTTAAACGATAAATTATTAAATAAAATTGGAAAGAACATGCACACTAATCCAGGTAATAATGTACATCAATTAATAAATTCCAAGTACTTCACATTTGAATAATTAAAAGTTCATCAGAGTAAAACAGCAAATGTCTAGATTGGTATTATAAACTTATATTTAACATTAGGTATACAAACATTTTTAGTACATGCATGAATAATTAGTACTAATTACTTAGCCAGGCTTGGCAACTTAATGGCATTGTTGCCAGTCAAAAACAATACAATGCAACATTACAGGGTCACAATTTTTAAAATACAGCGACTTTTTTTAAACACTATTTTTTTCTACTTCAACTTTAATATTTCATTTTAGGGGTTTTTTTGTTAGGGGGGGGGTTACTTTTATTTTAAAAACCAACTTTTATTACCTTTTTTAAAAAATAAAAACAAAAAATAATTTTTGTCTCAATGACAACAAAGTATTTCTCAACCCACCCTAAACAATTAAAATAAGATCAAAACTTTTTCAACTTTCGTTTTTAAGACAGCAATTTTTTTGGCTTTATTTGTATTATGCGATGCCTATTTTACCATTTTTAAAAACTTTTAATATTAATAATTTTTTGATCATTTCAACTCAACATCCCAAAAAAATTACGAGATTAAAACTTGATTTTTTCAACTTTCGTTTTCTTTTTTTCATGTTTAAAATACGGCAACTTTTTTTGGCTATACAGCGATTTGTATTACACGATTTCTATTTTGCCCTTTTTAAAAAGAACTTTTACTATGAATGATATTTTTTGATCCTTTTATTTTTTTCTACTACGTTTTTAATATTTTATTTTTAGGAAATCGAATACATTCGGTTTTACACGATTTCTATTTTGCCCTTTTTAAAAATAACTTTTACTATTAATGACATTTTTTGATTCTTTTCTATTACTTTAATTTTTTTTAGGAATCAAGTACCTTCATTTGCAGGAGCTGGCACAATTTAAAAATCTGCTTGCTGCAGTTCACCATTTTGTCATATAATTTCTCACAAAAGCACGAGCTTTCGCATGAGCTTGGCTGAATCATGTTCGGCCCTACCTTTTGCCAATGTTTTGCACATTTCAAGTTGTGTAGTGACAATTTTTAGTGAGTCAGACTGCATGATTTAAGTAGAAATGAAATTACTCTGATATGGAGATATCAAAAGTTGTGGCCACTTGAAATCCAGACGACATGGTAGACAACCATGAATTATGGAAACAGGCCATATTTCTGTGCAACGTCAAGCAGCCTAAAATGGCTAAAACAGAACTGTTTTCTTAGCCTTAAGTCAGGCCACATAAACGGCATTTGTAGGTGTTTTTGGCATAGCAGCCAAGCCCGGCTAAGTAATTAGTACCGAATCTTAGCGTAAAAGTAAATTTGTGTAGATTCTTGCAGTATACATGTATCTCTTGGGATCCCCGAATTCATTGGAAGTTAAGATCTTTTATCAACATTCCTGTGGTCCTGGTCTGTTTTAAGGTCATACTCAGCCCTTTTGAGGTGACCTCTTCATTGTGAGTGTCCACTCTGCTTCATTCCCATTCCTGTATGATTTCATTCCCCAGGTGAGTAGTATTCCTGGGCATAGACATTTTACTCCCAGGGCTTTCACAAGAACCTCTAACCCTAAGAACAAGACAACCGGCTAACCTAGATTAGTTGTATTCTTTTTATATCTCAATCGTTTTGAAGCTTGTGTATTATCTTTTGTTCTTGTTATCACAATAAGTTAATGTTATGCATTCTTTATTAGTTTTCAGCTAGTCTCTTTTTGACAAAATATTTCAGTCATCGTTAATTAGTGGTCTTTTATGTTTGGAATTTCTTATCTTGATTAGTAATCTGCATGACTTTATTTTCTCCAATTTTAACTTTAAATTAAATAGATAAATAACTGGAAACAAAAATAACTTTCATTGCATGTATCTAAAAATAAATAATACTAACTAGAAAAAAGGAAATTAAATTGCATCTTTTAAAAGTCTTAAATTTTACCTTTTTTTTAAGTTTATTTTAAAAAATATTGCCAAATGCCAATGCATACATATTTTAATATGATTCAGTATATTAAAAAATCATATTATCTTATGAGACAACCTTCCAAACATTATTACAAATGCTACCTTTAAAAATATTATTAAATACAGTATTATCAATGCAGAAAAAGTTATTAAAATATTTTTTCCACTGTTTTAGAAAGTTTATTTCTTTGTAACAACTTGCTAATTCCATTATAGCTTACATCATGCAAGTTAAATTTGATTTGGTAGATAGTAAAATCAAAAAATAACCATTATTTTCATTGCTCCAATTGCAAAAACTCTAAATAGAAGCACTGATGTCAGAGCAAGACTAAAAATTCAATTAGTAGTATAAAATTTTCATAAATGTTGGTCCTTAAATTATTAAAAGTGGATACATATTTCTACCCACCTTTTACCAAAATCAATTTGCTCTTATTTCTTCACACAAAAAATTATATCTTTTAGTACTCACATTAAATATCCAATGGCTGTTATAACATTTCTCCATTCTATCAAAGGGATTGACTAGAAATTATTTTCAGTTAAACTAGCAATCCATTCTTCATTATATTAAAGATGTCATAAAATATTACTATTTTTTTTAAAAAAAAAAAACTTCCTTTATATCTGGTCTGAATTCTTCCATAGTTAATCATATATTTTTTTACAATTTGGGGCAGGAAACTTTTCTTGAAATCTTGCCTTATATTAAAAAATAACATTACTTAAAATAATGCTAACTTCTCTGGTTGAAATATTCAGTTTCTATTTTTTATATAACTTATGAAAAACATACACCTGTCTATCTATAAAAAGTATCAGTTCAGAACACCCATTATTGAAAAACATTTATTCAAACTAAATATGATCGAAATAATTAGTATAATTTGAGAATGTGCTCTACTGGCATAAAACAAGTAATCTTACTTTAGAATAAGAGACTTTGCATATTCAGTATTACCCTCCTCAAAAAAAAATGTTTTAAATTTGCCACAAGAACTAAAAAAAGGGCTGAAATATAATTGTATAGTTGTTATAACCTCTACATCAGCATATATCTGGAAGCTATATTTATAGAATATATGTGCATTGCAACCAATTTATTCCGCTTTAACAAAACTTAATTTTGAATCATCTCTGCTTCCATTCTCCAAAATTTGTTATTTGTTGTGTAGTACAATTTTAGAATGTTATTTTCACTAGACTTTAAAAAGTAGTAATTAATTTATAGATCACATAGAAAGCTTATGTAAACAGTCTGAACAGGCACTAACCTGTATTCAATGCGCTTTAAGATTTACAATACTAGAGCATATTTTGCCGATAGAGGGATCTTCCAAACCATGACACAAGATAGCAACTTTTATAAAGAACAGCAATCTTATCTTTAAGTAAATTTTTTACCAATTTTCCAGTTTCTCCCTCAGTGCATCCTACATTTAAAATTTTTAATTGAATGCTGCTAATTCTAACATCAAAATATTTTAATATTGGGTGTAATTTTACTTCCTTATAGTTAGATATAATTGATAAACAGACAAGACATTTTTGCAAATCTCATGAGAATTATTTTTAAATATCAAAATTATATATTTCTTGCACAAGAAAATTGAATTATAATTTTTTTTCAATAATTTGTTAAAAAGATTACCTTGACAACAGATTGAAATTGTTTAAATATTGACTGGTTTAATGTATAATTTATTGGTATAATCCAAACTTCTAAAGCTGTGGTTATGGTTATTAGTATGAAAAATAAAAGTACCTTCCATAATTGCAGTCAGATCAAAACTTGGGGAGTATGAAAACTTTAGACAGTGATGCTACTACATCAAGGTGCTGTTTATGTTCCATTAATATAAGCTTTGTTATATCACATCTGGTGGATCCCACTGCTATGAAAAATTCTGCTCTAACTGCTTGAATCTAGAGGTGCCCTATTGAATTTTTTAAAAACTGATCTGAGATACAATAACTATAATGTTAGAGCATAAAAATTTACATTAATAGAAACTAAAAAAACTAAGGAAAACAATAAGTCTAAGACAAATCGTGATAACCATTAAAAAAAATTAGAAAAAAAGAAATTTCAACATCCGGCAGTTATTATTTTTTGTTCATAATTTCTAATTTATCATTAACTAAGTTTAAATTACATATTCATTGATAATTTCTTTGTATTTCTCACAAAATTATCTTTCAAATCATATATAATACTTATTACCTGAGATAATCCATAGCTTCAGAATCTCCAAAAGTATTCACATAAGAATTCATTTTTATCTTGTACCCCAAAGGTTGACAAATCTCAAAGGCATCTATAAGAAAAAGATCCATCCTAATGAAAGATACAAAACAAATCATTTCCAGAAAATGGATATGCATGTCTATCTAAAGCTAGAAATTGTAAGCTAGTCTGTATCACTGATGAAATGACTTTCATCACATTTTATATTTTTTGTGTATATCAGTGATGTTTAGATTCTTTATGCACACCAGTGATGCTACCTTGTTATATTTATTGTCCCATAGATATATAATTTATTTGCATATAGTTCATTTGCTAGTTAGACTTGAAAATAATGTGATGCAAGATGTGGCAAAACTACCGACTTCACAGAATGAGTATCAAGGGAAAAGAATCAGAATTTGATTCTTTGCCTGCATACAATTCCATGTGGGTATATACATAACCACTGTGGCTACCACTATACACACACAACTTGAAATCTCTTTATTAGTTTTAAGTGTTTATATTTTCACATGGTACTATCTATGCCCAGTATATTTTGTGATTGCTTTATCAACTGCAATCTTTCTGTACATTAGATTATTTTTTAAAATTTACATTGCATTGCTCTCTATATGTAAATCATTACTTATTATACAAACACACTAATACTAATATAAACATATACCTTTTGAGAATTTTTGTCTATAAAATAAGGTTGCCTCAGAGACCCAAAATTACACTACAAAAACAAGTTTTATTTGAATTTATATACTGTATAATAAAGAGCATAAATGATTTAATATTATAAAATTTATATAGTACACACACACCAATACACACGCAAACAAGTTAATATACCATTTATCAAATAATTTTAAAAAATTTAAAATATTAAAAAAAAAAAAATCTACTTTTAACTGTTTCGGTCTAAAACGCCATATTGAATTTTTTAAAATACTGACCTGAGACACAACTTTCACAATAAACTTGTTTTAATTATGTTAGAGCAAAAAAAATTACATTAATATAAACTAGAAAAACTAAGGCAAACAATAAGCACAAGATAAATAGTGATAACTATAAAGAAAAAAAATAAATTTTTACATCCAAAATGATTATTATTTTATTGTTTGTTCATAATTTGGAAATTAACATTAACTAAAATTCAAATTACATCTTCAGTGATAATTTCTTTGTATTCCTCACAAAATTATCTTTCTAAACATGTATAACATGTCTTACCCGAGATAATCCATAGCTTCACAATGTCCAAAAGAAGTTGGTTATGAATTCTTTATTTTTATCTTGTACCCCAACAGTTCCAAATGTCAAAGGCATCTATAAAGAAAAAGATTCATTCTAATAAAAAATACAAAAGAAATCATCATAGCAATTGGCTTCTTGTCTAGGCTACTGTCTATATCATTGATGAGTTTCATCTCTTCATTTTATATTTTTTTGTATACTTGTGATGTTTATATTCTTTAAGCACGTAAGTGATGCTATCTTGTAATATTTATTGTATCACATAGATATAATTTATTCGCATATAGTCCATTTGTTAGCTATAGACTTGAAAATAATGTTATGAAACATATAGCAAAAACAGAGTGACTCCAAAGCATGAACAAAAATAAACAAAAACAAGAATCAGAATTTGATTATATGCCTGCGTATGCAATCTTTCTATACATTTGATTATTAGTTTTATAACTCATTACTTGTAAACACAAACATATTATATAAACATAATTATAAATAATAAATTATTAAACTTTTTGAAAATCATTATTTTATAAAATAAGTGGATTAGAACTTTAGAAAATTATGGTAGATATGAATTCTATACGAGTATAAATAAATATATAACTATAAACTAAAATTAATAAAAAAGATAATTTTTTCAAAAAATAAAAAAAAAATTTAAATATTAAAAAAATTAAAATGTTATACTTATAAGTCATTACGTTGAAGCTCTATTGGAGCCCTTGTTTGTGAATAACACGTGAAAAATGTTGACTTGCAGCCGGTAAACTATTTGTCTTTTATCATTTTGTGATAATTACAAAAATTATTAAAAAATAAAAAAAATTAAATACTCCAGTCGATTAAAACTGCTGCCAAAAATCCAAATTTCAACAATTTTTTTGAGGTAGACATCTTTGGAAAGCCACGTCATTGAGCTATCAAATGCCCATATTTTGTTTGACGTCATGCTTATACTTTTTACGTCAGTAAAGAAAGAAAACAACATGTTATCCGACGAGTGCCCACAGAGCAGGGGTTAAAAATAATCGTAAAAAATTAAAATTTTATCCGATATCAATGCAAGATATATCATTCAAAAAGTGAAATAAAGCAGCAACGAATACTGGGATTTCTGTTGACAACATGCTTATAGTTTTCGTGCAATTTAAAAAAGAAAAAATTTCAATCAATCAGCTACGACACGCGAATGACAAGCTACTAAGATTCAAGCTGATAAATTATACATGAAAAGAAACTTTTTAACTTTACATTAAAGTGATTTTTTTCACCTCTTTCAACCCTCCATTAAAAAAAAACAAAATATATCTATATTTAAAATGGCTATCACCAATACCAAACATTCAAAAAATAATTGCATTAAATGAGACTGAAAAATGGTTAATTATTTAGTAGATTCATTAGATTTGACAATTTTGCTAAATTACTTTTTTAAACATCAATATTTCAACATTTTGACTTCATTTTTTTTATTTTTACCAATTCTATTAGGAGATAATATTAGAGATACAGCATTTTTTTTCAAAGGCTTCATAATGTAAAACAAATTATAATACAAAAATTAAATAATTCAAAATCACTCATCTTTTTTAAAAGATTACTATGTATAATAAATTTAAAAAGGAAAACAAAACTATTGTGGACAAATAAAGAACATAATATTCAGCAGTAACAAGAAAAAATTTCCAAAAAACAGTAAATACCTGAACTCATATTGACATTTAGCGAATAATATTGAATTAAATGGTGCTAAATTGAAATTATTGAAAGAAAATTAAAATTACGTGTGAAGACCCAAAAGAAGTATAAATAAGTAAAAAAAAAATCCAATAACTGTAAAAGGAGACAAAATTCTCAAAAGGAGCAGTTAGTCACCTTAGAAATAATCACCTAATTACAAAATTGAAACAATTATATTTTCGAATAATAGATGATTTTATCACAACCTATGGTGTTTTTTTTTTTAAATTCAATATAAGTCAATAAATTTATTAGAAGCCAGTACATATAAATATATTTAAATTTGATCCCTAACTTGCAACAACTACAATGCAGTCAAGTCATGTAATGCTATAAACAATATCTCATACCATTTCTAAGAGCATTAGTTTTATATAAATATTATCTCAAAGTTGATTTTTTTTAAAATTATAAACATTACTTACAATGCATATTAAAATGTTTACATAAAAACCAAAAAAATATAGCCATAAAATCGCAAAAATTAAGAAATTACTTATATTTAACTGGATTTGATTGCTTTCTTATAATCAATTATCATGAAATAAATAGGCTTTTTATTATCCATTAATTATAAGTTTTATATTTCTTTTAGAAAGTAGGAAAAAAAAGTCATTTGAAAAGATGAAAAAATTGTAACCCTCTAAATTACAATTATAACCAGTACGAGTTACTACTAAATCAGAGAAGGGGGCATAAACTTTAACCCACAGAATCTAAATTAAAACTGATTTGATTTTTGTAAAATAAATACATATTTAGAAAGATATCAGGAATAACTGTTCAATTTAAAAAATATGAAATTAAGGCATATGAAATTTGATAGTGGTATTTGTAGCCATATTTTACTTTCTTGGACTGCTTTTTCTAAGATCTATTTTGTAAGATAAACTAATTTTTCTCAAGGAGCCTTAGATATTCTTCAGTGATTTGATAGTTATATGGCAAATCATTGACAGAACATAGCACATGTCATTTACCATGTGAATAATCAGTGATAACAGCTATAACAAGAATGTACAAACACTAGGAAGTTGCCAGATTTCTTTTAAACAAATAAACTAATTTTTGCAACCACATAGTAGAGCTATATCTAAATCTAGACTAATTTTTGTTTTAATCATAAACGAAAATCTTTACATTGATACTATTCAAACTAACATGAGATTTAGGAATCTTAAGGGTTCGCACTCAACCTAATATTTGTATCATTATATGAATGGCTAGGCCAATAACTATTTGGTGCCCTGTTTGATCATAATAGTAGCACCTTTAATAAGAAGTTATACAACAAAGTATCACATAATTTACTGTTAACTTTTCAAGTAAATAATTCATTCTATTATGAAACAAACATTATAAATTTAGTAATCAGTGATTACTTTCAATAGATGATTCAGTAAATGGAGAGATTTACTGTAATACAGATGACAAAATTGGTCATGTTTTGTTCTATATATGTAACATTTGCCACAGGTATCTACAATTAGAATAAAACTGAAATCAGTAAAATATATAATTGCTGACCTAGTGCCAAGCCTATTAATTAAACTCAGGATATTTGAAATATAGTATTTTCTCAGATAATGCAAAAAAAAAAAGCAGTTAATGGTTGTATTTCTGAAAATTCAGTGATTCTCATTAGTAATAATTATATTATTTTTTTGAAAAACCATGTGATATTTAAGCATTCTAATATTAGATTCAGGCATTAAGTGTCCAATTTTCATTAAGACCAACATCTAGAATACAGTAAGGAAATTTGAATGTGGCATTACAATTTAATCCATAGCTGGTACAAAAAAGCAATTGAGCAGTAAAATTCCTATTGAAACTATAATTTATGAAAAGAAGGAATATGAAAATAGATAAAAATGATACATTAAGGCAGGGATGCCCAACCCGTAGCTCGCGAGTCACATGTGGCTCGCGCAAGCTTTTAATGTGGCTCGCATTGCACTCTTCAAGAAAAATTGATAAAATATTTTATGTTCCTTGATGCCACATGCACACACTAAACATTTTTACAATACAAACGATATGCAGTGTCAGGTTTCACATTAAATAAAATATACTTTTCCTGTAATTATAATTTATATGTATGTTACCAAATTTTTAATAAATAAATATCAATAAAATGTATTTAATTTTTTTTATTTTTAACATATTACACCAATTTTTTTTTAGTTTGTGAATTGTTTATAAATGTAATATGAAAAATGCAATATATAATTGTGGCTCCCCAAATTTTTTTAAATTCTCAACTAGCTCGCTTCAAGTTAAAGGTTGGGCATCCCTGCATTAAGGATTGAATATCTCAAATTTTGTCAAGTAGTGTAAAATAAAGTTGATAATAAATAATATAAGAAAATATAATTAGCAAGGAAAGCTACAGAAGAGAATAAAAGTATCAAGAGTATAAAACAAAAGCTTGGCATTGGTAAGAAACTTTTGTAATAAGAAAAAAAGATGGAACTATTACTAAAAAGAAATGTCATCATGAACATGATAAAGCAATAAAGAAAAACTATTAAAAGTGAGGCTTGCAATTAAATCTATGAAGGAAAAAACTCCAAGTAAAAATGGAATTATAATTGATCTTAAAAGAAGCAGGTGAAAAAATATTTTTTCTGGCAAACTTAGATACCAAATACCTAAATAATAAAGATGTACCAAATGATTAGAAGAATGCAGTATTAATATTTTAAAAAGGAGATAAATAAGATATTATAGATTAGTCTTTTATCAGTTCTATACAAAAGTTTTACCGTGGTACTTACAAATCATCTAATGATTTTAACTTAGAAAAAGAACAAGCCAGATTTACAAGTGAAATTAGCACAGTGGACCACATCCAAGTACTAAGAGAAGTTATAGAAAAAGCCAATAAGTATGAGTTGAAAGCATTTGATTTTGTCTTCAGAAATTAAGGCATTGGATCAAGATACAGATTAAAGATATTGTCACATTTGAAGAATATTTATCACATGCAACAGTAAAGATTAAATTATATAGCAATACTAGGAAGATTAACATTGAGAAAGTGTATAATAGAGTAACTCCATACCTCCAAAACATTTTACAGCAGTTTTGCAACAACTATTTTGGGGATTAAAATGGGAAGCTAAGGGAGTAAAAGTAAATGATGTATTTTTGCAAATGCTTTAAAGCTGCAGAAAATGTTGCAAAAGTCATCAGATGAAAGTAAAAAAAGTAGGTTGATTTTTTGCAAAAGAAAATAAAAATTGGTGAGTTAGAAGTTAGCAACTACAAATACTTTGGTCAGATTATTACTGCAATTGGAAACATAATAGATGAAATTAATCATATAATTAAACTTGGGAGTACTTTAGATAGAAATAATATAAAAAGAAAATATGAGTATGTTCTTGAAAAGATTTTTAATAATTTTTTTACCAGTTCTTATAGGAAGACTCAATCAAGTATGAAAAGATGCACGTTAAGAGTAACAAAAGATCTAAAACGAAATACATGGGTGACAGAACAAAAATGTTACTGACATCATTGAAAGATTTGAGTTTGTTACAAAAGATAATAAATTGACAGTTGAAATCTTAAATTGGATTCTAAGTTATTGTAAAAGACCTAGAAAGGACCATGTGAGATAGATAAATGAAATAAGAAAATGTGCTGGGATAATGTGGAGAAGAGAGAGACTAGAGATCAGAGATGGACTGAACTTGGGAGACCATTCTGCAGTGAATCATGATAAAAATGATGAGAGTAAATAAAGGATTATTATGCCTAATAAATATATAACATCTATATACAAGCATTTATATATGAAAATAAATGTGTTGATACTTAAAAACAAATTTTTTAACGTCTATATATGTAAACATAATAAAATTATTGAAGTATAATGAATGATAATACATTTTATAAACAACTATAATAAACTGCAAAGTACTTTCAGTTAATTCCTTATTCTTAAATTGAAAATCGTTTAAATTTAAGTTAGTGGAGCAAACTGTTATTATATATTTCCTCATAAAGAATCTGTGAATTTTTCAGATTAAAATTGAAAATAAACTCATGTTTTTTCATAATCAAAGAAATCAAAAATGCCAATATTAAAATATTACTTCTATTTTTTTTATATATTTATATAATAGTTGATACTCTTTTAACCTTTTCTCAAGACTACACCTCGATGACATTAAGTGGATCACAAAATGAAGCATACAAATTTTTAAAAATAAAATTTAAACATTTAAAATATGGTATTGATACCCAATTATCATTAACTTTCTGTACTTTAATATATTTTTTTATCCAACTTCAATCAACTCTTGAGTAAATATTTCAATGTTATGTGATTTATCACTTTCATGACATTTCCCATTGTGAGAAGACTTAAGGCTTGCTATCTTATGCACTAGTACTTTTGATTCATAACATATATAACCTTTTTCTTGAAAAGGTTTATCAATTTATAATTAAACAAATCATCTCTTCTAACATACAAATTGAGATATTGATTTCTTTTCCAATTATCCATTTCAAACCATTTAATTTTTTCACCAAACTATTTAAAAGGATAATTCTAAGCTTGTTCAAAACCTGGAGAAAGTACAAACTTTACCAAAACGGGTTCGAATTCGAAGTCATAATTATGTATTTATAATGGTATACAACTTTAAATAAAATTTAAGACAAACTGATTTTTTAAAACTATTCATATTTAAATTATCAAGCTTTCTTTCCTAAATGCAAGGATAACTGGTTTAATTTAAATCTAAGCTTTAAAAAACATGATTTCTTAAATATATATAGATACATAAACTGATAGTTACAATTTATACGAGAACATTAAGGATAATTTTTAAATAAAAGATTGACCATATATGTTATCTTTTAAAATCCAATAAATTTTGAAAACTGATTAGTTTTTTTGTTATTTTATCTACAAAACGTTGGAAAACTACATTTTAATAATTATACAGCATTTTTAAAATGAACTGTAAAAACAATTCTAGAATAAAGTTCCATTATAAAAGGCAATTTATTTTTGAGTTGCAAGAGGATTACGTAAAACAAGAATCACTGAATCTCCTCTAACAAACATTTTGCTTATATAGCGATCTTTGTTCACTGGTTTAGCTTTCTTTTTCCCTTTTCCAGTTTTAGGCATTTCGGTCCACATCTCTTTAACGTTTTCCAGCACCATGTTACAATGTCTATCAAAGGCTTTAACTCTGGCCAATAATTTCTTGTTATTTCGACAGTTTATTAATACCTGAGTATTATTCTTGACTGATTGAGTTAATACTGATAATGGTCCTGTATTAAATTCTTCTTCCTCCCTTTTTGCTAATTCTTCAGGAGTCATTTCACTTTTTGGTTTTTGTAGAAGCGACATATTTTCAGCGTTTTTAAAAAGAAAAGAAACTCACGCTTTCTTCTCAACGTTTAATAACGTTATTAGATTAGACCGCGAACAAACTTAAATCAACTTTGCAGCACCCGGATATTGTTATTATTTTTTTTTTTAAAAAAATCAAGAAAAATATTTTAATATTTAGTTTTAAAATGAATTATAGTATATAAAATATTTGTATTTTAAATACTAACTTTTTTTTTTATTGAATGAGATCTAAACGTTATTTTAATTGAATTGTTGGGTGGGGAATCCCCTAGTTTCAAACATCTGTTTTACTTGATGCTGTAATTGTACGTACATGGCTTTAAATAACATTTGTATTTTTTTAAACTCTCTGCTTAAAGGCAGGTTTAATGATTAATAGTAGTCTGATAATATTTAATCATCGCTGCACTTATGACACAATCTATTCTAGCTTTCTGTTTTAGTGCTACATCATTAATTAAAATATTTAGAAAGCCTATTTATTAAAGGGAAGGGGGAGGCCAAAAGATAATATTACAATCATACGATTTTAGCTTTGTTATATGTATAAATATCAGATGAACAATATGCTCCAGTGGTACAAAAAAATGACTGGTCAAATCTAAAAGTAATTAGAATCCTTTAAAATGAAAAACGCATATTTTCCGGTGAACTAATATCCATAATCCCTCTTTACACTTGTCGAAAATAGTCTAGGGAGCTGAAGATGCAGGTTGTACAGACATTAATATTATTTTTGTAATCCTGTGATTAAATCTTCTTTACAGATATTAAATCTTTTAGCTTAATATATATGTTTTTAATTGTAGTTATGCATTATATTAAACTATAAATATGCGTATAATTTGATTTAGTCTGATCCATTCATTATCCAGTAATTGACTATTATCTATTACAAATATTTTATTTAATATTGTATTGATTTGTTGAAAATTATCGGATTGTAATAATCGCACATAGTTTTAAATTTTTTTCATATTTATAATAAACTTATTAAAACTCTAAAAACAACAACAGGAATGACTCAAAACTGGCCATCTAATACTTATAATAATTTTTATGTGCTTTGCATCCTAATTATACAGATTTCTAAACTTGAACTATATAGAAAATGTACGAAAAGTCTAAACAACTTACGTTGTCCGAAAAGTTGTGACATTGTATGATAAAGTAAATATAATAACTTGTGCTATAGGATCATCAAAAGATTCAAATACTTGAGTTATATTAGGGAAATATTCATGCATGTTCGTAAACAATTATTTTTTGTTATTTGATTATTAGAATAAATCAAGAATCATACAGTATTCCTATTGATTGAGGGATCATATTGTATGGAAAGCAGATTTGTGATGAGAAGTAATATCTAAAAAGTGATGAAAACTAAATCAAAAATATAAAAATTAGTTTGATCATTGTCAGTTATTAATTTTTCTGGAAATAATCGCTAATCAAGTGTAATCTAAATTAGCTATATGAAATTTTTTATTAAAACGGCAGCTTTTTTTATATTTATTCACCTGTTTAGTATAGAACCCAAAGGTAATACAGTGATGTATTGCTTTCATATCTGGTTATTGAAAATTAATGCTTATAGTAAATAAATATTCATTAACATATCTTTCTATTAAAAAATTAGATCATCAAAAGACAATTTAATATTTTTATGATATATATAAATGTCCCAACTCCTCACTGAAGAGACCCATAGGTCGAAACCGGTCTGGGGATGGGGACGATCTAAGATAAAGATGATTTGAATGCCTTCTCTTGTAGTAGCATTTATCATAATAATAATAATAATAATAAAAGCTTGTTTAGAGTTATAGCATGCTCTTAAGTTTACATATTGTTAAATGCAAGCTATATATAAGTCATGTGACATCTGACTTTTTATTATTAAATTCATTGATTGCAAAAATTTTTGCAGTGGGCATTCTGATACAATGTAAAAAGTAGATATAATTTAATTCAATAACTTAGTATTAGCACCTAATTTTTAAAACAAACTACAACACCATTTCCATTATGACTTGTCATATTTTTTAAGGACTATTTAAAAATAATAATATATATATTTTTAGTAATTGTTTGCATTTGGAAATGTATTTTGAATATCATTCATCTTGTGCTCATTCTTAAGATAGTGGAATTATAAGTATGGTAGTTAAAATGGTCAAATCATTATTCTCTGACCATAGTATACTATAAAATTATATAAAGGATAATATGGTTTTTTTTTTCCTTCCATATTCCCATTAGTATAAAAAAGATATGCAGTCAAATTCACCTGTCAGTTTTTTTCCATTTACTTAAAAGATTTTTTCAGAAATATATAGCCAAGTTATCTACCCATTTAATCTTAGATTTTTTTTCCTACTATGGTATCTTAGCAAAGAAAGTTAAGAAGTATATTAAACTAAAAAAAAAAAAAAAGTTATAGAATGGTAGAATGCATCTTAATTATATAAAAAATATTGCTGTAAATTTTGAGATTGATTGAATAAATTATGTTAAGAAATGATAAACTTATCACCAATAATGATAAAGTATTGTTTAATCATAATATCTTAATGTAGTGTTATTTTACCATTGGGCTGAGAATTTAATAAACATACATTTCACAATTATAATCTTTTAAAACTAAAATATATTTTGTGTATGTCATTTAATTTTGTCTTTTTTTTTTTAACTTCATTATTTACTAGAGTTTTTATATTTGTAAAATATAAAACTTTCATTATCCAATATAAGAAGATTATAGTGTAGTGATTAATTCATTAATTTGCCACATTTATGACCTTTAATATAATGGACAAATAGTCATTGATGATAAATATAAATTGCTTATTTAATTTGTAAGCGCTATTGATTAGAATGACTCTCCACCTTGAGTTTTGATAAATTACATTTAATCTAGAAATACAATGGTTTAGATTTACCAAACAAATTTTTAGTACAGGGTTAGCCAAATTCTATCTTGTAAGCCAGATAAGACTAATGTATGAATAGTATGCAGCTCTTTGAAGGATTAAATAAATATCTCTTATTTTATTGGTTTACATATTTTTCTTTATGTTTTAACCAATTATTTATTAAAGCAAATAAATATACTAGCAATATTTATCTTTAGTAATCTTTAATAAGTAATTAAATGAAAACATTTTGTCTATACTATGTATATGTATTATTTGAATACAAGTATATATATATAATTTATATATGTATATACTTGGAGTTTAGATGTAATTATAGGGGATTTGAACACAGACTTTCAAGCTTCTTCACCCATTCACTCTATCTCATATAACTAATCCACATGACCACACACACGTGAAAAGGATAAATGTTCTTTAATACGCATTTCGTGCTGAACCAGCACTCGTCAATTGGCCCAGATCATCATCTCCCACACACACACATAATCAGCGCTCAGTTTATATTAAGATAGCAAATCTTCAAACTTTAATGGACAGACTTCAATCTATTCCAACTCTTCAGCCATGTATACCATTGAAAAACATGTAGTTTAATTATTTAAATTAAAAAAACTACATCTCTTTATACTAGCTTTCCATTCATGTTAACTATCTAAATATTTAAGATTTCATCATTTGAAAATATTTAGCTTATTATTTATTAAAATGTAAATTTACATATTTTAGAGCAAATGCTTGAAATTATTTAGAGATGTGACAATGCCTTTACTATCTGATGTTATTGGTTCAATTGAAACACATCAAGGAAAATTGCATTTTTTTCCAATGTATTTAAAAAAGACTGTTTTGCAAAGAAAAGTTGAGAAGATTGTAAATTTAAGTTAACATTGTAGTTATAAAAATTACACAAATTAATAATTATTATTATAACAAATTGCTTATATAACAATAAAACATAGTATTTGTTTATATTTTGCTCTCCCAAATATTTGAATTTGTTATATGTGGCTCTTAAATTAAATGAGTCTGATCTTTTTTACAATTAAACTATTTGAGAATAAACTTAAGTAGAAATCTTGATTTTTTATCCTTTTGTAAATCATTGTTTGCAAGATTTTGGCCAACCTGAAAGTGCATGAAAATGGTTTTCATTTTATTTATTGTAACTGCCGAGCAAAAAGTTGAAGAATTACAAGATTTTTAGGTTTGGTAAATACATGATTTTATCATTTTTTGATTTAGTTAATAAAAGATTTGGTTAAAAAAATCAAAAATAGGATTTGTTTTTTGATATGTTGATTTGCATGAAGTTATTGACTGAATATTATCTATAAGAATCATTCTGGTCAAAAATTTGAATATATTCAAAAAGACATTTGTTATTATTGTTTTTAAATTTTGTTAATGATAGTTTAATTGTTTTTTTTTTTTAAAAAACAATCTTTATTCAATGCTAAATCTTACAGTGAAATAACATAGTAGTTAATGTACAAACTATATTTATTATTTAAACCCAAAATAAAATAATCGTCCTTGACAGCCAGTAGGCATTGTTTGGTGTCCTATATAGAATAAACATGTTCTAAAAAAAAAAAATTCAGATCGAGCCAAATCCAATAGGAAAATCAATTAAGCAAGCCGGCACATTTTGAGCATATTGTGGAATAAGTTCACAGTGTTCTTTGTCGTTGAGTTAAATATGATCTTACATCTGATAGACCGTAAAATATACAACAGGAAAATTGTGTTGCACAAAAATTAAGCTATAGATTTATTTTCCTTAGCACAAATTTGTAATTATATTTTATTGTAAAATAAATATATAAATAGGGATGATATGGTGGTATTAAACTTTATTGCAATTGTCTAAATATTGTATAATGAGATATTATTTTATATAGCGCTATCGCTAATATTACTAAATATTGTATGTAAAAATGACATAGTTTTTTTATTTAATAATTCTGAGCAGTATCTATGGTTATATCTGAACAAAAGAATTTTAGAATTAGATAAAATGTTAATGTTTTTATATATAGTTTTATCATGTGGAAAGTCTATCAATTGTAAAATGAATATAAAGCCCATTGAGGATCGTGGATATATTAGTCCTGGATTATTATTATAATGATAGCATGCTGATCTCTGAGTAATATCCGATAATTTAAAGACATATCAATAAAATTTGTATAGTTTTTATTATTATGTGCTTATATATTTTTGAAAGTGATTTGTAAAAAAAGAAATGATAGAAAGCAAAAGATTAAAAAGACTTGGTTTATTGCATAAAATGAACACATGATGAATCAGAAAGCCAATAGGGTTCAAATTAGCAAAAAATGTTTTTTTTTACATTTTTAATGATGAAATATTGTTTCTGGATTGTTGTTTTTTTGTTTTTTTTTGGTTGATTACATGATTATGATGTTAATACATTAAAAATATATTTGATTTATTCAATTTTATTTTTAGTCTTTACTGCAGTGCTTTTATATCATTATGAATAGATGTATACCATCAAATAATATAACTCTGGACTAAATATAAATACATATATTAGTAAGCATTGAATTTCTATTTATTGTGGTAAAATCTGTAAGAATTTTTTTTGATTAAACACTTGTATTTAAGTAAAAAACTGTTTGTTTAGAATAAATTTTATCATCAAGATTTAACAAACTTTTATCTGTTGGGTTTCCTTAAAATTTTGTATATATTAGAAATCTATTGCAATTCAATATGTCATTGAAATATTTTTGTTTGGTCCCTGGTTTGTGTACTATAGATCAAGTTTTGAATGAATTGATAACGATTTCAGTAAGATTTCACTGATGAGCATGACAGAATGGTATTTTAAAAAAAGGTTACACTTAAAAAATATTAATGACCAATTAAAATAAAACAAAAAGAAATCTTATTTTCAATTGATTGTAAAAGTTGCTTCTTTTAAAATGTTTGAAAAAAAAATTTTTTTTTAAATGCTTCTTTCATAATTAATTAAATTGGAATAGATTTTTTAATACACCATGAATTTCCTTTTAAATCTTCAACTGTGACAATGTTTTATTCTTGATTTTAAATAGAAATTACAGTACTGTAATTACAAAAAATATCTGAATATTAAAAAATTAAAAATAATTTATCTAAAAAATTATTTTATAATAAATACTTTTATTTACTATATAAATACTAAAAACAAAAATAATATATATATATAAAATATTTTATAATAAACTCATTTATTTATTGTGGACTAAAAATCCAAAAAAATAGTTATTTTCTTCTACTACAATTGGGATTTTTATATTTAACTTGAAATAAAAGTGGTGGAATGTTCAGAAATTAATTAATTGGACACCCTACACTTTTATTGCAGATTAATGTAAAACCCCAATTGTGGTTGAAAAAAACGATTACTTTTGGACTTTTTAATTCACAGTAAATAAAAGTATTTATTATAAAATATTTTTTATATAAATTATTTTCTTATTGTAATGAATTATTTACTATACTGTTCAATTTTAACTGATTATTTAATAATACTAAAAACAAATAAGACAATGATCAGAAAGATGGTATTATTTATAAAACTGATGTCTTAAGTTATGGATATCCTTATATTGAAAGTCATGATGCAATCTTAAAAAAAAAAGAAATAACATATTATATGATGATTAATTATGTTGACAGTCATTACTCAAATTAATATTTTTTGATTTTTCATATATATTAGCAATGTTTTTAATTTAAAAAGCATCAGGATTTTGCATCATGAGTATAACGATAGGTAAATAAAAGAAACAAAAAACATTAATACATTTCAAAAAATTGATTAAAAATTTAGTTTTACTTATCAATATTGGCCTAATACATAAGTAATAATATAAATTTTTAGTTTATTTTTGGCATAAAACTATTGCTGATGACCAAGTATAATGTGGCTGAAAGTTAGAAAATTGTTACTAATGTTGAGCAATATATTTATAAGAATTTTTCATTGTCTATATGTATATATCTTTCAGAAATGCTTGTATGGATTAGTTTTTTTAATATTTGTATATATATAGATCTAAGCATCACATGATCACTATTTCTTATGCTAGCACATTACTGTTATTAAAACAGGCAAAACTCCCCATACAGTAGTGCCACTCAGTGCCAACCAGAGTAATCAACTCACCAACGAAGGCCACAAGCCAGAAACTAGTCTGGGGGATATTGGATGAGTTTTGCACAAGCCTTCTGGCATCCATTGATTACTCTGGTTGGCACTGAATGGCACTACTGTATGGGGAGTTTTGCCTGTTTTTATACATAGATCTTTGATATTATAGTTATATTCTTAGTACATGATGTAATTGGCAGAGAGGATTCCAAGGTGATATTGATAACAAATATTTTCTAGTTTTGTGTATGGGTACATGTAGTTTGAAATAAAATATTTTCACTTATTAAAAAAATTATTAGGCATTATTCTTGTTCTATGTAATGTTAGATATTGTATATTTAGTTTAAATAGAATTTTTTTTTTCGTAGAACATTAAAATTATGAGCAATAGATTAATTTAAAAAAAAAAAAAACATTGTCATTTGATTTCTATTGCATGAGTTAGTAAATATGGTTGAGTTTGATGGAGAAAGAAAAGGAAATTATTATAGCAGCAATACATAATCACTAAATTCAGAACATCATTCTAGTTATGATTATCTATTTAAAACCTTTGAAATTGAACAATATAGTATTGTCAAAATATACATAGCTAGACTAGATAGCAAATTTATTGTTAGAGATGAAGAAGAAATACTAATAATTGTTGAACTCTTTAAGATAAAATAGATGAACTGTGGCTAAAATATTGAATGTTGTATAAAAGGATGTTAATCTAATAGTAGTAGTGGATTATGATTGTGTGAATGCTAATTCATCGTGATGCTGCTATTAGAACTAGAAATCGTTTGTTAAAAAGGAGATAATTGAATAAGAATACAAAAATATTTATATATTATTGAATTGAAAAAGTGATAAGTTTATGTAAAGAGATTATCATGGCAATAATAAAAATATGGCAGAAAATTCATCGAGAAAAGAATTTTAATATGAAAAGGTTCAAACGATAAGAATAAATTGTGGATTATATTTTGATGTAGGATCAGAATTAAGAGTTCACACATACATCCGAGTTCTTATATAGATTTATATTATAATTTACATTATGGTTATAGTTTGTTGAGAGTTGATGGTAAGATTTTATGGTCAGAAGAGGCAATTGACAAATTAAGTAGGCATTTCCAACACCACATCTGTGAATATGGATTGTTATTTGTTACTTAATGCTATTAATTAACGTAATTATTTCCTTAATTGCTGCAAATTGATTTTAGCAAGAATTGAAAATCAAGTTGTTTACTTTCAATATGTAGTTGTTCTGTTTCTCTATTTGTTTACTTTTAAAGAAGAGTTAAATTTGGGTTTTTTTTTTTTTTTTGTATTTGTTTTTTTTTCCTATGTAATATAATGAAAGGTTTTATTTACAAGTTACAATCTCAAATATTTGCTCAACTAAAACAAATAGTTTTAGATAAATTCTCTGTGATGAATTCTAAAACCTGTCACAAATTTATAAAATTGTTTAAAAAGTTCAACCTTGTATTGAAAATCATTGTAAATGTTGAATATTATTTGTAAACATAAAATTAAAAGAAAATTGCAAAATGGAGTTTTTTCTACATTAAACAATAAAACATCACATGACTCTTAGCCTACAATAAACTCCAGAATTAACAAGTCGTTTACTTTATATCACTTTAGAGCTATCTAAGAGTGGAAAATCAATAGATGCTGGCAATTAATGCCAAATCTCATGATTAAGGTTTGCTATCAGCTTTCATAATTAAGAAGCACTGGATTTCACTTCTTTTATATTAATAAATCTAAAGATTTAGTTTGGATTGAAAATCCTTCATCTGTATGTTATAGTGTTTTCAGCCATATGCTAACTAACTAAAGGATGATATTTATCAAAACAAAGTACCTCATGATTTCTAATTTACATCTAACATCTAAAATTAATAGTAGTAATCCATTCTATATCACTTTTTTCTGTGCCATTTATGTCAGCATAAGTAATCAAGGATACCAGATGATATATGGCAATTCAGTGCCTGCAGTGATAAACATTATTGTCAGCAAACTAGCTTAAAATCTTGTTGGCATTTCTCTCTGATGGCTATTGACTATTTACACATATATAGATAGCTCTAAACAGTCATATAGAGGGTACTATTGTTATTAATGCAGATATTAAATATAAGATACAATCCTTGTTATAAAATGTCAAAATTATTTGTTTAGCACTTTGCAAAGTTCATAATTCTGACCTAGTGTCAGATGTATATAGCTAGATAAGCAAATTAGCTTATATTTAAAAGCTTAGGATATTGGTAGTTTTAAGTCATACTTGATTAGCATGGAAGAAATGAAAATGCCTGTTGGATAGTCATGCGTAATTCACTACTCATTTATGTAATGAAAGGCATTGATCGTAACCCAGTACTAGGATTTAATTAAAACTATCATTTGGTATAGATTGATTACTTGTATTTCCATATTCAATATAATTGTAGAATAGAATTGGTTGCTATTATTAATGTATATATGTTATCTGCCATGCACTGGGTCTATCATTTTTTAGGATTATATCTTTTTCTGCTTTTGTTCACTGCATTAAATCATATTATTGACTTTATTTTAAGACCATTCAACATTTTGACCATATTTAAAATACTATTGGTGCAAGTGAGGAGACTTTGTTTATCAAAAAGAAATTCAGGAATCATATAAAAACAACAACATTGATTTAAAGAACAAATGATCATTACAATCTCAAAGTATTAATTATTATTTAGAATATAATAAATTAGATCCAACACATAGACTGATCGCATATGGATTTACAGTACCCCCCCCCCCCCGCTATATGTAATATTTATACCCATGGCTTTAATTACATAAAAATTAATTTTTTTAAAAATTTTAATAGACAGTATGGGTACACATGTATTTTACACATTTTTAATATGCAGAAATGTGTGTATGTATATACACCCTGTATATATATATATGCATGTTTAAAATCATTTCTATTTGCAACTATCCATGATATGGTTTGCAATCAAATATCATGCATACAGAGGAGAGAAGGTGGCTACTGTATATGAAATAATGAAGTAGCACTATATGGGGTTTTTTTTCATATAGTAAACAAAATAATATTTATAATTTTTCATTCTAAAGCAAAAAAATACTTGTTTTAATAGTACATTATATTAAATTTTTTTAGATGGTAAGCATACATTTATTATTTTTATTTAAAAAAAAATATCATATCACTTTCAATATGAAACTGACTTTAATGCTAAACAATTATAATATGATCTTTGATACTGATTACATTTACCAGATAAAAAATAATGGAATGCTAACTAAATTTTTTGAAATGCACAGGATTGCTTACACACCTATACTTTTCATAATAGTTTTGTATCTAATATTACTTAGAGAATGAAAAAATTTAAGAGGTATTCAGTGGTATACTAATAATTCTAAAAAACCTGGACTAAGTAGATAATTGATGTTGTTAAAATAGGCAAAACTCTCTCCATATAGTAGTGCCACTCGAAGCAAGACAGTAATCAGTGGATGCCAGAAGGCTTGTGCATAAAATCCCTATCTAGTGTCTACTCGTCCAATATCCCCAAACTAGCTTATGGCATTCGTCAGTGAGGAGCCTTGGATTTGAGAACACTGAACCTAGATCTTAGGATCTAATGCAACCCTCCAGCAGCCATCTTTTATCTCTATATAACTACAAAATTATAGACCATATGACTATATAAGCTATTGAGCTTAGATTGAAAATATTTGTGTTTTCAATTTTATTCTCATAGATAATTGATATATGCTCATTGATATTTTTGTGGATATTAATAGAAGTATAGTTTTCGTAATATGACAATTGGCTTTAAATAAATAACAAGATGATGATAATCATGAGTTGTAATGATATTACTGTCATCTATTTAAAATTGATGATCTTTATATTGAAGAGTTGAATAAATTATACTATGTAGAAAGCCTTATTGAAATTAAAGATGGAGAAAATATTTTGAATAAGTAAATAAGCCTATAGGTATTTTTTATTAATTTGCAGGTAATGTCAAGGTCTGTAGAACTAAAAAATGAAATAGTAGAACTTTGAAAGTAATATGAATGCATTATCATCGCAGTTGTAAATATTTATCAACAGCTGCTTTCGAGATGTAGTGGCTGACGATGATATCAATTGAACTATAGAAAATCTAGTAATCTCCAACTTTGGATATCCAATATGACACTGAATGAAACACATGCTTCATACAAAAAATTCTCAGAGGTTCATGATAGAATATGATAAAGGCTAAAATATCTAGAAACTTAGAAGTCATAGGATGAGAGTGAATAGGTGATAGAAAGTCATCCTATATTGAGAATATTTTTGCAGTTCCATATATAATATGAGAAAATAAAGATCAACAATAATATATTTGAATAAATTTGTTTTCTAAAATTTTATGTTTAGTGTATGTATTTTATGAATATCCGATTAATAAAAACACACATAATTAGCAACAAGTAATATTTTAACCAGTCACTTTTCTGATCTTTGCCAACATACATTTTTATTGCTACTCCAGTTTCATATATATTGCTAATAATAAGAATATATACTACTCCAGTTTCATAAAAGTTCTTATGTCAAAATATATTGACATAGATTCTGTTTAAATAATAATATATTAGTTGCTATCTATAACAAAAAAAATGCATAATAAAATAATATTTTAACTGAATGAAAATGATCTTTGCTTTTAACACTAGAAAGCACATGTAACAGATCTTCATTAACCAGCCCTAAAGGCATACAATATTAATTAATATGGTGCTAAAATCATAATTTCACTAATAATTTTCTTAGAGAATTGACTAATATAAAATAGAAGGTAAGTTTTCTTTAAAAAAAAAATTAGAATAATGCTTATGTTCATGTAAGATCATTAAATTTATGACAATGAAGAAGTAATACAGAAAATCTATATAATCTATTCTCTATTGTATTATCAACAACATCATATGACTTACTTATATACTTCAAAAAGCAGATCTCTCCACTCTTTTTGGAATCAGTTACTCATTCCCAGATTAGTTTCTTGCCATACAATGAATAATCTTGTCCAATCCCAGGTAGTAGAATGAATCCATCCAATCTTTATGGTACTATTTATCATAATGCTAGACCAGGGTTCAACATACTTTTTTTTTTACATGAAAAACTATTTTGTTTAAATCCCCCCCCCCCCAAAAAAAAAAAGAGTTGCAAGAAAAGAGATGAAAAACAGGTTCGTAAAAAATATGAATTTCTGAATGACTTTTAGTTAGAACATACAGAATTTTATATACATCCTAACAAAAATTAAAATTCTCTTAAAAATAAAAACAAAAAATTACTTTGACAGTGATTTATTCACAAATTTCTAATATTTAAATATCATATACAATAATTACTATTCTATAATAAGGCTGAATTCAAGAAAGAATATAAAGTGTATTTTTCCTCTCCTAGTGCCATCAAAATATTTATTTACAAATTGCAAGAGAAAATAAAAATTATGTTTATTATGATAAAAGGAGCCATAAGATTGGGAACAAAGAGCTGCAAGTGACTCTTGAACCGCACTCTGCCAACCCTTGTGCTAGACCATATCATAGTTATGCAGTCCGCACGAATTATATCTTAATACAAAATAATTTATCAAGCATTGTTTTTAAAACTTCATAGATTGGTAATATTATGGATAAAGGTAATTACCAAAACTACAATTTAGTAACTATTATAAATCAAGGAAAATAAATATTCTGATTATTATGCAGTTCTAGATGTATCATTTAAAAATGTTATTTAAATAAATTTAATTGGTCAGTTTAATTTGTATTGGCTATAGAAATATCCAAGTTTTAAATTCTTATTTAACAACTTAATTTTATGGCAAAATCTCCTTTTTCCCAATAAAAAATAAATTATCAGTTGTTGTGGAGGTCAAATGTTGGCTAAGCACAAAAGTGATGATTAAGAATAACAGTTCTTATTTAATTCATCAAAGTTAAGTTGTTGTTTTTTTATGTCAGTTGGGAATTCATCCTGGAATCTTTTAGTATTTGAGTCAACTAAACTCATTACTACACTAAATTATATTGGAAATTCATTCACGGAAATAATATATACATATATGACATAATGTATGATTAAGGGTTTTTAAAGGGATTAATTTTTAAAATTTAATACTAAGACTATGTCTTAATTTTTATATCTGCTTGTAGGAATAAGTAAAAATAATTTAATTGTATTCTGTGTATATTGAGAAAATAAGAGTGAATATAAATATATATACGCACATTCAGTATTTATATCCTTTTTAACAATTTCATTTTGATATAAAATATAAATCTGTAAGATACAAGATAAAGGAAATTTATTCCAGTTTTATTTAGCACAGTATATGTAATTATAGGAATTAATATTTACAATTTATTTGGATAACCAAAGACAGCATTTGCTTTTTTTTTCTTAAGTGGAAAGCATTGATTTTTATGGAAAATGAAAAATGAATGAATAAAGTATTGAGATTCTATTGATATATTGGAATATATTTTCTTTTTATTGTATTTGACAGAATATATTGTTGTGATAGGAAACAATTAAAAAATGTAATCATAAACAAAGTTTATGTTTAAAATGTACTACATATATAACAATTAAAAATTATTTGGAATTTCTATTTCAGATTTGAGAAAATGGATACCAAAGAAATAAAATTAGCATTAAAAAATGCCCGGGAATCGATTAGAAATAAGGATTTTAAGGAAGTGATGAAACATTGTAAGGTAATATGTGTGCGTGTATATTTTTCATTTTTGTCACAGCCTTTTGTTATTTGGTGTAGCTATAGAATAGTAGAAGATTCATGAAGCTCATCCAGTTCTTCCACTTCTGGTGTGCGAATGTCTTATTAACTTCTAGCAGTTAACCATTTGTTTATTATCATTATCACTATCACAAAGTCAAACTGAATGTTATAAAAATTGATTATAAATCATTTAATAATTGTATTAAGTGATATTTACTCAATTTGCATGAAAGAAATGTAATTGTAATAAAATTTAAAAAATTAATTTATTCCAAAATATTTAAAAATTATTTAGATCTCACTTCTCCTTTCTAAAGACTGTGTGACTGTTGTTCTACCATTTAAAACAGGCAAAACTCACTATATATATTGCCACACACAGCAAACTAGAGTAATCAATGGATGACAGAAGGCTTGTGCATAAAATCCCCATCTACTGCCTACTCATCCAATATCCCCAGATGGGGATTTTATGCACAAGCCTTCTGGCATCCATTGATTATTCTAGCTTACTGTGTGTAGCAATATATATATAGTGAGTTTTGCCTGTTTTAACAACAGTTATACACAAGCATAAGAGGAGGTAGTCATGTGATGTTTATTGTTCTACCACTTCCCAGCAAATTATCCACTATTAAATAAAAATATCCTCACAGTACAATAAATGTTCAATCCTATAGAAAACAGTAGGCAACAAATAATTAAATACTTCAACTGATGAAACAATATTAATAGAATCCACTTTTTTGTTTTCCATTATTACCAAATTAAATAACTTAAAGCCTATGATAGCAAATGTTGTGCTGTGTACTGATTCCATGGGTGTTGCAATCATGGTAAAGATAAACAGACAAACAGAAATAAATATTACACAAACAAGTGGCCAATTAATAACTGATGTTTATTTGGCCAGCAAAGTAATATAAAAAGTAGTATAAAAAATAATACATATATGTGGCCTTATAGGCTTATTAAATAATAAGGCTGATATGGCTTGTAAAAGCCCTTAGGTCCTATTTTGGAATCTTTTTTAATGGAAATTTACTGGGTTCTCAATTGTCCTCTTGTACACTCAAACTTCAGCCTTGCAGTTATCCTTATTTCACAAAATGAGGCAGCTCTCATGACGTGAGTGTGGGAACGTATATATTTTCTTGAGTTGTACTTTTATCCTGTTCCAGGTCATTTCCAGGTAATAACGCGATAATTTTTTTAATTATCTTTAGCATACCATGGAAATTTTTAGATTCAGATTATCAATCTAATTATTCATAATGATATTTTTATTTCTAGAACAGGACCAATTCGTTTAATTTTAATGAGCTTAATTGATTTCTAAATATTTAGTTCTTTGCAATTGAAACATATATTTTTTTTACTAACGAAAATAACTAAATACAAACTTATCTGAAATATTTTGCTTAATCAAGAAAATATATAACTCTTCAATTACATTTTTTAACTCACATAATTATTATTTAGTTCAGTGACTATTTTTTATTTTTTTCTAAATCACAACTGTCTCCGCTTCAGAAATTAGATTCATTCCTGATTGTTTGTGATCTATATAAGTGTGCATCATTTCCAGTCATATTATGTGCTCTTCACTTTTGTTGTTTTGGGTTTCTCAATATTGTTTGAAATATCAGGTATGATGTTACATCTGGTTTGATTGATTTCTAAACCACCAGACATGATTAATGTGTTTTCACATAATTTATCTTGTTTTAGTTTCAACAATTATTATTTTGGTTTTCATCTTTAGCCTAGTATTTTCCAATGACATCTCTGATTTATACATTTTCTCCCACAGCATGGTGATTTTCCATAGTGTAGTTTGTCTCTAAATCAAAAATTTTCCTCTGGGCAAATTTTCATAAACTTTGTACAAAATTTTCACCCAAACATCATCTGACTGAGCTGGGGATTTACCAGTACGATTTCACCCAAACATCATCTGACTGAGCTGGGGATTTACCAGTACTAATCGAAGACATATTGTGCTGACATAGTAGAGTTATGTACAAAGTTTTTTGAATATTTGAGTTATGTACAAAGTTTTTTGAATATTTTCGCAGTTCCTTCTCTTTGTAATATTTGTTTCAATGTTTGCACTGCCTTTTCTGCAATGTATTTGCCCCTGGATAATATAGGGGTGTGGAGACATATCCTGATACCCCATTTTTTAAGAAATTCATCGAATCTATTTGTTGTATATTCGAATGCAGGCACTCAGAATACCAACAAATAAATCAATAAATGAAATTTAAGTACAGATTAGAATAATGATAAAATATTATAAATAGCAAAAAGTTATTGATACACTCCAACACAGTATATATAATTCACTTATCGTTCAATTCCCATGACACACATAACAGCTTGCTGCTTTTACATATCATACCATTTGCAACTTTTCTAAACACTTCAAGTTGTAAATGGTATGATATGTAAAAGTAGAAATTAATGCATAGGAAAAGGAAAAAGAAGAAGAAAATTATATTACTTCCATAAGCTTGCTGTTTTCTGATTTTTTTCTTTTGGTCCTAGTTTCCAAACTCTACTTCTCCAACTAACGGAGTTCTTTGGCCTTATTCAGCCGCTGCTCACCATCACGTTGGCTTCAGAGTAGAGAATTGCCCTGTCACTTAAGCTTCCTTTAGCTACTGTCCATTAAAATCTACCACTAATAGTTCACTTATTAAAACAGGCAAAACTCTCTATATGTTCGCTTAGTAAATTCATTGGAATGATAATAACACACTTTGTTGTACATGCTATTTATTCACACAGTTTGGCCTCCACAATCCATGGTTCATCCTTGATTGTTATCAGTCTTGTTTTCCTCTTGGTGTTTTTAATTATTCAGTTCAACTTCTATTGTATCAAGAAATATTTGTAATTAGCAAATATTTCTTGGCATTTACTCAGATGGAATTTTCTTATCATATATTATGTAAATATTTTCTATTGTTAAATCCTACACAAATTAATCGTTAATTAAACCTTTTTACTTTCTATCTGATTTAATTATATAACGTTCAGTTTTCTTTACTTTTTCTGGAATACAAAAAGACATAATTTATAATTACAATATACATTTTTATGCAAACACAACACTATTTGATGTGAAACTTGTGTTGCTGTCTAGGATGGATGTCTTAGGGAACACATGGAAAGAGCATATTTCTTTAAGTCTTTCAATTGTTATCTCAGTCCTGGTATTCTTTATAATTCTATACTCAGTTCATGTTGAGTATGCATTGATTACCACCAAGAAAATGTCCCCATGGTATGGTCCAGCATTGTCAATATGAACATGACTCCAAGATTTTGTGACCAAAAGCCATGCAATATATTTTTTCTGGAATGTTTGGGTCGGTTGGCATTTATCACAAGTTTTGACAAAGTGTTTATTTCTTTATTGTTATCAAACCACCATAAATAACTACGGGTGAGAGTGCTTTAGTTCATAATACACCAGAATGATTTTGGTAGGTCAGTTACAAAGCCTGATGACAACCACTGCTTAGTATTAACATTCTATCATCCATTAACATGCCTTCTTTGCTTATAGACAGTTTTTTTCTGGTATTTTATATAGATTTATGAAGTAGTTTAAGGTGATAGTTAAGCCAACCTCCACTGATGTATCTGATTAGCTCTTTATATTCTTTATCAGCTTTTGTTCAACTCACTACTTTTTTGCTTTTACTTCAGTATTCCAACCAACTATCTAATTAATAGTTGTTTTATTTTTCTTTGATTTTAACTTAATCAGAACTCTTGAAAATTCATCTGTGTGTTTATTATATTTTCTTTTTTAAAATTTACTTTGAAGTCATATCCTACTGACAAATTTAACCAATGAAGCATATGGGACTTATCGTATTCTTAGCTAAAATCCCCAAAGCAGCTTGTGATCAGTAAAAAGTTTGAACACTTATATGACACAAATACAATGGTTAATGTCTCTTTGTCTTATTGACTAGTTTTGTTCTACCCTTATTACAGGTCTTGAAGCAAATTCAATTTGTCATTCACCATTGGTTACAATGTGACTTATAACTGCTTCAACCTCAAATTCTAATGTTTCCATTGTAAATATCACTTCATGACTACTGTTGTAATGTATTACTAAATTGTTTTGACAACAAGAAATTTCCATCACTAAAAATTTTTCTTGAGTTTGATTCAATGTAATTTTTGACTTCTTAATAAATTATACAGCAGTCATGTTCCATGCACTAGTAATTAAGGAGACCAAAAAGGATTGTAATTCCTTCACATTTTTGTGCCTTGAAGCTTCTTTTATGGTTGCCACTTTTTGAGAATTAGGCTTCTTTAAAAAATCTTTACTAGATAAGATATGCCAACTTTATTTTGATTGCCATTCAGATGGATTTCTCTAGGTTTATTCTTGCTTTAGAACTTGTTAGTTTATGCAAACTTTTAAAAGTCATTGACATAATTGTGGTTTGCAGTTAGCAATATTCAAAATATCATCGTAGTACAGTATTATTCCATTTATTAGCTGAAACATATCCATCTTAGCTTGAAAAATATTAGGTGTCACTGTAATTCTGTAGGGTATTTTATTATAATTAAACATTCTCGTCTGCATAGTGATTACTAGCAATTCGAAAGTTTATTTGGTAACTGGAATTAGATAAAAAACAGCCTTCAATCAATTTTAGCGAAATGACTTTATTTTTGCATATTAGCTAATGTTTCTAATATTAGGCACCAGATACTAATTTTTTGTTAGATTCAATACTCCCTTAGTAACTAAGTCATTCAATTCTTATTCATCTTTTGACTGGAGCATGAAAGGAAACTTCAACAGCCTACAAAGAATAAGGATTGCTCCATCTTGTCAAGCTACGTCTATTGGTAAAATGATAATTTGGCCCTTATTATTCTTAAATAAATTTCTATATTTGTTCCTTATTTCTTGTTCAATAGAGATCTTATTAACCATATGTATTTTGATTCTGCAAACATTAAATCATTCACTAACCATATTAGAGTTACGACCGCCTTGTATAATATATAATGATAATTTTTGGATCTTATGTTTAAATTCTACAGTTATGTCTTTTTTTCCCATTACCCTCCTACTATTAAACTGCTGGGATTTTTTGCCCTTAAATTCACTCATTAATTTTGGGAGTTTATTACAATGTGCTATTAACAATTTTCAATCTCTGACACTGAAACTCCAATCCAACTATTATTATGGCTATGAGTATGAGGCATGAATCCTTGAAAATGTTAAGCCTATGTGTATTTATTAATTAAATTATATCTTCTCCATTAAACTTATTTATGTGTATTTGTTTACATAGTAATGGGAAGTAAAACTGCATATATCTCATTGTTATTGTTTTATTAAATAACTCAGCCATCACTATAAATTGATTGCGATTCATCATGTATTTTTTAACTTCATCAGTTTGCCTATTTACTTTTTGAAAAAAGGATGAGCCTTTTAAGTTATTTTTTCCCCATAGATCAATATATTTTTTCTAAATGGCCTACAATCCCATAGGCTCTGTATAATGCTCTTTATTCCATTTACATTTTCATGCTATGTAGCTTTTCTTCCCACAACAATAACAAACTAATTCTTTTGAATCACTTTTAACAGACTGATTTTTACTATCAGCCTTTTTTATAAATGCACTACTATCATTCTCATTACCAAAATTTTGAAATTCTTTTGATTGGTTTAATACAATTTCATTGGAGTCTCCTTGTAAGTTAAATCTCTAGAGAGACCAGAAACTACGATCTAAGCCTACCATTGGACATTGCCCAAAGTAATTGTGTGAGCAGTGTCCTTGAGAATAACTTTTAGCAATCTCTCTCAATGCCTATCATAATTGCATGATCTTCTCCCTTATCCACCTATTTCTAAAATGTAACCATGCTACAGTTTTGAAGGCTGTGGACAAAAGTAGTTATTTAATTTTACCACTACTATTGTATATGGTAATTTCTCTGTGATCACATAGCTGATTTGCAATTTCGATTATGTTCTGCCCAATATAAGATAGGAAAGTGGCAACTTTAATGGAGTCACTTCCATTTATAAAAAAAAGTTTTTCTACCCTCTTAAGATAAATTGGCCAATCAAAAAGACTATTTATGTTAAACTCGTTTATTATCACTTATGGTACAGATTTTATTTTATCATACTAATTTCAAATATAGCAATAAAAATTTTAAAAAAATTTCACAATTACCTAAATTTGTTCATTAGTTAACTTCTCATTAGCCCAACTAACTGGGTCAGTTTTCTAATTATGGGATTAAGACCTATAACCAATTATTATAGTTTCTAGTCATGGAGTTGAATACTGTCACTGATTGTGCCAGTTTTCTGCTGTGTATTCACATCACGAGTATTGTAGTCATGGTATACAACAAAAACATATGGAGTAGACATTAGAAATTTGGCCTGCTCCATTCCTTTAAGACCTTAAAAAGGAATGAAAGGGTCTCCTTTCAGTTAATAACAAACTCCTTTCTGCAGTCACACTCAAAATAATGGCATTTAATTAAAGATTGTATTATAGTTAGGAGTGTAAATGCAAGAGAAGTTCACATTTTGCCAACACAAGTGCAGATTGTTGAATAAATCATAAATTATTATTTTAGAAGATTAAAATGATAGTTACAATATATATATTATGGCAATCGTATTCATAAGAAAATTATTGTTTGTTTTTAAAATGTATTACACATACTGAATTTGATTCTTCAGGATTATCATATTACTAAAGTATGGAATTTTCTTAATGAGTGTGTTGTGAAATATTTAGTGATTTGATTAAGAAGAAACATGGCATTTTTTGTTTGCTGAATAATTTAATATTGAACTTCAAAATAAATAAATAAATCTGAAGGCAAAAGGTTAATGTTAAAAATAATTGATGGATTAAAAGTGCAAAAAAGATACAGTTTATGATCATTCTAGATATTTTTTGATTCACTGAAAGCACTACGTAGGTCTAAGAAATAGTATCATAATCTTATTTCATCTAGCAATACCACTCTTATATAATAGATTTTTAACAGCAAGGAAAATTTTGGTCATCTTTTGAATACAAGAATTGAGATTATGATTTTTAATGATATATCCATTTTAAATACTTATTTAGATTTGAACAAAGGTATCCAGCTTAATAAAATCAAACAGTTTTTTATAACCACCAAACATCACATGAGCACCATTTCTTATGCTTTCTTAACTAGTCTGGGGATATTTAATGAGTAGGCACTAGATAGGGATTTTATGTACAAGCCTTCTGGCATCCATTGATTACTCTGGCTACTGAGTGACACTACTGTATAGAGAGTTTTGCCTGTTTTATTAGCTTTTTATAATCTTAAAAATGGAAAGATAGCAGGTCTTGATGAAATATTTGGTAAAGTTTTAAAATATGTTAGGTTCAAAAATATTGGAATTTGTTTAGGAATATATATAGATACATGAAGTTGTGCCATCCAATTTTATGGATGCTTTTATTGTTTCAATTTTTTTTTTAAAAAAGATAGTAAATAAATTGAAATAATTATCATGAAATATCATTATTATCCATTACAGCAAAGGTATTTTTAAAGATTTTGTTGAATAGATTGCTTCCAATCAAGGTGAAAAATTACCAGAGATTCGATGTGGTTTTAGAGAATCAAGAGACACTATAAAAACTATAGACATGATTTTTTTTTATTTTGCCAGACAATTGCAAGAAAAAATGTCTGGAATAAGTGATTTATGTATTGCTTTTATTGATTCGGTTAAGACTTTAATTCATATAATATGATAAGTCTATGGCTTTGTCCGAAATTAATTGGGTGTCCATCAAAGTTTATTCATATTTACTGTTTCTATACGATAGAATTAAAGGAAGTGTTATTACTACAAATGAAAAATCTGAGGCATTTGAAATAAAAACTAGTGTTAAACAATGATATGTATTTGCTCCAAGACTGATTTCAGTTTTTATGATGGTGGTTTTTGGAATTATTTATAGGCTACTTAATGAATTAGTAATCAAGATAAAATACAGGTTTGATCGTGGAATTTTTAATTTGAATTGATTAAAAGTGAAAGAAGAACTTCATTTTTTTGGATTCTGGATATGCAATATGCTGATGATCATCGTTTTTGTCAATTCAAAAGGTGATTTACTGAATGTGCTTAATGTTTTGAATTCAACATTTAAAGACTTTGATTTAATAATTAGTGTTTAAAAAAAAAAACGAAAGTTTTTTGTTAGTCAGTGATGGGAAAAAAATTATTAGTAACTTTTAGCTTTGATGATTATCAGCTTGAAAATTTACACCGGTTTAAATATATTAGTAATTTTATAAATAAAATTCTAGGTGGGCTTAGATGTTGTAATACAATGCAGGTTTCAGTGTGCTGCTTCTACTGTTAATAAAAGAATATTTCACTACAGGAAAATAACTATTGCACTTAAGTTGGACATAGAGCTATTATAATACCTAATTTATTATATGGAAATGATATTTGGAAACTCTATAGTCACAATATAAAGGCATTAAAGAAATTTCACTTAAAGGTGCTCTGTAAAATTTTAAAAATACAGTGATAAGATCATAAAGCCAATTAATATGTTCTTCAATTTACTGGATGTGATACTATAAAATCCACTTATAAGATCACACCTTCTTTGGATTGGTCATCTAAAACAAATGAACAATGCAATACTTCTTAAAAGGATATTTTATGATGAAGTTTTGCATAGCTTTTCATGGGAAATATAGACCCTATCTGCTTAATAAGGATTATCTCGAAGACATTCTAAAGTGTAATTATAGCATTGGAAAAATGTGGAGAGGATAGAATACATTGGAGAGCTGGAGTTAGACATGGTGTTGAAATATTTCAAAAAGAAAAGGTTTTCTAAAGAATTAAGATTTAACATTGTAAAAAATTAAATAAGTAGAAAAATAGACTAGCATGTCCTATTTATGTATGTATTTGTGTTTCACAAATTGCTTGGTATAGTCATCACAAAATTCATTTTTTCTATAGCACTTTTTACTTCTTTCAACAGTAGAAAACTCTCATCAGTAGTGCCATCAAGTGCAAGCCTTCATAATCAATGGATGCAGGAAGGTTTGTGCATAAAATCCCTCATCCAATATCCTCAGACTAGTTTCTAGCTTATGGCTTTCATCAGTGAGGAGCCTTGGATTTGAGAGCACTGCACCTAGATCTTAGGATCTAATGCAAATCTCCAGTAGCTACTTTTTATCTATTTGATTAACTATAAAGCTAGCCCAAGATGAAATGTTTTTAACCCAAGACCACTTGCTTGTATAGTCATATAGATCTGAACTCAATTCAGCATCTATACATTTTGGTGTCTTTGGTTTATCAAAAACCTCAGTCACCATTAAGCTATGGGCAGAATAGGTATAAAACCATCAAAACATCATGTGATCACCATTCCATATGCTTACACGGTCTGTTAATAACATATGAAATGGTGATCATGTGATATTTCTTTTTCCCTTTGAGTTAGAATGGTCATACTAGTTTTTCACAGAGGCAAAACTCTCCATGCAGTAGCACAACTTGATGGTTTCAGACTAGTTTATGAATAGTTGCTTATTATTATGGATAGATGATATTATATACACGCCTGAAAACCTTGAAATATTACATTAATATCAGATTTTCTCGAGAATTGATGCATGTAATTCTAAGATGCAATGGACTAATACAGAATATGAAAAGGAGAAATAAGCAGTCATATTTAGTGTATGTATTGTTTTAATAAACAAGTTTGACACACTCATATATATATTATTTAAAATTATTTTGACAAATATTTGTTACATGTATGTGTATATATTTCTTTTTTTTAAAAGATGGTTTTACAAATTGATAAGGAAAATTACAATGCACTGATTTTTGTCGGAGTAGCAACTCAAGAACTTGGTCAAACTGAACAAGCTCTCAAAGCTTTTAAAAAAGCAATAAATATAAATCCAGATCAACCACTTGCATGGCAGGTAATATATTTAATATAGATATTTGATTGCTCGGTATACTTCTATTTTAAATTTCATTTAAAAATTGTTTCTGTATTAGATTTTATGGTTTCCATAATTTTTAAATAATGGATATTATTTATTCCAACTATTACAAATAAAATTTTATTTAAGTAGATTTCTTTGTTAAATATATAATAAGTATAGATTATAATTACTTTTTACCATATATTGTATGTAAATTTTATTAAAGCTTTTTTTATTCAAGTCACACTTTTTTCTTTTTTGGATATCTTACACATCTTTTATAATGAGAGTGTTGTAACTCTTGAAAGTGCTCAGCCATATTTTGTTACTTTAAAATGAAAGAAAAAACTTCTCTTTAGCTGCATATTAGTGCACGATTTAATCTATCACTTTCATTGAAGCAGAGTATAAATTTCATATCTTTATATCTTAAATAACTGCACTGTCATTGATTAATAGAAATACTGAATGATAACAGAAAGTGAAACATATATGTATAAATTTAGATAATGAGTAAATGTAATGATTTGATTATATAATATGTATAATAATATTTTATTATATAATATACATTATATATTAGTAGAATGATATACTTTATCTAAAATTGATATAAATAAGATGCTACTTTTTAAAAAAAATTTATTCGTAATTATCATATGTATATGATTAAGTGTAGATAATAATTAATGTCTTAACTTATTTTTCTATTCGTTTTCTATTTATAGTTTTTTTTTAAAAAAACAGTTGGCTTTCAAGCATTAAAATTTAATAACTTTGTTTAACTTAATTAATTTTATTATTTATGAATTTTGAGAGCTTTTAAACTTTAACATTAAGTAATAAAAAACCGCTGAAGTGCTTTCAATTATTACATTATCAATTGCAACAAATACAAAATTGGATACAAATAATTTCCATAATGCATCTTCTATGTCTCATGAGTTTTCACATTAACTTTTTGTCTTTTAAGCAAATTATTTTTTTTTTATTAATAAAAATAGTTTTTATCCTATTTTTCTTATTCTTCTTTTCTTCATGTAATATTTTCACTTTATCTAAATCAAATGTAAACTGCCGCTACATTTAAGTTCTTGATCATTATTCTTTTATTTTGTATTCTTTAAATTTCTTTTTCAATGAAATTTAGCACTCACCAGTATTTTATTTCCCATAAAGGCATATAATTTTTTATGTTACTCTACTTTTATGCTTTTTATCAATGTTATCTTTATAATTATTAAGTGATCTTCTTATTTAGGTATTACAGTATATGCAATAATATAATACTTAAAACAAATATCTTTCATTATTTTTTTGTTACTTTATTTTTATTATTGATGGCATTATTTATTTTTTTTCTAAAATATTCTATTACTTGTCCAGTACATCCACTTTCATATCCTATTAACACATTGTCTTGCCCACATTATCTAGTATTTTCATTCTTATTATTTCTATATTTACATAATTTATCAGTTCTAGCTATACATTAAAGATACTTTAGAAATACAGTGTACATACCCTCTCTTCTCATTAAGTTTTAAATACATTTTATAATTAAAATGATATTCAGTTCTGCTTACAATTGTATCCAACTTTGTTATTGTTTTATTATTCTTTAATATTGCCAGTGTCCTTTAATTTCTTTAATTTATTGAAATTTTCCTTTAATTTACAAATGCTCTCTTTTTTTTCTAGTCCAAATACATCATCTACATATTTAGTATATATAGTGTCTTCATTTCCACTTTACAATTTCTTCTTCATAAACTGAAACTGTGTAATTTCATATTTTGGCATATATGGTAGATCTATTTTCAGTGTTGCATTTCATAATAGTCATTTTTATAAAGAGCAAAAATATTTTTATCCATAATTGTAAAACTTCTGTTATAAACTTTTGTTGAAAAATAATTAATCTCTTTGAATAATATAATTCTTTTACATTAAGGCATATTATTTATTAATTAAAGTGAAAGGCAGAAACCTCTCGTGCGCTTTTAGAATGCTTATATGACAGCCAATCAGATGTAATGATGACTGTGTAGGCAACTCTCAAGTCGCAACACAAGACAGAGATTTTACAAGAAAAAGATGGTTCCACCTTTCTCTTTACTTAAATTTATATATATAAGCCAGTCTAAAGTATTTTGACTTGAGAGCGTGAAGCTTTAAACATATTCACATTTAACTCACTGCTTATTATTTACAAACAAACAATGCGAAATCTTCCGATTTACTACAAAGTAATTTTTCAGATGTTATGAATTGAACAATAATGTATGTAAATATTATTTATGTATTAAGCGCAAGCAGTTAGTAATTAAAGTGAAAGGCAGAAACCTCTTGCATGCGCTTTTAGAATGTTTATATGACAGCCAATCAGATGTAATGATGACTGTGTAGGGAACTCTCAATATAAGCCAGTCTAAAGTATTTTGATTTGAGAGTGTGAAGCTTTAAACATCTTCACATTTAATTCACTGCTTATTATTTATAAACGAACAATACGAAATCTTACGATTTGCTACAAAGTAATTTTTCAGATGTAATGAATTGAGCAGTAACATATGTAAATATTATTTATTTATTAAGCGCAAGCAGTTTGTAATTAAAGTGAAAGGCAGAAACCTCTCACATGCGCTTCTAGAATGGTTATATTAAGGCATATTATAATATTATTTTCTCTTTTATTTGTTTAATAACTTTAACAAACTCAGATAATGAAAAACTGTAACTTTACCATATGTTAATATATATTGCAATAATTTTCCTACATATTTTGCAGCACTATATAAAAATGCACATCTAAAAATCAATCATTAACTGACATTGAGGCAGCGGATAATGTGAAATAGTGCATTATTTAATTATAACCATTTTATGTTTGAAAGTTATTGACATAGCAATAATCAAAAGTACTTCTGCAATATATTTACTATTTTGTATTAAAACTTAAAGTTACCATGTTTGACTTATTTATTTATTATATATGTATGTAGGTTAATACCTTAGCTTTAACTTAATATACACCATTATTAAACTGTAATCCAAATCTATTGATGTGCTCAAAAATATAGTACTATAATGATATTTATTAATATTACGTCTATTGCATTTTTTGTCTTTCCGTATTTCAATTTTCATATTCATTCATTTTCTGCAGATCATCTGCTGCAATCATGATGCATATCATTTCATCATACACTAAATCATATTTTAAAAATCTTTGCTCAACAAAATCAGCATTAATAAAATAAAAAATTTGGTATTTTAATGAGCCAGAGAAGAATCCAATCAGTCAGTGATTTAGAAGACTGTATAGCATACATCCTCCGAAAAATCAAGAAGTAATGAATATAGATTAGCATGACAAGAAAGATAAAAAGTAATAAATAAAACAATAGATTACCCAAATCAAGATCATAGAAAAGATCATGCTGACAGATCAAATATAAGTTACGGATACCATCGTCTAACATTAATATTACAACTCATTTTTGTTTGAGTTTAAAAAATGATTATAGTAAAATATAATGAAAAAGATGAAAATAATAATGTTTGTGAATAAAATCAAATAAATAAATTAAAAATTAAAAAAAGCTTAATGAGAATGAAAAATATTAATCACTAAGGCTCAAGTAAATACTTATAGAACTAATAAAACAAACAGCTGAAATATTACTTGAAATTTTAGCAATTCTTTTTATAAAATGCATATGAAAAGAGGAAGCATTTTTCCATATGACTGCAAAACAATCTAACTGATTATCTTTTTAAATATATATACATTTAAAACAAATTATGTAGATTTTTTTATATACTTACAGAAGTGTTAATGTAACTTCTTTAGTAAGTAAGTTATTTGGCAAACTGATAAAACAGAATAAGAGATTTTGTGGAGAAGAAAAACTAAAATGTATTTCAAATAGAAAGATTGTACATAGATTCTTTACTCTGTATCCATCTTTTAAAAGAGATTGGAATGACATGAGAAAGTGCTTGATGTTTGTTATATGGTAAATAATTTCAATATTATACCATAATTAGAATCTTTATCAGTAAGACATATATAAAACATTTACAAACTTTCATTAATCAGTTATAGACTGTGCCAAAATGGAATACATTTTATCAACACCATCAATTGTTAATTCTACATTTTTTTTAAAAAAAAATGTCCAATTACAAAAAAAGAAAATACTAATGTATAGGCATCTAAATAGAAAATGGTGTTTAATTGTCATTATAATATGTCTGTAACAAAGTAAAAATGCAGTTAACCAGGAAGATTTAGAATTAAAAATGAGATAACTTCATGAATTTAAAATAGCCTTTGGGAAATATTGTATGGAGGGCCTGAATGGAGAGAATTTTTTATGATCTATATTCTGTAGATTAAATTGTTGCAAGTCTAAAAAAAATTGATACAATATCATAGGAAAATTTTTTATAAATGAAATCGGCTAATAGTATTATTGAGTCTCACTCATCTTTCTTAGAATTAACATATCTTTATTTAAATTTTTTAAATTTAATTCAACTTTAAAATAAAAAAAAACCTAAATATAAAGAGTTTGAAGTTTTATTTTGTAAATTATCGAAAGTAATATGTTATGATGATGAAATATTTTTTATAAGTTTATTATTGTAACAATAAAATTATTTCTATTGGCATGAAAAAAAATGTTATTAAAAAGAAAATCTTTTTTTATTTTACTTTTATTTATTATCATGCTATTTTTTATTTTAAATTAATTTTTCATTACTACTTTCATGTTAATTTTATAATAAAATTTGAATTTCAGGGATTAGCTACCTTTTATGAAAAAGTAAATGAGCTGGAGCATCGAAGTGATCTTGCAGAAGTGTATAATAAATTAATCGAATTTTCCAAGTAAGTGTGTTATTTGTTTTATCCTGCACTAGGAAAAATAACTATTTTTTGATCTAAAATTAATAATAAATAGTTTATTTTCTTATTAATTTAAGTAATTTTGGTTTTAAAATGTTTTTTTTTTTTAATATCATAAATGTAAAACTATTATTAGATAGAAAATCTTTGAAATGCTTGTTATTTTTTTAATTAAATTAATAAATAATTGAATACATTAGTTTATTTATTTATTAAAATACATAAATTGAATTTTATTTATTAAAATTATAAATGATTTCTACAACTGATTATAACAAGTTTTATTTAACTAAACAAATTGCAGAACAGACTAAGAATGTAATGTAATTCATTAATAAGAAAGAGGAAGCATATATTGCTGAAACAAATGTAAATGTATGACTGATTTTATTTGTTTTTGCTGATTTTGTCATGTGACTTTTTAGAATCATATTCATGATTAACACTATTATAAAATTATACAGTAGTGGACAGAATAATGATATTAGATGATTTTTTATTGATATGTTATAGAAATACTATTAACATTAAGAATTTTAAGTATACTCTGCATGAGAGAAAATAATATACATCTGAACATGTCTATATTAAACTATTATTTATAGATAAAAGTCTTAAGTTCTTTGAGAAATGTTAATGGAAGATATTGATCTTTTTTCTTGTTCAAGAATGGTGTACAGGGATTCAGTAATATTTCAATGAACTGATTGGAAAAATATGTAAGATGTATAACATTTTCCTAATGTTTCTCAAATTAAGACAATATGAACTGGAATATTTTATTGTGGAAGGTGTTAGCATTACCTGGTACCAATGATTGTATCATGAGTAGAACAAGGATTTCAAAATATTCAATTAATGTGAAGGTTTGTCAATGATTGAACTGAGAAAAACTATTATATGGCTTTTCAAAGTATGATTATTTCACCACCGTTTTTCACACTTAGAAATAGGCATTCTGATTGATAGATTTTTTTTTTTAATGATTGTTAGGTAAAAAACACTTTTTATGTATAAACAATGATTTGCCAAACAAATGTTATATTTTAATTATCCAGTATTCTTTTTTTCTTCTTTTTTGTTTTTGGAATCATTGCTTTCATATCAAAGATTTTTTACTTTTAAAAAGCATCTCAGCTGACAGTTTTCCATTTGTGAAGCCAACAATGGATTGCTTACAGGGGCACCAGGATTTTCAGATGTAAATCATTTGTGCTCTGTGATTTTTTTTTTATGTACTGGAAGAGCCGCTGAACACTTCTGCGAATATTAAGTGATAAATGAGGTTTTTTCTCCTATTGTAAAGAAAACATTAAGATGTGTTATGTGTACTTTTTTTGAAACCAAAAACTTTAGATATTTTTTTAAAGCAATAATTTTTTTTTAATTTTAAACCGGTTTTCTGTTTACAAATGAAAGTAAAGAAGGACAAGTAATGAATATTGTGTACTTTTTCATTGGAAACCAAATGAAATCGAAATAATAAATTTCTATGTTTGATTGAAATAATACTATGTTGGACATGTAATTTAAAAAAGCTCTAGACAATTTTAATGAAAAAATAATAGTAATTATTTCTAGTTATTAACAACAAAAAACACATACACAAAAAATAGGCCTATGAATTATTCCATTGAACAGGTGGTAAAAAAACTTTAGCTAATTTCAATGATCAAATAATAGGAGCTTTTTTTTTTTGGTTGAAGGTAAATAGTAGAACATCTAGGTGCATCTATTAATTTGTAGCACTTGGGGGGGGGGGGGATCACCATTTTCAGGTCAAGTAATTACTAGATTTTATTAGTTAGTAGAAATTTTCTTCTTTTAGGATTTATTACTCACTTTTTGTTAGATCAACTTCCTGCTAGATTTTGTTAGTTTATAAAACTTTTTTTTTAGCAGTTATTGCGCATTCAAATCAAGCATCTGCTAGAATTTTTGCACTTACACAGATAACTAGTATTGGAAATTGACATGTGGGGTTCTTTTTTTGAGATTTTAGTGGGGGAAGAGGGGATGATCAATTTATCTTAATTTAAAAGTAGGCATCAAATTTATTGCTTAATATTTTCAGAAATATTCGGTGGCTTTTCTAGGCACATAAAAATATCCCAAAGCATATATCAAATAATTAGTAATTTTATGCTGAATCATTTCATGAGTTTTAATTGTAGTGTTTTAAAAAATGCGCTATTTCCTCTTGATCAGCATTTATTTTTGAATACACTTATTTCTAGTGCATTTCATTGTACTGCGAATATTATAATGGAAGTAATTAAAATAATATGTCAGTAATAAAATTAGAAGGGTGAACTCTCATTGAAAATCAGATGATTAACATGGATGGTTTTTGATGGAATCAAGTGGCAGGGCAGACAAAGATTTTTATAATATTAGATGAAATCTTGATTAAAGCAGTAAGCAAAATAAGAGGAAAGTACAGTAATCATAATATTTACTGGTGATATGTTACTGTAGAAAAGCAGAGAAGGAGTAATGAAAAAATGAACATGTGGTATGTAATTATATGTCATTAATGCTTCAAATCAAATCAATGAAAGAAAATGACATTTGTTAAAAAAAGAAAGAAAAAAAAAATCTTTATGAATTTTTTGGTCATATCACTTTTTTTTCCTATTTTTTGTGGAATTATGAATTAGAACAAATAAGTGGTATCAAAAACACAAGTTATTATCCCTAAATTGGTGCTTTTAACTTGATTGGAAGTAAATAAAAATATGAATTGATGTGAATGTTTATATGAAATCAACATTGTTGAAAAATTTAGTTTACAAAGTTTAAGTAAACGGAAAAATTAAATCATCATTTAAATAAATAAAATATTAATATTATTGTGATAAGATACATAAGACAAAGTAATGGGGAATCATTTTGAGAAGTGAAGTTGTGGAGTGAAAACTGTTTGATGATTTGGAAATCTGGTAGAATAATTATCAAAAATAATTACAAAGTGATTAAAATTAGATAATTTATATTATCATTCTGTGACAAATAACAGTAAAAAAAAAATTTGCCAAGAAAGAAAGATGATAAATATGATCATGAGATTTAGAAAACTAGATTAAAGTGAAAATTTCAATCATATGAAAAGAATGTAGATGTTTTAAAAGTAAAAACGTTAGAGTTTATAATTAATGATGGGGGGGGGGGGAGTAGTAAAAAAAACATATGGAGGACAGAGACATCTAATATACATATTTACTGAAATATAACCAGAAGTGATTTATTTGAAATGCTTACATTGATTTTCAACATATGAACCATTTAGCTGAAATCTCATTTTATCACAAAGTTTGATAATTAGACTGCCTCCACATTTTAACAATAATATATATCAATACTTTTCAGTTTACAAATATGAAGTATCCTATTATTTTGAAGTGTATTAGACATTTATGCTAATGATTTTCTTTAATGAATTACATTTTTCAGATGTTAGAATTATTCATAAGTAATCGTGGTATTTAGGTATTAGTCTGGAAGTGAAATTTTAGTCTTCATTATTTATGATTGCTAAATATCTAATATTACATTTTATTTAATTAATTAAGTAATTTCAAAGATCTTTAACTAAGTTATAACAACTCCACTTTCTGTATTAATTAATGTCAATGTATTTACTTGGCAAAAGATGGCTATATTTAAAGCATAAGTAGGTCGTGGTAGATAGAAGGTAATAAAGAATGTACAGTAGATATAAAAATAATCTAGAAATCTTCAACAACTTATCTTTGAAAGTTAAATTTACTTAATTAATTAAATAAATAAAACCTACTCTCAAATATTTAGCAATCATAAATAATCATAATGATTTTAAAGAAGACTAAACTTTCACTGCTGAAATAATATGTAAGTACTGTAATCTTATATAATTTGACATGCATTTTTTTAGAAGACGGTTAAGAAGAAATCAAATATTAGAATATGATTAGTAGTTGTTGAGAATTTGTAATTTTATCAAGTAAATTAGATGAAATAGCATTTAGGATATGTTGTCTTTTTATATTTTTCTTTTTTCACTTTCATATGCTTAGATAGTTTGAAATCTTTAATATACTATTATATATTACTGAAAGTTTGTTATTTTCGTTGTACTTTCTATTCAGATGGTGAAAACTTTTTAAATATAAAATTAATATTTTGATTCTACTACATATAGTTCCTATATTTGTTAACAGGATACGATTTTAATATGAATATATACAGAAATAGTATATTGAAACGGTTGTCTTCAAGTCCCTCACCGTTTCACCAACCATCCTAATAACCCACTCGTCTGTGCTAAGTTCAAACCTGTTTAATAAGTCTAAATTAAGATTTGTAAGCTAAAAATTGCAATCACGGCTATATAAACAGCATTATATACGCATATACGAAAGAACGCTATAATTGAATAGTATTGCCAGAGTTATAGCGTATAATTTTATCGCGTAATATTTTTAAACTATTTGTAAACAGTAATAATGTAGCGTCAATTTATTAATTTATTACTTAAATTCGTATGTGGGAATATAATCCACCTATATTGAATATACATACAGCATAGTGGCGTGATTAAAATATTTATTAAATTTTAAGTTTCATTTTTATTATAAACCAATTTTATGTAAAAACACATTGAAAGGGTGATTGATTGCGAATGCGCTGACAAGTTTCTTTTTAAAAAGAAAAAAGATTTTTTTTTCTAAAAATAAAAGTATTTTCGGAGAATTAAAAGTTTAGTAAAGTTTTTGCTGTAAACAATTGTATCAGTATATGCCACACCCGCCTTAGGTTTCTAAAAAGAAAAGCCAATTTTAAAATAATCTAGCTAATTGATTCTAAATTATTTTGGAGACCTCGCTAATTAAAAATATGTTTACAGCAGGGATTTTACACATAAATTATAAAATCAGAACAAAATTCCTGACTAATTAAAAATAAAATCTAATATCGGATTAAACTGATTAAAATTCGATTGAATTAAAAGTTGATAATCAGAGAAAAGTTATAACACCTAAAAGGAATGTCAGCATGTTTGAAGTCAACCACTAATTTCATAAGCAAATTAAAAATTTTGTAATCTTGATGGAGATGAAATTCCAAGGTGTGTGGGCTGATAAGGCGATCATTTAAAAAGGCCATGTAAAGTGGAGGAGCCATCTTAGATCTTTACTTTTTGAAACCTTGACAGCTTGAAAGCTATATCTGTGAAGTTTTGCCTTCTTTGATCATCGTTAAGCTTTGGAATCCAGCGTGTATCCTGAACCAAAAGCAACCGTGAACATTTTGACATCCAGTTAAGACAATAATTTTTATATCTGTGCGAGAGAAAATGTCGGGCTAAAACAGGCAGCCTTGGCTAAGCTCCAGAGTGAAGGCGACGGGCCTTTACTTCCATCCAAAAAAAACCACCATCACCAGTATGCCGCCATAACAGCTCCGCTCTAACCGTGGGAAGAAGATGATGCCGCAAGCCGCCACAAAGACTCCCGTAACTCCAGCTCAAGTACTACAAGATGACCGGTAACCTCACCATTTCTAACTGCAGTTCAATATATTAATTTTCCTTTAAGTCTAGACTTATAAAATGTATTTTAATTCTAAAATCTTGAATTCAAGTAAATTGCTAAATGTAAAATTTTATTCTTAAATTTAATTATATAATTCTGACCTACTTTCTAATTGTTTCCTAACTAAATGATTTTAATAATTTTATTTTCAATTTTCTCACTGCAGTTGTGACTATGGTTTCTTTATTTATTTTTTATTTTTTTTAAATATAAATTATATGCTAATGCCTCGAAACAGCGGGCATTCAATATTAATAATAAAGAGAAGAGAGAATGACCCCTCTTCATTTAATAATTATTTATCGTAGCTTAATGCACGCTGTTTCGAAACCCTCGTAAATAACTGTTAAGAATTGGCTATGTGCTGATTATTATTTTGACCTTGATTATTTAATTATTTGTTTGCAATTTTAAAATGGGAATCTTGTTTTAACCCAAAGTAAATTTCAATTTAATTTTCACTAAGCAATATCCAAGCCTTGAATAAGTATATTTGTTATTTATTTCATTTTGTAAAAGCCCTCCAAATATACTTTTTCCCCCTTTTTTGTTTTTATTAATTAATCGCGTAATCAAATGTGTTATTTGAGATTGAAACTAGAAAGCAAAGAATATTTAAAAGTACGCCCACGTATAGCATATGATTATTAAAAGGCTATATTAGAGTTGGCGCTAATGATTCCACTGATTAGCTATCGTTCTCGTGGCTAAATATTAAATATATTTCAACTCTTTTGCTTGGCGGATGTGATAATTTTATTATACAACTTCAACTTTCTCGTTATGTTGCATTTTTCTTTAAGATGGGACTCGGAACGGCCATCCCTCTTACACTCCTTGGGTCGCACACGAATAAGACCTGACGTCAAATTCCAGGCAATAGTGTTAGCTACCCCAACCCTCTTTAGCAGCATGGCGATCGGTCATAGGGCTCCGGTGTTGGTCACAAAACCCTAAATATTAATCCATCCGCAGAGCGACATTTAGTATAACTGTTTACCAGCGCTATAGCGCATTGGGTCTTTTGGTTGCCAACTCTTCCTCCTTTAAATTAAGTTTCAGCCATTGTCTGACATATTCAAGAGCTAGTTTCGGTCTCATGTACAATAGTTTGAAATAATAATATTATAGATAAAATTGACTATAAATGTTTCACATATATGTGACAACAAGGCTTCGTCTGATTACTTAGCTGAAAACCATGAAATAAGAGGGATTAGCAGAATCTGCCCCATAGTTACAATGCAGTGACTGATCAATAAGATAATAAGGTAAATGATGAAGACAATATTTAACTTCATCAAATAAAATAAACATACAATTTAATAAATTACTCTGATCTCGATCTTATTTATTTCAATCCAATTCAAAATTCTTTATATTATATATGTGATTTCTGATGCATTAATTAGTTTTAAATATATATAGTGAATAAATTCCATTTTTTGTTATGAGTCTCATTGCTTCTCCGTGACCTATGTCGGCCGTGTGGAAAGAGGTATACTACGTGTAAGTTCAAGGTGGTCATTCGTAGGGTCTTGAGTCTTGGAGTCCTGGCTTACGAGTTGAAGTGCGGTCGGACTCGGGAGGTTACAGTCCTAGTCTGGTCAGCTTCGGTCTCTTTTGCTTGGATTCTGAATTCTGTTACACGAATGTACAAACTTGACTGTTACAATATATTCCCTTGTTTTCACATATATTAGAAATATAAATGCCATCATAGATAAACAAATTTTATTTGTTTGGTTGTAGTTCATTATATTATGGATTAGTTATCTTAACATGTATGCATATTTGAAAGTATATTAATACAGTAAATTTATTTTTGCTTGATTTTTTTATAATTTAATTGTTTTTGGAATCATATAATTTATATTTTTACATTGTAATTTTTTGTTTGTTTGTTTCAGTGAAAATGACAAAACATTTGACTGGATAACTAAATTAATGCAACTGTATTTTAAATCTGGAAATAAAAATCAGGTTTATAAAATTTGTAATATATATATTAATATATTATTGTTAATCAAAAAATTATATATTTTTTTAATATGTGCTGTTATGTATATATATATAATTATAGAGGATTTGAACCCAGATATTTTAGCTTCCTTCAGCTATCCAATCTATCTTATACAACCGATATGCACGACCACACATATGATCTCCATTATACGTATTTCATGCTGAAACAGCACTCATCAATTGGTTCAGATCATCATCTCCCACACACATATATAATCAGTGCTTGGTTTATATTAAGATAGCAAATCTTCAAACTTTAATGCTTCAATCTACTCCATCATCCAACTCTTCAGTTTTCCGTATCATTGAAAATCTGATGATGAAATATTCAAATCCCTTGATGATGCTAATATTATTGTCATGCCCATGTTGACCTTAAATCATTCTGATCCCTCATGTATAGGACCTTGTTCATTTAAATACATGGAAGTGGTATGGGCAGGATGCAGGCTGAAGAGTTGGATGGTGGAGTAGATTGAAACCTGTCCATTAAAGTTTGAAGATTTGTTATCGTAATATAAACCGAGCATTGATTATATATATGTGTGTGGAGATGATGATCTGAACCAACTGATATATGTATTTCATGCTAAACCAGTGGTTTATAAGTAAAACATTTTAAATTAATTTTTTTGTTGGTACAGATTTCATCAGAAACTTTAATTGTTTTGCAATAAGGTCATCCAATATAGCATTTACTTCGTTTGTAAACAGCTATCTTGAAAGACACTGGTATTGATTTATATAAAAATTGTTTTCTCATTGATAGGATCATGCTAAGTGCGATATAACCAAAAAGAATCATTTTTATTGTATAATAATTGATGAAATAATTTATTCCCAATAATGCTAAATTTTATTCACAATATATTATAACATATTTATATGTAACTAAAATTGTATTTCCAATGTAAAATTGTTCATGTGAGTACTACATATAAACAGATATTGTCATTTATATGCATTTATATTTGGGAGAAAAATTATTGTCTAATCTAATATGTATTTTATTTTATTCAATGAGTAAGTGGTTAATTGCAGCTTAGAGTAATGAACTCAAGAACTAAAGATATTTCATGGAAGATTAACTTATCTCTTCTGGTGCTTCAATGTCTCTTAATCTCCTGATAAACTAATTTGATTATTTTTTCTATAAGTGTTACTGTTTTATATACATTTTAAATCATACATTTATGAGAAATTTATGAAAACTACTACTAAAAATCTAAATTTACACAATATTTATCAAAATTTTAAATTTATGAACATTATTTTAAATCTTTAATAACTTCTTTGTTGAATTTATTTCTAATTGTGTCTTACTTTCACAATCGTAAAGAACCTTGGGAATTTTTGCCATCTAATCGTAGAACTTTTTTTTTGTGATAAAAGTAGAAATATTTTATCACCATGATTAATATAAATGGAAAGTTTAGTTCAATTTGATAGTATCCATTATTGATCAATAATTAAATGCTCTCTGTGATCATGTGATATAGAAATGACAGCCTTCAAATAGCATCCGAAAACAGTTGTCTCTTTATGAAAATCAGACTCCATCTCATGAATTCATAGTTAAAGACAACAAATTATTGTGGCAGTTATAGGAAAGGTTAACTTATTAATTACCAACTTCTAAAATTTTCTCTCTTACAACAGTACTGAATGTTATTTTGTTTATATGTCTCTTTCTGGATTAACACTCATTATCTTTGTCAGATTTTCTGTTCTTAGTCTGCTAAAATTTTTAGAATATATTTTTTTTATGGATTGATTACTCTTTCAAGTATGTAAATAATATTTTAATTTCCGAAGTGCAGATAGTTGAAATTAAAATAAGAGACTAGAAATCTCTTTGCGCTCGAGTGCAAAGAGATTTTCAGTCTCTCAGTTTTTCAAGTATATAAATCCAGATGAATATTCAATTGCTAAGCCTTTAAACAGTTTTTTAATGGAGATCCTGTGATTAATTGATATTGCAGCAATTGATAATGAATCTTAATTTGTTAACATGGATGTGTTAGTACTTTTATATTTTCCAATTTTTTTTATTATTATTTCATTTTAGATTTTAGTGTTATACCTTTTTTTCATTTTTATTTTTTCAAATGTATTCATATTGATATTATTAAAACTTCTGATCTTGATGAAATTCCAGCCATTATTCTGAAAACGTATTTTTCCAATTTACTACTGTGTTCATATAATCTTTTGAACTTTATTATAAATCAGAAAACTGATGGATACTTGATTTATTTAATCTATATATTAATAAAAATGTTTCTTCAAATGTGAAATTGCCATAAGTAGATATTTTGCTACATCCTACAAAAAATGTATGTGTTCTTTGTATCTAAAATTATTGAGGAAAGTAACTAATATTTAATGCCTCTTTTTTAATAGATTTATGATTCTTTAATTAAAGATAATTGTATGATTTCTATACTACTTTATTAACGATCTCAATTTATATTTGGAATTTATCAATTAAAAAAAAAAATTAGTCAGTTATTTTAGATACTTTTGAGATTTTTAGTAATTTTTCCAGAGCACTTAATAAGCTTTCTTATCTTAATCTAAATTCTTTATTTAATACAATATTTTATTTAATATATTTTTATTTATTGTTAATTTTCAACAAGACCCTATTCTATTTAATTCTTTTTTTCTTTCACAATTTTTCTAATGACAGTATTTTTTTAATTATCAATATTCATCTTTACTGAAGAACTTTTTAACTTTAACGTATAAAACTCAATTTCAGACGTTTTTCACTGAGAAAATGTTAATTATATGCAGTTATACTAGTTCAGATATTTTTTTATACTGAATTTTGTCTATTTTATCAATATCTTGAGATTATTAAAATTTCTTTATTACTAAAGTTGCTTCTCAAAAATTTTATTATTTCTTTAACTTAAAAAATTACAAGTTATTAGCTTTCTATTGATTTTTTTCCCCTCACATTTAGTGTTGCAAGTATTAAGCTCAACATTTTTCACAGATAATATTACTGTTAATCTTCATCTGAAGTTGTTTCATTAATTTAGTGCACTTTATGATTCTAATTCATTTGTTTATTAAGTTTCTTATAAAATATATTGCTGCAAAAATATATTGAGTTAAATGAAATAAATATTATTATATTTTAATAATATTTTTGAAATCTTTCAAATATCTGCAAATAGATTAAATTATAGAAGTAACAAAAAATAGGAATGATAACTATAAAAAATGGATATTATGTATTAGTAATTATGTATACATTGGTAACTTTTGTTAGACAAATTGTAATCAAATTATAAGCACTAGGAATTCTTAAATAAGAAAAGCTTAAGTTTCAAAGTTTGTTATTATGTTAAGCCGCTTTCGATATTTTGGTCTTGATGTCGTAGCAATGAGTGGTGGGTAGGAGGGTGTGAGGTATAAATATGATGTAAATTTATGTAAATATATACAAATGAGTTAAATTGCTCATTTTTTAGAGAGAAGGAAGCAGGATTCCTTTTTATTTATACAGTTAGGATTATTAGTAATGCGCCATGCCTCTTTTATTTGTATTTGTATATAAAGTTATATTTAAAATAAAATTTGTTTCTCGGAAAAAAAATATATAATTTAAGAATTAAAATTTGCTATTGAATTGTATTTTAAAACTTTTATTTATTTATTAGGCTTTAGAAAAATTTCATTTACTAACTGCTTTATGGAAAAATGATAGAAATAAAGAAATTACAAGTTGGAGTAACTTGGCAAAGTTTTTACGTGATGAACAAAATCTTACTGAAGAAGAATTAAATTTGGTAAGAATTAACTGAAAATAATGAATTTAATGCATATGCAATCATATATTTATTTATCTATCTATTTATATACATTACAGTATCAAATATAACAAGACTGGATTAACCTTTATATAATATTTACTAGTTAAGTTATAACTAGCTTATGGTTTAAGCATCCAGTCTTGACTAGCATATATTTCATTTTACAAATAAAATTTAAATATCTGCTAACATGTACCTGATTTAATTTACATAAGATTATTTCTATATTATTACCTAATTTAAAAACAATATGTACTCATTAAAAATCTAAGTATTACTGTATAAATTTTAATTGTAAGTTGTTTTTTTTAAATCTTATAAGTAAAAAAGAGAAATGGGATTATAATAATTGTTGTGTTTGGTTAGGCTTACAGGTTCGGTTCCAAACCAACAGATAAATGATAACAACCACTCAACAATTAATATGTACAATTTATTAATTACAAAAAATATACACACATGTTAGTTAAGCAAACGAATAAATATAGTTTATACAATTGAATGCTGAGGTAGTCGTGCTGAGTAGTGGAATTCACTTCCAGCTAAATAAGTAGTCTGCCTCGTGAGCTCTGGTAAGAGATTCTTCCGGCTGTACAAGATAGCTTGCCTCAAATTTGCTCTAGTTCAGACTCTTCCTGCTGCACTTAGACGGCTTGCCTCGAGTCGGTTGCATATGTAGCAGTTTCCAGTCCTTATGTGGGCTTGCCTCACTGCATGGACGTCGTGATATTGACTAGAAAAAAATACTTTTGCTGATTGCAGAGGGTTTATTGGAGAGCACGTTCAGGTTGACAGAAGTAATTGCTCTCTGCCTTGCCGCCAAAAGGTTGATTATTTAATGGCAGATCCCCTACCTTACTGGAAACACTCGGATTATGTGCATGAACCCGAACGAAGGATTTATCCTTATTGGATAGCGACCAGTTGCTAGCCAATCAAGCAAGGAATCTGGAATAGTCCACTTCTAAAGACAAAGTCAGATATGACAATAATTATGTATTATAAAATAGAAAATCCTATAGCAGTACAATACTAACCAATCATGGTTTCGTCTATTAACAAATAAACCATCTCAAGCGAAATTCAACTAGATACAAACAACATATGTATACAATATATATAACCATTAGAAACCAGTCAATACTTAGACAATCCCAATATAGATAACAATCAACAATTTCATTTGAAAAGATCTATTTATTAATGGATGAAACCATGATCATGAGAGAATTTTAGTACCATTATGATTTTTTTTTTCTTGTCTATTATTGTAATAATATTACATGATTTTCTATTTTATTTATTATTAATATAGCAATAGATAGTATTTAATTTTGTACATTATGTACATATATGTATGCGTTTCTGTAACAGATGAGATCATATTGAAATGTAAATGTTATTCTAGAAATAATAAACAACCACACACACACATAACACCAATAAATAAATGGTATAAAAATTCATTATTAAATTCTATAATTAAACATTGTTTAATATAGATTTATCAGACTAAAAAATAATGAAAAATCCTCATCTTGAGTTATTACATGAACAGTTTCATCAACTAAGTATCAGTCTCTGTCATGTTCCAATATATCAAATCTTATCCAAATCAGTAATCTCCGTTTTTTTGTGAACATGTTGCACTCATATACTATCCAAATGATGTAACCCATAGGGATCATTTACATGAATTAGAAATAGTCACCCAGTCTCAGATTAAATGCCATTTTCAATAAATAATTAGCACATACATATTAAATATATACATTATTGAAGATTAACATTTATGTTTTTGAATTAAGATCCTGGTTTATCTAATATTATTTATTAGCATTAATGTGATTTGTACTTCCAGATCACAGATTTGTTTGATTTAATAACATAATTGAAACTTGTTATGAAATAATAAAGTGACTAGTAATTCTATTTTTGTTTTTATAAAATGTTATTTATTTCTGCCAATTGTTGTAGCTTTTTAAAAAAAAATGCAGTTTTTTTTAGGAGCTAACTTTGAATTTAATAAAAATAAAGAAGAGAAAACTCAGAATAAAAATATTTACTTAAATACTATTGAATTAACAATTAACGAAAAAAAATTTTAATATAGTTATTTAGTGAATTTTGTCCAAGCAATCAAAAATTTATTTAATTATTTTTTAATTTCAGTTACAGTTATCTAATATTACTGGAGATTAATATTTAAATAATTCCTACTATTCATTCATGTCTTATACAATCTTGCATGCAGGTTGCTTAACTTTTTAAAAAATTTTCATTCTTACTATCTTTTATTTCTGATGTTTACTAAGATTGCTATCCGCTCAATATATGTCATTTGCAAAATTTATTTCTTAAAACATAATCATATCAGTAGCTCCAAATGAGAGCACCCTATTGAGAGAATAAAGCTAGATTGTATTATTGGACTTGCATTTTAATAACAATTTCATGAAAATTATTTGATTATTGTGGTTATTAATATCAACTTGAAGTCTTAAAAATTCCATTTAATAAAATAAAGCAGAAAATATTTTGATTGTATTTACAAATTTAATCTTTTTGGGTTAACAGTTTTCTTAGAAAAATTAAACAGTATTCATAAGTAACTCTTTGAACAAAATTTTAACTTATATCATATCTCTCAGAAGTTTTCTGAAAAGATAGAATTATTCTTTTGTATAAATGTAACAGAATTCTATCAAAATTAAGAAATACAATTTCTAGAAACCATTCACCAATGTAGGTTAATGATTACTGAAATCATTCATTGGTAATATGTTCCTCCATGTTTTTGCTTATTTGTAAAAAAGAAAATAAAAGGATTTTTTTTTAATTAAGATTTTTTTTTTTTAAGAAATAAAATAAATTGTAAATAAAAGTTGCTCAGTTTTGAATAGTTTTGTACCCCCCCCCCCCAAATAGAATTGTTTAAACTTTAATTACTTCATTTATTTTTTATCATATACCATATTTATTTGGATTCTTATAAGGACCATACTACTGTGACTAGTTCAAATTTCTGAGCTAAATTAAAAAAATTATGCATGTGAATATTAAGAGTGATATCATTTTCAGATTTCATTACTTTAAATTTGAAATAAACTATTTAACAGAATTCATATTCTTTCTTTCTTTATTTTTAATGTAATTTGCAAAAAAAAATTAATGACTTAGATTTTATTTATTTTAAAGCATTGAGTATTTCAATATTTTATAATATAACTTTTAATAAGAGCTGTTCTACCATATTATAATAAAAATATACTAAGTAATGGTAAACTCTATTAATGATTATTTTAAAATTGCCATATTTGCATAATTTATAATTAGTATTATTATTATTATTATTATTATTTTTTAGTTGGAAACTGCTCTGAGCAATGTAATAGGAGAAGTTTTTGACGAAAATCATCAGAAAAACTTGGAATTTTACATTAAGCTTCTTTTAAAAGTAATTAACTTATACTTTTTGATTTGAAAGTTTCTGTTCTTTAGTATTATGTTATTAATAATTATAAATAGCAGTGTTAAAGTAGTTTTTATATTATTTAACATATATGTGTATACACTTGTATATTCTTGCAATTACAAAAATAATATAATGTATATATATCTTATAATGAATCAAAACATTGATATCTATGAAAAAAGATAACTATTAACCATGTCTCTAAATATCTAAGAGTCCATATGTGGTTGATATATGAGAGATCTCAAATGTGAAGAGTAATAAAAAGTAATAATAATAATATTATAGCTGCCTTAGATCTCATGACCCTTTTAATTCTATCATTCACACCATGCATCCAAGTTGATCAGATGTCATTCTTCAAGATGGCAGGGCCATGGCCATAATCTGGATTGAATTGTTATATGGATTCAGAAATAATATTATGAAAGAAATTTATTTTAAATGTTTATGTTAAAGTCTTTTATGATATTAGTAAAGGGTATATTAAATATATGTGTACATAGTGTAGCAAAATGATTTATTTTGAAATCAGTTAATAAACAATAGCACAACTAGTTAAAAAGATTAACTGCTTTCTTTAGGGACTTATGTTAAATCCTTACATAAACTTAATTAATTATTACATTATTTATAATTAAATATAAGTATTATGTTATTTGTGTATGTAATAATAAAAAATAATAATTAAAATTGAGAATAACATCTAATTGTCAGCATTATTATAATTGCGTTATATATATTTATCCTAAAATTATAATAATACTTATGAGAACATTCATTTTGTATTTGATTTAGCCCACATCTCTTTACTTTTTTGTTCATGGAATAAACCTACTATAAAATAAAAAATATATTTATTTGTGATTAGCATTTGTTTGATTATACATTTCTATCAACAATATAATAAATAAAATAATCAAAAAAATATGTTTGCATATTATAAATCATCTTTCATTTATTTATTTTATAAGATCATATAATCATCACATGATCACCATTTCTTATGCTTGCTCATAACTGTTATTAAAATAGGCAAAACTCTCCATACAGTAGTGCCACTCAGTGCAAACCAGAATAATCAATGGATGCCAGAAGGCTTGTGCATAAAATCTCTCCTAAGATCTAGGTGCAGTGCTTTCAGATCCAAGGCTCCTCACTAGTCTGGAGATATTGGATGAGTAGGCACTAGATAGGGATTTTATACAAAAGTCTTCTGGCATCTATTGATTACTCTGGCTTGCACTGAGTGGCATTACTGTATGGAGAGTTTTGCCTGTTAAGATTATATAATATTGGTACCTCTATTGTTATATTTATTGCATATAAGGATATCATTCACATAAAGATTGTAAAGGGACTATCTTAAATGAGATATATATTCCAACATTGTAAAATAACTAATTATTATCTAAACCTAATAATTAGTAAAATAATAGTGATATCAAATACAAATTAAAATATAAACTATATGTGTGGATCTTATTAACTAATAATAATAATAATATATATTGAAACAGTAAGATCTGCTTTGCAGATCTTTGTTTCACCTTTTCTCACCTTTTTTCTACCCTCATACCTTAGTTTAAATCCCAGTGTATCGTAGTGTGTCTGCAATGCGCTTATAGACCGAAAATCCCGCCCAATTTTAAACCACGAGTACAATGCTCGTGTTATATATAATTGTATAACTCGTGCCCAATAAATAAAATGTTATAAATTATGTGTTTGTTCACATAATTTAGGTTTATTTAAAAAGTAGGTTATATAGGTTGTAATTGCGCACACACTGTGATATTTATTTTAAAACTTATGTTAAAATAATAAATTGTTATTTAAAATTATTTTGTTTGAATCTGTTTACAAAAATATATTACAGTCGTAATATTTGTTTTGATTTAAGATAAAATTTATATTCGTTTCGTAAATAGATTCAAATATTGAAAATTAAAAGTAAAATAATTTTATTTTAAATTTAAAAATCACGCCATATATTTTCTGTTTAAAATAAATGAGGGCTGGTAGGAACAATAGTTTTAATTATTTAATGTTATAAGAGCTTATCTAAAAATACAGCAGATGTCCACTTAAGGTTTTTTCTTTCAAATAGCAAAAGTTTGTTTTAATTAAATCAAAGTTGTAATTCGAATGTCGACAGGGAAATTAACAATAGAATTAATTAAAATTTTGTTGAATTCCTTTAGACATTCGGATAGGATTGATTACAGCTGATAAGTGGCCAAATTTTGGAATATTTTTGTAACACTCCAGGGCAGTTTTATTGTGTAATTTCACTATATGTAGGAGGGTTTTCTTTTGTTCTAGCATTCTAGCAAGATTTCTAGCATTCGAGAAATTAGTCTAATACTCTAAGATTTCGAAACACATTGCTGAGCTTTCTAAAATAATTATTACTGAACTATCTGAGACTTTCAGACTCAAATAGCTACATGTCTGCAAGTTCAATTATTTGAAGCCGAGTTTCATCTTACTTAAAATATCTATGAATCACCCAACCTTTAAAATTGTTAGCTTTGAAATGACGGAGTAGAGCCGGCAAGAAGGCTATTTTCCACTCGGAAAGGCCGGCCACTGCTCTCTACCATCTAATGCTGTCACATAGGAAACCCTGAAACTGCTGCTGCTGCCGAAATATGAACAATACCCGGAGTTTGCTGCTGAATCATATGGAATCTGCTGGCAATCAACCTACCTGCAAATGCTTCTCCAGAGGTAACCCCAACATTAACCCAAGAGCTCTTGTGATTCTCTCCTATAATTTATACGCTATAGCTATCTAAAATGTTTTCCATCTACTTTATTTTATCATTGTTTTTCTCTAAAATATTCTAATGTAATCAGTAATTTTGCTCTCTATCCTTGGGTTAATATTTTATATTTATTAATCTTACTTTTATTTTATTATGATAGTGTGCCAGAGTAGTCTTTGACCGAGTGAATTATTCCCTTTGTTGAAAGCAAGACGCCGATATTAAGGCATTTTAAAATTATAAATAGTTCCCATTATATTATCTCGTGAATCACTCGTTTGAGGGCTATTCTAATCTTAGTCAATATGTATAATAATTTTATAGATTAAAATCCACATTTTATCGATTTTAACCTATTATGAGAGTATGTGCGAGGTCAATGATTAAATGTGTCACAAATGCATGATTGCGTAAATAAATCTATGCTTTCTTTTCAAACCCGCAAGCATGCATTTTCCTATTTTAAAATATTTGGCTTTAATTTCAAAGCTGGTAATTTGAGGTCGAGAATTGGGGAATTGATTAGGCATTTTCTCAATCTAAGTAAATCCCTTTTTGTATGCTTTTTATATGTTAGTCGAGTATTGCTAGTAAGTATTGGTTGTTGAGATCACTTTGTTTCTCTCCAAGGACTTTAAACGGCCAAGACCGTTTCCCATTTCACTTTCTGCAGTTCCCAGGCAGAGTGTGTCCTCGAATGTCACACCTGGGAATTAGACGCAGCCGTCACCCAGTCGCTAAGTTTTGGATGACTCCAGACTTCGGCTGTCCGTGACAACACATTTCTACGGATCAATGGCAAGACACCCTCCATAGTCGTTTCACATATTCACTATAATTTTACTTATTTATATTTTACAAAGCATCCGTGATTTAAATGTATCACACCCTCCATCCTGTAATAAATATCTTATTGGCAACACCGACCTCCCAATATCACTTAATTATAATTATAAAATAAATGCCTTGATCACTTCCCCACTCTATTGCTTAATAAGCATTGGTCCATGATATTCTCGAAATCATGAAATATTATATTAAACTTTAATGTGCAAATGTTTTATTAAACTTTTATAATTTACTCAAAGTGCCTCGCACATCTTCCCATCTCATTTAAGCACATTATCGTAATACTATATTAGCCCGAGGTATAGACTATGTACTTAACAACCTTTTAATGTAATTTGTATGGGATGTGTGTTAACAGCCATTTTAGTAAGCGTCCCTGTCTCATATAAGCAGACAGTGGGCATTAATATATATATTTTTGCTATGTAAATAAATCTTTTAAATCTAATTTTGATTTGATTTTATTGATCCCTATCACTGTCTCGGTCTATATATCTATTTTATACATTTCTTTTGTACTATCCATAGATGTTAGTTAGCAAACCCAAGCTTATATCTTAGTATAGAGTCTATTTGTTTCTCCCTGACCACCAGGCACCGGTAAAGGGATATATTATTAGTAGCATCAGATGCGTTATCACGTAGGTGGCACTATGGAATTTAGACTTTAGATTCGAACTTAGTATATCTAGAAGGCAACCCTTCCTAGAGTGTTCAGTTTCATATTTGGGTTTGAATTCTGCAGTGTGTTAGCGAGATAGATGAATCTGACCGTTACAATATATAATTCTGACTAAATTATAACTCGATAAAATTGATATTTTTTTTAGACATTTTCAATTTTTATGCTTTTTTTTTTTTTTTTATGGATATTTATATACATATGTAATTCTTTTAAACTTACTAACAGTAAAACTAAATAATAATCTATAACTTATGTGGAAGTACTTTTGATTTAAGTACTTTAATTGTCATCACTGTTATAATTTAAAAGAATTAATGTAATAAACTTTTAGCAAGTAACTTGTTGATTTATATATATAATGTTAGAAAGGAAAACAAAGAGAAGCAATTTCTCAAGCTAGAAAAACTCTTGAGGATTACCCAGATTCTGTTGTTGCTTTAGAGACACTTTGTGAGGTGTATTTAGATTTAACTATCAGTAAGTATATATAAATATATTTCATTTATTCTAATTATTATTTTTATGAAAATTTATTTTTAAAATTTTAATTGTGATACATATATATATATATATAATTAATGGAAATACACATCTTTATAATACTTATTTTTAAAACAGTAAAACTTTAAGAATTATGATAAATTATATCTCACACGAAATTGTTGTCAAATATCTTAACTTATAATAAAAAATGTAAAATAAGATTTTAAAAAGGATAACTATCTGAGTTTGCTTCATTGTTTAATATTTCAAATTTATTAATCTCAAAGATAATAACTACATTTACTAAAAATAGGCGAATGAAATTGCAAATGATTTAAATTAAAAAAAAAAAAAAATCTCAAAACTACAATAGAATAAATGACTATTGAGATTAACACACATCTGCACACTTCAATATCTATCAAAACAATACATCTGAGATTTATAGTCAGAATTTTTATGCCAAAATAGTTAATTTTTGACAGTTTTCTAAGAAAAATGCTATAATGCAAAAGTGGTTGATCTCACAAGTATAACTGGACAGTAGCTGATTGGAAATATATCTCATGATTAAGATGAAGGGTCATTCATACTTTGCCTAAACATGTCTGTCGATAACCAAATGAATCCTATTAATTAAACTGCCTTCTTTAATTGAAAAACATGCTTATGAAACTTCATGATTTTTGTGCTCATATCATAGTTTTGTTTTTTTTTTGTTTAAAATTTTTGTTTTAATCTTCTAAATAATAATACTCCACTTTATACAGACCGCTCAAGTAGTTAATTACTGATTTTAAGTATGATATTTCATAAACCTCTGGAAGTCTTTTTTGAATAATGAATAAGATGCCAATATTCTTCATTAATGTTTCTCAGAGAACTTGAAAGGTTTCCCTATGAGAAATGATTTAATATTGCTCCAATACTTATCCAAATATATACTTTCATCCCACATAGACTGCAAGCAGTTTTCATGTTAGTAGTAATTCTATGCTACATTAATAAAGCTATAACATGTATTCTTATTTTTAAACCACTAAATTATCACATGGTCACCATTTCCTATTCTTACACTAGCTGTTAAAGCAATAGCAAATTTTCCTTACAATAATGTCACCCAGTGCAAGCCATTGATTATTATGGCTTGCACTAGATGACACTACTATGGAAAGTTTGCTACTATTTTTTTTATTTAACTTCTCTATAAATCTCTGGTTTCTGGAAAATGTTTAGACAAATGATGTAGTTATGGCCACTTTCTTTAGTTTGCAAACTTATTTTATAATACATTATGATTTAGACTATTATATACTTATCTGTATATATTTATCTGCAAGTATGTGTAAATATATTGAAGATCAGCAATTTCCTGAAACATGCCATTTGCTGAATCGTGCATATTCTTATTTGACACTAAAGACAATTATTTATTTATTTATCTATCAATCTAGTGGTGAATTATCTAATATTTTACAGATACTATAAAAACGTTTTCAAAAACATTATTTTATATAAAAAAATAAAAAAATGTACATTTCTCCGAAAGAGGAACAGTGAAGAAGAAGATATTTCTCACTAGACTTGTCAATTATTGTAAGGCTAATTGAATTTGCTTTGCATAAATAACTGAAAGAAAAATCTTAAATCTGTTTAGAATTTGAAAAATATCTTCATGCTTTACCTGTCTTCAGTCTTGTGGTCACAAATCATAGGCCTGGCAGATAGGTAGATCACTAAGCTATGAGACTCTTCTTTGAACATGGTATTTATTACTAAATCATCAACATTGCAAAGTTAATATAGATTTTTTTTTTGTTTGTTTCTTTTTAAGTATTCATTTCAAACTCTTTTGGTTTATGATATTTTTCAGACTGTGATATTCTCTCATTCACATTATATTTTCTATGCATAATAAGGAGTGGATGATTTTTATCGAACTTTCATTCTAATTTGTTGTTCCTTTTTATCTGGAGAGTGCCGGAAGAATTAGATTCTTTGATCCTGATAAAAGTAAAATAGTCTTAAATAACTGAATGTAGAGCTACGGTTTTCCAACAATTCTCCAAAGAGATTCAGTGAAGAAGATGGCTGTACCAGATTTTGTCAATTACTGAGAGACTAATTTATAATATAAATGATCTTGAAAGTATATAAATTATTCAAATCACTTAAATCTCATGTGGATAAAGGGTAATTATCTAAGTGGTCAGGTTTATCATAAAATGTGGATTTGGAAATAATAGTTACCTTATAGTTTTTTAAATTCTATACTTATATATTGTTAAAGTATTGAAGAAAACTAGAGTGCACTGGTCTTTTTTATAGCGAAATATGATCACACTCATATTCATTCTAAATACCAATTTTTTCTTATCTAATGAATCTAGGATTTCTTTCTCTTAATTTAACATTCATATTAACTAGAAGAAAAATCAGAACATTTTAATGTAAATTCATTTTTGATGTGGCAACATTAGAATACAGAATGCTTTTAATAAAATTCAGTGGAGTATGTAATATAAAGATACAAAATATTTGCTAGGCTTAATGGAATTATCTTTATAATCAAGTGAATATTTTATTCAATGATCATTACATAAAAGAATTCTTTCTTTTATTCACATAAAATTATTATTAAATATCTTAACCTTACTAAAGGATACACAGGTTTTGTTGTACATTAGAGATATTTTGGTGAAAAATCAAATATTTTGTGATGTTTCTGATTTATTAGCAGCCATCAATAATAATTTATAAAATTTTTAGTCAATTTTATTCAAGATTTGCAAGTTGTTAAGTACAGTTTGACATTTCATTAATTTTGAAACTAATTTTCTCAAAAATTCTATAATCCTGATAAAATTACGAGAAGCATTTAAAATTTTATAATAATCAGATTTTATACTGAGTTGAGGTTAGTACAACAACTTTCTATTTAATATTGAATTCATAACAGAATTTTAAAAATACATTTAAAAAATTAGTAAACTCATAGTTTTGTAGTTAAGTAGATATAAAAGGTGGCTGCTGGAGGGTTGCATTAGATGCTAAAATCTAGGTATAGTGCTCTCAGATCCAAGGCTCCTCGATGGTGAAAGCCACAAGCCAGAAACTAGTCTGTGGTTATTGGATGACTAGACGCTAGATAGCGATTTTATGCACAAGCCTTCTGGCATCCATTGATTATTCTGGCTTGCACTGAGTGGCAATATTGTATGGAGAGTTTTGCCTGTTTAATACCATATCCTGGTTAATCTTATTTTTAGACTGCCTGATTCATGTATCTTAATAACTAATCAAGTAAATTTAGCACTAATTAAGAAATTAAACAATATTTTTTTTTTTAAAAAAAAAAGTTTTGTTTAACTTCAGGATTAATATTTTTTAAAGAGTATATCGAATTTATAATTTTATTTAAAGTTATTTATTTTTTTATAGATTTACTACTTCCTCCAGAAGAAATTCAAAGAGCATGTGAACAGCTGTCACTTATTGATGAATCTTCTTCTGTAATTCATATCATTCAAGGACTGATAGCTCTTGTAGAAAAAGATTTTTTAAAAGCCAAGGAAGACTTAACAACGGGTATTATAACTTTTTTACTTTTTTGATGTTAAAAAATTAGCCAGACTGAGTGGGAAGAATCTTTTTAAAATTATTTTAAGTAATTTATATATCAAGTTATCATATTAATGTTTCTCAAGTAATAAAATATTTGCGCTAACTTTATATTCAGATAACATGTTTGTTGGAAACATCAAAATGTTAACCTTTATTTTTTGATTGTGAATAATCTTTATATAGATCCATATTTTTATGAACATGTGCAATACACTGTGTCAACTTAACCTGTAGCGAGTGATCTCCAATATAACTGTAGCTATTCTAATCTTTGAACAGCTATAAAGAAAGTAGATAATGATGATAGTGATTGAACCTGAAATAGATTATATTTTCCAATCAGCTCTTCAAAATCATTTCAAGGGCTTTAAAATAGGCTTTCCATTCAGAAGTGATTTGTTTTTAGTTAATTAATGATAAATGCAGGTGTTCACAGTTTCTAGTGGTTTCCATCTTTTCACATGAAAGAAAGTCTTGTGGAAACAATAACCTCTACCCCAGCTTTCTCAATCTCTGCTAACATTTGGCATTTTCTCAATGGTTAAGCATTCTCTCTACTTTTAAATCAGTATAAAAATTATAAGTACTAGGGTGAACATTTGAAATGAAATCTGAGATCTAAAATGGCACTACAACTTAAATTTTGTAAAATTAATAAAAAACAATTTATTTATATTATATAGTTTAGTCACACAAAGTATGAAATAATATTATTAACATGTATGCAAAATAATGAAATACAATAAATATTAACTCATTAAGACCTTTTTTAAAGTTTTTAATGAAATCTTTTACCATCATAGCTAGCTAGCATGGACACATTACACAATGTCTATTGATACAATTATATAGTTGGCAATTTGTTCCTTTTTTCTGGTATCTTTTATTAAATATTCAGATCACAATCAATGATGGGCACAATTCCTTCATAGGCACAGAAGAGCTATAAATTATCCTAATGTGGCATTTATGAATCAAGTTCAGGCAATCTTAGGAGATGGCTATATATTCATAACTTGAGTTTATGCAATTTCAGATTGCCTTAACAATGTTTATCCTATAGCTTCTTCACAAAGTAACTAGCAATGAATAAAAAGTTTTTTTATTTTTTAGTCACAATTTACATTTTAAGACATTTCTTTTCTGAATAGCAATATATATAAATGAACAAAAATTAGTTCAAAAAGAAAAAACCTTTTTATAAATCTAGGAGTATAAAACTGATCGTCTGCAGATAGTCCTTTTTAATAGTTCAGTTCTCTCCACTGCATGAGAACTGCCAAAAATAATGCATATTGTATAAGTCTGTAGAACAGATAAAATAGATATTGCAAAATAGAACAGTTCCTCCAAATATAGATATTATAACATAATAAGCTTTGATAACATGAAATATAAATAGTAATTAAAACTGATCAAGATAAAACTTAGATAAATGAAAGAACACATAATTTAGTTTAGTCAAATGAGAATAAAGAATTTGACTTCAATAATGTAGAATCAGTAAATACATCTAGATAACAATAATTATTAACAAATGAAATCCCAGCACAAATACAAATGTTATTGCAATGCAAAAAAATAAAAATAATGATTTCAAGAAAATATGGAACAAATTTATAAGAAAAATGTATCGCCTTTGTGCTATTCAAATTAACTGATCAACAATTAAAAGTAAATCATCATAAATTATTTTTTCAAGAAAAGTATGAAACTGAAACATAAGACAAAGCAATATCGTTTGCAAACCCATAAATCTTTGATTTTAAAATAGTCAAAATATATCATTTACATACATTAAAAACAAAAAAAATCTAGGATTGAACTTTGTCGTACATCAGAATTAATTATTATAAAAGTACTTTTAATAGCAGAAATGTTGCTTGTTTCCTGTCCTTTAAATAAATTGCAAGCCAAAAGCAAAAAGGCCATGAAAGTTATATGACTATAAATGTTTAAGTAAAATTTTTATGAGATACAAACTTAAATGCTTTAGAAAATATATATCAACAGTTTTGAGATCATATTCTAGGGATGATGTCAAATTGTACATATGATGCTGGAAAGCAGTGTACTTCTACTAAAAATAAAATTTGAAAATGACACCATTTTCTCTTTTAACTACCATCTCCAATAACTTAGAAATCTCACAAATAATAAAAATTTGTCTATAATTAGCAAAAAGTAAAGGATCATACTCTTTAAAAATAGACATAATAATACTAATTCAAAATTTGGGTTAACAATTCATTTCTAAAGAAAAGATTAAATAAACAAACTAAAACTTGTATAAAGTTAGATTTTAAAAATATATATATATTTGGTGCTGAACTATCTAATTCAGACGAACAAATAATATTTAAACAATAACATCCATACATAAAAAGGAATAAAGACAAGAAGAAGCAAATGATAATGTTATATTAGTACACTATCTATTGGTTCATAAAAAAATAAAGTAAACAAATCATCTATATAATTTTTATTATTTTGAATCTCCAACAAATTCCCATTGTGTTTTATAAATTCCATTTGATTTGACAAAAATTTCTTTATTAAAGAATTAATCAATTTTCCTTTCAAAGAAACATTTTTATCAATAAATTTTTTTGATAATATTGAAATTTTAAATTAGTATTTAATTTTTTAAAATTTTCTAAATTTCTACCCAATGATTTTAAATAATTTTTTTGATTAACCTTTTTCATTAAATTATCAGTTATCCATGCTGAGTGTCTTCTGTTTTTACTTATCAATTTAAAACAGTCCATTGATTTTGTAATTAAAGATTTATAAGTATTCTGAAATTTTAAAAATGCAGAATGAATATTATTTAAAGTAAAAATATTATCCCATTACTAATTAGATAATAAAATTTTAGTTTATTATGAGATACTTATTAATATACGAATGAATATTTACCTTTTGCCTACAGATAAATAATTTTAATTTTATCGCAAAATGATATGAAATAAAAACTTTTAAGTAAACTCAATTCGTAATTTAGGCGCTGAATTGATTCCATGAATGTAATCCAATATTGATTGACAAGAATGAGTTATACATGTAAGTAAAATGATATCTTGATTAAAGCGATAACTATCAGTATATTCAAATAATGTGCACTAGGCCCGTGTAGATTAAGAGTTAAATCTATATTCATATCACCCATAAATACTCCTGAAGAAGAATGTAAATCAGCAATAAAATCTAGATTGACACTTATACAAAATCTGTATAAAGGTACAATAATAAAAATAAACTGAGGAAAACTCTAATTACTCAAAAGACATTCTGAGAGGGAGCTAGAGGACTTTATAGAAATGGTTTTCCACCATTTTTGAGTCTACAAGTGTAAGTAAGAAAACAATTCACAGTCACACAGTTCTTTATTTTGTATAAACCTTTGGGTTGCTTTCTGTATTAATAATTTGTGCATGAACTTTATGGAATATTCATGGGTTGGAATATAATTGTTATTGTTGCTATTAAAAAAAACATGCTTGATAACTTGTTGAATCAGTTTATTCCATTGTTAAGTTTTTTCTATGCTCTCACATTCCTATATATGTTTTATTGATCTGGGAATAAATTTTAACCATGTACTGAAGTTAATCCATCAGATGTAGCATAATCAAAATTAATACAATTTTAATAAAAATCATTACACTTCCGGAATATGAAAGAATCCATGGAGAAAGAATTTTTGAATATTCATCCAGAATATATAAATACTGCTCTTCCATGAAAATACAAGATTCTGTTGAAATTATAGCATCATAAAAACTTATAAGAAAGTTATGTAAATAAGCTACAAGTTCATTAAACTTAAATCTAATATTTTGTGCATTCAAATGAAAAATATTAAAAGTAGACAAAATTTCCTTTTGAGAAAAGATTATATCAGGCCTCATTTCAGGAAGTAAATATCAAAAAGCTGTTGATTCTGTTTTATTTTTAATTAAAATATCAGAGAATTCAAATTATTCTATATAAAACCGACTTTTGTGTTCATGCAGTCTTTGCTTAGCCAGTAATAAAAAATAGATAATATGCAAAATAATGTATTAATTTATAATGCTTATCTGACAGCCAATCAGATGTTGTGGTGGCTTCAAGTTGTCATTCAGACAGCCATCACAACATCTGATTGGCTGTCAGATAAGCATTGTAATGAGCGCAAAGAGATTTTCAGTATCTCAATTTATTTCAGTTTCAACTATCTGCGCTTCGCAAATTAAAATATTATATTAATTTATATAAATACATTAATTACTTTCATATAATAAAATATCAGACATCGATGTAACAGTTTTTTTTTTTTTCAAAAATGATTTGGCTACACTTTATGAATTAAAGTAACTACAAAACCTGGAATATGTAATATATATTTTATACGAAAAACATTTTCAATATTATTAGTAGTAAAATTTTCAAAATCAAATCTTTCTACTATCTTAGTAATAATTGTCTCTTAATATTCATTTTTATAATAGCGAATGCTTTGTATTTCAATTTCGTAATCCAGTTGAAAATATTCCATTGCTTTAATTTTGTTCTTCAATAAAGACTTTGTACACAAATTCCATTAATTTAATAAATGAATTAATTCTTGATTGTTTTTGCCAATGTTATTGCATATAGAATAAACATTTGCCCAAAACTTACAGCTGTAATTGAAAGTTCTGATATAGCAGTATATATAATTGGTAATGCTTATAATTTTTCAAACTTTGTATCAAAATTGAATATTCATTTTGATAAGAGTTTAATGTGTTATCATCAGTTTGCTGATTTCTATAAAGATTGCTAACTCTGCTTTTTTTAAACAGACATCTGTCCATAGATAGCTTCTAACATCGAATGCACGTAATGAAAACTTTTGTTACTCTCCATACATGATGTAAAATTTTCATTTTTAATTCCTAATTCCAATAAAATAAGATATAAACTTTTAAAAATATAATACTAAAAAATAAAAGTAATTAAGCAAAATAAACCAGTAATAATAATAATAAAGGCTTTATGAAAAATACAATAAGAAGTGACCATTTGTAAGTTTTTTTAATTATTTAAAATACAGCAGTGTAAAAAAGACTGGAAGTGAATTTTATATCTTGTGTTTTATCAAATTACTCTCAATACATACAAAATTATCTTTCACATATATGTAGAAAGGAAAAAGTTATGAAATGTTGACCCTTTGAACAAGCTATATAGGCATCTAGAAATATTGGAAATATTAAGATTTTAGACTATTTTTTAATAAGGTGACTCATATATTGCAAAATATTTAGTATAATACTATTGCAAAAACACTTTATTCTCAATACTTGCTATATTATCAAGAACATTCCTATAATAAGTTTGAGTTATCAATGGTTAACAGATAGTGATTCACTTTACTTTCCATTCCCTGACTGATTTTTGACTTTTGTCTTTTCAGATAAAGTAACATAATTCAAAGCTGAGTTAGTAAAATGATACATTTGGCAACATTTTTATTATTATTATTATTATTTTTATTATCAAATTCTCAGCTTGAAATTTGTAAAACTCTATGGCGTTGAACCTAATCCATATCTGTAAATAGTGCTAGAATAGGGAGAAGAGAAATATTCAGTATGAAAATATTTTTGTAATGAAAGTATTTTTATTATTTACTTTATATGAAAAGGAAGGATGTAGATTCAGTTAGGAAAAGATCCAAGTAATTTAAAACAATGGTTTTTGTATAAGTGCTATTGCTTTTTTTGTTAGAGTTATTATTTACTACTTTCTTAGTAATTGTGTACATTATGTTTATTAATATTTATAACATTAGTATCATTGATTGATTTGCTTTCAGTTTTTATATATTTAGATATATATTTTTATAATATGAAGTATAAATAATATGTGATATAACAAAAAACTGGAGTTAATTATGTAATATGTTTACTAAATAAATTATTAATTGTATGAATAATTATTAAACAACAGATAGCTAGCTTACAGATTTTTTTTTTACTATTGTCAGTCATATATGTTATTGAGAATGGCAAATACTCATTATAAACTAGATGTAGAATAAAATTTATTTATGTAATTAATTGTTTAAAAAACATAATATCAATATTTGTTTTTATTTAGCTATTAAATTATGCCCTGATAAGCCAATACCATGGTTTCATTTAGCACGAACCTATTTATTGATTCATAATTATCCAAAAGCAGAGAAAACTGCCATGCAAGGTATGTATGTATATATATATATTGAAGCGGTCATATATATATGTGCTTTGTGTGTATATATTTTCTATTAAGTTAAAAAATATTAAGGCATTTTGAAAAAATATAATGTATGGAGAAATGTAATTTTATTATTAAAACATAAACTTTATTATGAGGTTTAATTATGAGTTGGTATGTGTGAAGAGAGATGGGGGTTCAGGTCGGCAAGGAAAGTTTAACTTTCTAATTAAGTAAAGAACCAATTGATATTAAAAGAATACAGGTACTAAATTATATTTAGTGTAGCATTGTCATTACAATAAAAGGTGATGTGAAATATATATACTTGTTGGGGATTAGATTAAATCAAAAGATATTCGGAATTTAATTTAAAAATGCAATTGGTAAAATTTCAAAATTAAATTGCATCAAGATTATAATCAGTAACATTCTTTTGGATAGTGAAGAAAGGGATTTTTTTTAAGTTTAGATTAATTGATTGATTTGGAGAACATCTGGATGGCTTTGTTTTGGGATGTATATTGGGCAAGAGAGGAAAGAATTTTAGTTGTTGTAAACTTCTTGTAGAGTTATTGTAAACTTCTTGAGAGTTTTGTAAACTTCTTGTAAAGTTTTGTTTTTAGGCTGTTTAATTACATAACGCTATGATTAGTGAGTAGATCACCACAATTTCTCTGGCCATTACCAAGAGGCTGAGTATGGAGTTCACTGGTCTTATAGAATGCTAGGCCAATCAAGTCTCTGCCTACCAAATTGCTGACATGCTATGCCATCACTGTCAAAAGGAAGCTTTCTTTGCTTTAAATAATTATATATTAATTATTCTGTAAAATATGTTTCTTTTTGTATTGCATTATTTAAATATTTTCTTAAATATTTTCTTAACGCATGCTTAATTAATTGTACATAGTAAGGAAGATCGACTATTGCAATATATAGTAAATATTTCAATGATTAAAATATTTGACATTATCTAAAGAAAAGTCCAGCAATTAAATAAAGCAGATATTTAAATCCATTCTCTCTCTGATTTTAATTTTTTGTTTTTTTATTATTTGCAATTTTAAACTTGTCTGTTTAAAATCGGTTCTTTCAAAATATCATTTAGCCATTAACACAATTATAATAATTTATATAAAACTTTCAAATTTAAAAAATTAAGATCAAGTGTTAAGATATTTAAAAGCAATCTTCATTTTCTGTTTTGGGAAGGGACAATTATATATGTATACTGCATGCAGTGATTTATAAACAACCTGCAGTTTTAAAATAAAATTTAATGTTCGAAGTTGAAAGTTAAAAACTCTGTTTCTTTTTTTTTTTGATAAATATATCTGTATACTATACGATATGATAGTTTACTCTCTAAAACTTTTAATTTAGATTTAACGTATTATCATCGTAGGATATCGTATCAATGTTTCTTTACATATGTAAGACCTATGGGGCGAATCTCTAAGTAAGTGGGAAGTAATTTCTTTATAAATATTTTATTATATAAAATAACTGTGTAGGCCTTGATTTAGCCTATAGAATAGATATTCGCATATTATAAACTTGTGACGTGACCATTTACGTTTTATTTTATATAGATTTAATTTTAAGGCCAATTATTTATTTTATATAAATTTAGTATTATTGGATTGTTTAATTTCATGACTATTTGTTGCGTTTCTTCAGCAGGCATTTATCCCTGCTTTGGAAGATTTACTTTGACGGGTTCATTCTAAATAAGTTCCACGCAAATGCGGAACATTCCTTTCATTTTCCAGACCCAGTGGATCTTATTATTTCTTGTTATCAGTGCAATGTATCATTTCTGCCTGTTAATGTGTGTTATTTAGGGTTACATGAAGATGCTCATTCCATCATTCCATGATCCATTTAACTTCGCAAAAGCAAATATATTTCTGTCGCCTTATTATAAGACTTAGATATGACATCGTGGAGTGATCATATTCCAGTCTACTTTGTTATTTGTTCATTACTTTAGCAACTCACTACTGCCTTCCTTATCCCTTGTGTATGCTAAAGCTTGATATTTCAGTATTTATTTGTCATGATGAGAGTTATGTATTTATCTATTTAACCATATTTTTCTAGAGTTAATTAAACTTACCTTGCTTTATTTATTATTATTTACCTGCTTGAGGGATATCTGCCCCAAAAATCAAATGTGTTCATCACCCGAAGTCCCTTATTTATATATCTGTTATACATTGAAGCTTTGACATTTGTAATCACTAATTCATGTAGTTTCAACTATCTTACAAGTCTAGCAACCAAATTAAGCGGTAGTTGTTTCTTTTGTTTATTTTGTTTGTAATTTTGTTGCTAATAAAATGTTTGTATCATATATACATATATTGCATCGAGTGTCTTGTTTGCCACAGGGATTTGTAATCTAATTTTAAGAGTCTCTACTTCTCCCTGATCACCAAGCCTAATTAAAAATGAAGTAGTATGTAGGTTGGAATGAGTTGTGGTGGTTTAAATCACCTTAGTGATGGTTTATGCTGTTGTTGGCTCATCCTGATCATTATATATATTAATGTTAAGATATCTATTTGAATGTGTATGTGCATTAGAATTAAGAAAAGTTTATTATACTTTGATTTCTCATACCTATATAAATTTATTGTAGTATTTTGTACTCTTATAACATCATGAGTCATAATTAAAATAAGTCACCCTTTTGACTGTATAGTAGGGCTGACTGTACTATGATTCTTAGCCTTGCATAACTAGTCTTGATTAGCTGCTAGTTTAGTAAGATCGTGCCTGCAGATTTTTAACTAATATTAAAGATAGAATCCCCATTTATTAAATATACAAAATGAAACCTTTATCTATTTGTTTTTTTTTTTTAAGGGATAGAAAAAATAAACGATAGATACAAAAAAACAATAATACCAGGAAACAGGAAAAATTATAAATAAAAACAAAGATTTTCAAATTTAATTGACTTACTGTCCTCTTTTCACCAAAAAAAAAAAAATGTTCAGCACTCCACTGGAACTGTATCTTCTTTGAGCAAGCAGAAAGATGCAATAACAAATTTGTATTCTTTTATGTATCTATTTTTACTTATATTCTAATACGTAGAAAAGAAAGATGTTATAAATAAGATATACTCAAGCTTGAAGTTATAAAATTATTTTTTAAAATCAACAATAGTAACATTCATGTTACACTCAGACTATTAAGACAAAAAAGATAATTTTAAAAGAAAAGTCATGAATAACATTAAAAATAATCCTATTAAGAATGGTGAATCTAGTAAACTGCTATCAATTTATTAATGTTTGGCTCTACTTTTGTCAGCGATATTTTTAAATCATCATGATTAAACTATTTGCAATTGTTGTTTTTTTTATTTAACAGATTTGTGCTTCAACTGAATCTATGTTCTAATAAATATGACAAAGGAAATGCCATTAAAAACTTTTGAATTATAGTCTTTAATCCAAGATAAAATGTAAATTTCTCTTTTGCAACTAAGTTTGTTGGTATCTATCTTTGAATTTAAATTTCAGTCCTTCATTTGTTGTTAGTTCTATTAGTTCTTCTTATAATTTTGAAGATTTTTTTATATTTGTACTTGAAAAAAGGTCCAAAACCTAATCTTGTATATTCAAATTATTGAATGAAATCAGAGTTGAGTGGATGCGGGGTCTGACAGTACATAAGCAAATCTTCATTGTGTTTTTTTACTTTTGAAAAATTTGGAAACTGGCTAAACTATCCTTTCATAAATTTCATTTGTACAAAAGCGGGTTTGCCACATATGCAGAAATAATGGTTTTCGTTTTGATTAAATTCAGTTATTACATTGAAGGTGCAGATTTATTTCATTAAATTTATTAAATAAATCTGTCATATAAGCTATGTTATTTTTGGAATCAATAAAATTATCTTATAAACATCGTCTTTTTTTTTCCTTTGAATTCTAGCTCTAAATCAAGAAGTTTATAAAATCAATCCAAACAGACAATTTTTGATCACTAATTTTATTTTTGAAGCAGCAAGCAATTGAATTTTTCATTGCTTTCAATACAAAGTTGCTCAAACAATCTGTGTTCCTCATATTTTTAACAACCAAATTTTAATGATGAATGACCCAATACATAGTAATTGCATGAAACGCTTTTTTATAAATATGCAGAAAACTTCTGCACCACCTACCTTCAACAGTGACTGGCAAAATATTATTGAGGGAGATTTTCTTTAAAAAATTCTTTCAATATACGAAATATCATTTTAATAAATATGAATAATAATTTTTGATTATTTTTTTTACATATATGTTAAAAGTAAGGTTCATTTCCTGGCAAAGTTGTATTTGAAAATTAGGGGGGGGGGGTAATATGTAATAAGGCTTCAACATTCAACAATTTTTCTTTGCACTATATTATTGCTAAAATAAAGTTTTTTTGCTAATAACAGGCATTTGTTAGTGTAGTGTAATGTGTATTGTGTCACTTATAGCTGGTACAATTAGTTTTTCATTAATAATATATGGTTTTCCTGATTTAGCAATCAGAGACAAAATGTTGTAAGAAGCATGCAGCTATTATTATCTTGTTTGGATGCTATTAAAAAGAGTTTTGCTAATGTTAGCTGTTCTCCTATTTTTTTTTTTATTGCTTGAAAATAAGATAAATCCTTACCTTTTTTTATTATCACAAAGTTTTATTAAATGTTCTTGTACTCTTGAAAGCTTCTTTGGTTAAATTTTTTGGAAAATCAGACATATTGGTAATGTATTAATTGTAGCTGATTGAATAAAGTCATAGATCAAGTATTCAATTCTAAATTGTGTACACTTTCCTTTAAGTTTTGCCATAATATTATCTGTAAAAAAAAAGAAGGTAAAATTTATCAAATTATCAAGAAATAGAATAATTTATATAATTAAAAAAATACAATTTCTCTAAGTGGAACTAATACTTTTTTTGCTATAATTGCATTTTTAGATTAGCGCCTATATCATCAGATATACAATGGTTTTTGCTAAAAGTAGTGCTATATACGTGTATAATAATGTTTTGTTAAAAGAAAATTATACGTATATAATAATTAATGTTTTATTAAAATAAGTTTTATTAAAAGAAATAGATAGGAATTTTGTAATTAAATTTGGTACGCTATTAAAGATAAGCTTCATATCAGAAACTAATTAAGCAGCTAGATTAAAAGTGCTGATTACTAAAAGTAGACAATAGCTGAAAATTAATTGGTTTCTGAAACATTCCTTAACAAGAAAAAAGAAGGAACAAAAAACAACTAAGCAGCACTTGTAGCGGAGAACTCATTGAATGCACACGAAGGTCAAGAGTTTTAACTTAGCAACGGAACAAACCCAGTGAATTCCACCACTGAAGGTTAAAAAGTGGACCTAGGAACTTTGCAGGCCACACCGGTCTAGATTATGTTTTTTGTATGCCTTCATGGCCAGCGTTCGTAAGTTAAACTTAATTGTCTTATAACTATATATATATATGTACGATTATTTATCCGACTGTTAATTCTATTAAACTATTTGTATAATCATTTGGTTTCTGCTGTCTATTTACCTGATGGTTAAGCCGAGTGAGTGGCTGTACACAGCAGAAAATTGGCGCAGTTAATCGACAGGATACGTTCCAGTAGAAAAATCTGGTGCAATTTAGAAACAGTAGTGGATTCAAATTGAATTGTATAACGTAGAGAAAGCTACAAGGAAATTGAGAATCGAAGTCCGGGAGAATATAGAATTGGTAGTCGGAAAAATTGTTTTAGTAAGTGTATTAACAGTAATTTGTTTTAGTAAGCGTATTAATAGAAATTTGTCTCAGTAAGCGTGTTTAATAGTTATCTCGTAGCGAAATAGAAATTTTTTTTTAAAAAAAAAAAAAGGCAAAATAGAAAATGATGACATCAGTGCCTCAGGTAACAATTAACGAGTTCAACGTTAATAACCCTTTTGATTGGCCAATTTATCTTAAGAGAATCGAGAAACTATTTTTGATTAATGGTATGACAAGCGACCCCATTAAAGTTGCCATGTTATTGTGTTATGCCGGGCAACAAGTAATCGAAATAGCAAATAGACTCTGTGATCACGAAGAGCCAGAGAATTTGCCATATAATGTAGTTACGGGGAAATTAAATAATTTTTTCAGTCCCCAGCCTTCGAAGCATGTCGCAAGATTACACTTCAGAAACCGAAGGCAAAACAAGGGAGAGCGTATACGAGATTATGATCAAGCTCTAAGAGAACTTGCTAAAAGTTGCAGTTATGGCGATGCCTTAGAGGATAATCTGCTTGAGCAATTACTTTGGGGCATGTCAGATGATAGGCTTAGGTAGCAGTTACTGGCCTCAAGAGAATTAACATATGACGAAGCAACCAAAATGGGAGTAGCCCACGAAATAGTACTCGACCAATCGGAAGAATTTAGAAATTTTACCCACAAAAATGACGGTAATGCGTATATTCGGAAAACTGAAAATAAGTCCCAACCTATTAAGAGCAAAACATATGAGATAGTGTGTTATTGCTGTGGGAAAAAAGGCCACATGGCTCGTAAGTGTAAATATAATAAGGAGCATTGTAGGACTTGTGGTAAAGTTGGGCATTTGCAGAAAGTATGTCGAAATAAAGGAGAAAAGGATCGTGGCAGCTCGCCAACTTGTAAAGTCGAAAATAAAAAAAAATGTGATATTTACAATACACAGATGGGATACGGAAGTCAGTTTATGCTGACAGTTAATTTATTAAAGACACCAGTAAAAATGGAAATTGACAGCGGAGCAGGCGTGTCAATGATGACACTTGAAGACTGGGAGAAAGTAGCGAAAAATCGAAAAAATCCTCCTTTATTAATGAAGACAAGTTTAAGGGCAAAAGACGCTAGCGGAAATAGTATGAAAATATTAGGGAAGGTGATGGCTCAGATTGAATTAAATAGTAAGGTTCGAACACTACTGTTATATATAGTACAAGGCGGTCTAAATCATATTATAGGTAGGGAATGGTTCGATGCTTTGGGAATAGAGATATGTGTAATAAATAAAGTTGCTATTGAGCAAGAAATGAGAAATAAATATTGTGAACTATTTAAAAGTGATGAGGGAAAAATTATTACGACGCCTATAAACATAGAGCTACAAGGTGGCGCGACCCCCGTTATCTGCAGACCCAGAAAAGTTCCTTTTGTGCTGCAAACTACGGTAGAACAAGAGTTGATAAATCTGGTTAGTAAGGGTGTATTAACGCCAGTCGAGAAAACAGAATGGGTGACTCCAATCGTGGTTATAACTAAACCAAATGGGCAGATTCGCATTTGCGGAGATTATAGGACCACAATAAATAAAAACCTCACTAAAAGTCAGTATCCTGTACCTAATGTCAGAGAAATACTGGCAAATATGCAAAAGGCAACTCACTATGCTAAAATTGATTTAAAGGCCGCATTTCACCAGATACCAGTTTCTGAACGCACATCAGAATTGCTAACTATTACAACACCTAAGGGATTGTTTAAGTATAATAGATTGCCTTATGGAATTACGGTTGCACCAAATATTTTCCAGGCCAAAATGGACATGCTGTTCCAGCAATTGGATGGTGTAACACCGTATTTTGATGACATTTTGGTCGTGGCCAATTCAGAAGAGGAATTACGTGAACAAGTTTTAAAAGTTTGTGACAAGTTATGTAGTTTCGGAGCTAAAATAAACGCAGACAAATGTATCTGGATGGCAACTGAATTAAAATTCCTGGGACACATAATCTCAAAAAAGGGAAAAAGACCCGACCCTCAAAAAATTGCAGCCGTAAAGGAAGCACGAAGACCCAGAAATGTTAAAGAACTTCAAGCTTTCTTAGGACTTCTTAATTATTTTGAAGTTTTTCTTAAGGGGAAAGCTCACATAGCAAAACCGCTATACAATTTATTAAAAAAGAACCAAAAAATGGATTTGGGATCAAACCCAAGAAAAAGCTTTTGTGACACTAAAGAATTATTAACGTCAAACAGCTTATTAGTACATTACGACAGTAGCCTCGAATTGATATTGACAACAGATGCATCCGAAGTTGGAGTAGGGGCAGTCTTAAGCCATACAGTAGCTGACGACGAGCGACCAATCGTCTACGCTTCAAGAACATTAACAAAAGCTGAGCAAAATTATAGTCAACTAGATAAAGAGGCGTTGGCTATCATATTTGCAATAAAAAAGTTTCATCAATATTTGTATGGTCGACAGTTTAAAATCTTTACCGATCATAAACCGCTGTTGGGATTATTAGCAAAAAATAAAACTGCACCTGATCATCTAAGCCCTAGAATGTTACGTTGGGTTAATCTGTTGTCAGGCTATGATTTTGATCTAAATTTCAAAAAAGGAAAGATCATTAAACACGCAGATGCACTGTCAAGAATGCCCATTAAAGCTGAACTACAAAAAGACGACCAAACTATTAACTATATCGATAATTGGAACAACGAATTAATAAACAGTGAAAAGGTAGCTAATTAGACTAAAGCTGACAATGGATATAAGCACTTAAGTAAATGGATCAGCAAAGGCTGGCCACAAAGTCGGCCCGAGAGACTACATAAAACTTTATGGGACGTAAGACAAAGATTGTCCATAAACAAGGGATGTATTTTAATGGATGATAGAGTGTTGATACCGAGAAGTGGGCGGAATAAGATTCTTCACTTAATTCATCAAGGTCATCCTGGGATAGTGCGGGCCAAAGCTCTGGCTCGTAGTTATATATGGTGGCCCGCAATAAATATTGATATAGAGAAATATGTGAAATCATGTGAAAGTTGCCAAGTAAATGCAAATATGCATGAGAAAAAATATGCTGCTTGGCCGGCAGCTGAAAGAGCGTGGAGCCGTATTCACGTTGACCACGCTGGACCGTTTCACGGCTTTATATTTTTGGTAGTGATCGACGCTTATTCAAAGTGGACGGAATATAGAGTAGTGAAAAACACCAGTACCGAAGAAACAATCGCAAAACTGAAGGAGATTTTTGCTTTTCATGGGATTCCTGAAACAATTGTGTCTGACAATGGTACCAGTTTCACATCCACTAAATTTGAAGAATTTCTCACAGAATGGGGAATTAAACACTTAGCCACGCCCCCATATCACCCGGAGTCCAATGGTATTGCAGAAAAGGCAGTACAAACTTTGAAGCAAACGTTACGGAAGGAAGGCACTGCAAATATACAAGACACCTTACATTCTGCCTTATTATATCAACATAGTACTCCATATGCTACAGACAAATCTCCTGCAGAATTAATTTTCGGACGGAAATTACGCACGAAACTATCGTTAATCCACCCAGAACAAAACTTTACACATTACGAAAGCAACACTGGAGATACTATTTACTCCAAAGGGAGAAAAAGTCTGGGTTAGAGACGTCATCAGGAAACACTGGGTGAAGGCGTTCGTAAAAGAAGTACTGTCAAAACAAATAATACTTGTAGAGACAGCAACTGGAAAAACAACGCGCAAGCATATAAATCATGTGAGACGTCGAGAAGAATTAGTGCAAACCAGAAGTACGGCAGCACCGCGCATTCCCAAATGCGAAGAGAATTCCGACGATCAAGAAACTGAAGGAGCCAACGAAACACCAGTAGAAGAGAAATACGACGATCAAGAGACTGACAAAACGCCATTAGAAGAGAAAACATCTCCACGCAGATCTTCGAGAACAAGAAAAGAACCCGCTTACTTAAAAGACTATGTAAGACTTCAGAAACAATTTCTGAAGTGGTGGAGGTGCTATATACGTGTATAATAATGTTTTGTTAAAAGAAAATTATACGTATATAATAATTAATGTTTTATTAAAATAAGTTTTATTAAAAGAAATAGATAGGAATTTTGTAATTAAATTTGGTACGCTATTAAAGATAAGCTTCATATCAGAAACTAATTAAGCAGCTAGATTAAAAGTGCTGATTACTAAAAGTAGACAATAGCTGAAAATTAATTGGTTTCTGAAACATTCCTTAACAAGAAAAAAGAAGGAACAAAAAACAACTAAGGAGCACTTGTAGCGGAGAACTCATTGAATGCACACGAAGGTCAAGAGTTTTAACTTAGCAACGGAACAAACCCAGTGAATTCCACCACTGAAGGTTAAAAAGTGGACCTAGGAACTTTGCAGGCCACACCAGTCTAGATTATGTTTTTTGTATGCCTTCATGGCCAGCGTTCGTAAGTTAAACTTAATTGTCTTATAACTATATATATATATGTACGATTATTTATCCGACTGTTAATTCTATTAAACTATTTGTATAATCATTTGGTTTCTGCTGTCTATTTACCTGATGGTTAAGCCGAATGAGTGGCTGTACACAGCAGGTAGCAAAAGACTAACAAACTAAAATATTAAACCACTAAACATCACATGATCACCATTTCTTATGCTTGTTCATAACTGTTATTAAAACAGATAAAACTCTACATACAGTAGTGCCACTTAGTGCAAGCCAGAGTAATCAATGGATGCCAGAAGACTTGTGTATTAAATCCCTATCAGTGCAAACCAGAGTAATCAATGGATGCCAGAAAGCTTGTGCATAAAATTCCTAGATAGGGATTTTATGCACAAGCCTTTTGGCATCCATTGATTACTCTGGCTTGTACTAAGTGGCATTACGGTATGGAGAGTTTTACCTGTTTTAAACTAAAATATTAATGAAACTAAATAAATTGGGTTTGGTTCTTTGCTCAAATATCCAACTACTTATAAGAAATAATTTTAAAAATACATCAACATACAATTAAAATCAGTTAGAACCTTTTCCTCTTATTTAAGTATTTTTTCTTATTAACACATACCTTATTTGTCAATTAACACAAATAATTTGATAGATATCAATAAATATTAATAATTGACTGACTTTTTATGATTATGTAATATAAAAAAAAAACAAATATATTGGCTTAATACTTAAAATAGTATTACACTGAGAGAATCTTGGTTGCTGTGATTTATTATTAAGTATTAGATATGTAAGAAAATGTATAAAAATATTCATGTATAAATTATTGTTTATTGAAACGATGATATAATTTGCTTTGTATGCATTCTATAGTTTATAAAGGTTGAAAGTATTGAATACGAGTTTAAAAAAATTAAATATTTACTGCGCTTGCATTATTGTTAAATTTGTACAATTCGGAAACAATCTCAAATAGATTTTATACCTCACTTATGTATGCTGGAGTTTTTGACAATGTGTGACACCCTGCCAACAGTTGCTTGTTTAGACCTATCAGTGCACTTGATCATTGAGTATGTTATTGGAAAAGTAACAAACTTCTGCTTTAACATTATGTTTCACAACAGATGAAACATTGATGAACAGTTTTTTAAAATTACCTTATCTTTTTTCTTTATGCTTTTCTCACTTTCTTTTTTATTCGACACTTTCCCAATTCAACCCAAGTTATTAACACCCTCTGGATCATTCCAGTACTCTACCAGGGAATGTATCACCCACATTTGAGAGAATAATTTAAAACGAATAAAAATAAAAAATATTAAAAAGGATATTAGCTTGGAAGATTATGTATCTTTTGAGCATCAGAAGTAATACATTATCTCCTGAACTATTAACTATTTAATTATTTTTATAATTAATAAATTGTTCTTATATATAATTTTTAATTGGTTATTGATACTATCATTTTTCTATCTTTGTCAGTTATTTTCTGCTGTTCTTTAAAGAAATATATATATATATGAAATAAAACCCAAAATCATATTTTATTCATGAAATATTCAAAAGATGGAATGGAATGTATTTGGAATCAATCCAATTCTGGCAATATTTTTATGTTTTTATTAGGGAATATTCTTTACTTTCTCACATTTGTTCAAATAAAACTGTATCCGATATAATTGGAAAGCATGTTCATTCAAGAAAATTAATGCATTGTGGTGGATAAAAAAAGAAGAGATGTTGAAATTAGAATAGTTGTTGATTCGGGGAATTATATTATAGTTGGTTTTAGAAAAATATAAATAAACTATTATTAACTTTATTGACAATTAATTTCTTTTTAGATTCCTAATAAAATTCTAGATTAAAAGAATTTGAAAACAATTTATTAACAATGAAATTGCAGAAATATTTTTGGAAATTTGTAAAACATTTATATATTTTAATTTATAATTAGAATTTATAAAAATATTGCATCAGGATTATGATTTGTCTGTGATAAATATAAAAAACCGACAATATGAGGAATAGTAGAGCTGAGATAAGATAGCATTATTTCTATGGCATTGGTTTTAAGATTAAAAAGAACAGATAAAAGTTGCAAGGAAATAGGAAAAAAAACACCATTTTATTAATAAATAAGCAACATGGAATGCATAGTACAAGAAAAACAAACATATTTTAAAATTGTTTAAGTTTATCTAAATGATCTTGATTTTATTCTTAATTTGTTGTTTATCATTTTTATTGAATTTTGTCTTGACACAGTGCAAGGAATTATATATTTCATTCCTACATCAAATATCATAAAGTCATTATTGAACAGCATTCACACTAATTTAAATATTCCTTTAATTAAAAGAGCTAAGTATTAGTTGTTACATCTGTTTATTTGAAGAGGAAAAAACTCATTTTTTTTTTTTTACAGATTTTAGAATACATCAATTTTAAAAAACATAAATTTGTTGACTCTTTTAAGTTTTACATTCAATTCATATCTGCTAAGTTTTTTATTTTTTTATAGTATTTTATTTCAAATGAATATATTTACAAATGTGGATGGATTTCATGGAACTCTTTTTTTATCACTGGAATTTGTCCAAGAATCATTAAATAAATAAAGATTTAGAAACTTCACTTAATGTAAAAAATTCTTGAAAAATCCAAAAATTAAGTTTATAAATATTTGAGCTTCAACTAGAATCAAACAGAAATCTTCATGTCAGTAAACCACTATGTAATCATTTGAACCATTAGGAATAAAATATAAATATATTATTAATATTACCAGCATTATGTTTCCGGCCTATGGAAAGGCCTCATTTTATAATAGTTTTTTTAAATTGGTTGCTTTAACAAATTTCACTTATGCATGGCATTACTGTGAAGTTGCAAACTATGCGATATTAAACTACATGACTTCAATTATACACTATCCAAATCTAAATATCTATCGCTTTTTTTTTTACTCGTAAAATATCACATTTCAAATATGAATTTATGTACTCTAATCACATTTTCTTCGCATTTAAATACTATACTTATTCAGTTCTGTACTATAGTTAAAAATACATATACTGACTTTTTTCTGAGCATTTTTTTCCTTCAAAAAGTTTTATTCCAATACCATATTTTTTTAGAAGTCAGAAATGTACCCAACCTATTTAAAGTTCATTTTTGTACGCTTTTTTTTAATTGGTTGCTTTAACAAATTACTTCCTATGCATAAAATGCTTTGTAAAAAAATTACTATTTATTAATGGGAGAACAAATAATTGTTTTTGTCTTAAAAAATACACCCTCTAAAAAAAAAATGTTTAACTTGACTATCATGTGACAGCTTTACAGACAAACATTTAGGGATTTTATGTATAAAATATTGAATGATGAATTCTTTTTAAAATATTTTTATCGAGTTTAAATCATTGAAACATCACATGATCATCTTTTCTTTATGCTTACACAAGATGTTAAAACAATAGCAAAATTTTTTCCACAGTAGTGTTATCCAATACAAGATCTAGTAATCAATAGATGTTAGAAGGTAGTGTATTGTAATCCTTAACTAGTGCTTATATAGTTTAGTAGCAATCTGAGATAAGTATAAAGATGACCATAGTTATTAAAAAACCAGACCCCAAAATATATAGATATTGAACTAGATTTAGATCTATAAACAAATTAGCTTGAATTAAAAACATTAGTGTATTTTCAATTTGGGCTGATAGCATTATAGTTAATCAAAAAGATAAAAGGTATCCTGGAGGCTGGAGGGGTGCATTGGATCCTAAGATCCAGATACACTGCACACTGAACCAAAGCTTCTCATTGATGAAAGCCATAAACTAGAAGCTAGTCTGAGGATATTAGATGGGAAGATGCTGAATAGGAATTATGATGCACAAACTTCTAGCATCTGCTGATTATTAGAGCTTGCACTGGATGGTATAGAAGTTTTATGTATAGAAAGTGAAAAAAAAAATTTTTTTACCGTAGTATTTTGTAAAGAAACTGACAGCCCGTGAATCTGTATATTGATGTGCATTGGGCTAAAAACAGCGCCATCAAACAGTGGGATTCAGTATTCATACTATTACCAAAAATAGCTACTGTTTTATTGAATTTACTAATAAAATTAATTATTGGATTATTAATATAAGATAACTTAGTGCATTCTGTTGTTATTTTATGCAGCTAATTTTTTTTTTTTTAGTTTTTAATTTTATACTTTGTGTTAAATAGAAGTTTTTATAATTTTGTTTGTTTTTAAATTTTAATGTTTTTGCATATATATTGTGACAAACATTCAGTTCATTTTTATTTGTATAATATGTATTATTTTGTCTAATATAGTATTAAAAAATTATTCCTGCATTTAGGATTGAAATTATTAAAATCCAACATTAATAACTTTAAAAATCTATACCGAGAATTATCTTTGATATTGGGCCAAGCTTTACAGTATCAAGCTCTTCCAAGCACTTTGGAAGAAGCTATAACTATTTTAAATAAGGTAAGATGTTTTTTTTAGAAATATTTTTAAATTTATTTTGCACAAATTCATTTTCACAATTATTATCTTTCAATAAATACATAAGTTATTGTTATAAATTGTGCTTTACACAAACAAGAGAAGCTCAATACTATAAGAATTATTAGGCTGAGCGCTTTCGGGAGCTTTAGTCCCTGAGCCGACACTTCCAAGATAGGCCATGAATATGGGGACTAAAGTTCCCTGAAAGCGCTCAGCCTAATAATTTTTATAATATTGAGCTTCACTTGTTTGCATAAAGCGCGATGGTGAAGAAAAAACAAGGATTTTATTTCCATAAGTTATTGTTAATCATTTGATTGAAATTGATTACATTTTATACCATCTCTGATAGAGATTTAAAATTTAAGAAACTTCATATATATTCACAGTATTTTATATAAATATTGAGAAGTTAAATCTTTTAGTCTTTTGTTCACGTGCCATATCTTAGATTTTTAGAATATATGATTAGTGTACATTATTTTGTACTTAAACATGTGGATGTAGTCAATAAAAATTCATGTTAGTAGTTACTTGTATGAATTTCAACAACAAAGTTTTATCAGCTAAGTCAGTCCAATATAGTTATTCAAATACTATGCACAACTTATTTACATTTATTAATACATATATTACTAAATTTTATCAAAACATACTTTTAGTATGCAGGATTATTAATTACTTTTCTGTTGAGTTGGAAATTGTTATATTTTCTTATATCTCTAATTTAACTCTTAAATTTAATAAAACTCATCTTTATTGCACTGGGAATCTGGATGGTGCTTATTTTAATAACTCATAGAATACAGATAGTTAAATAAATCTATGCTTATAAATAAATTATCATCATGCAACATAAACCATCTATTTTAATGCTACTTACTTTATTATTATAAAGAAATATAATAGAAATTTAATTTTTTTAATTGGATTTAATTGAGATTGATGACAATGATCAAACTATGTATCATTATACTATTTGAGTTATCCAGGTTATCTTTCCTAATCATCATACACTATATCATTCTTCAGAAGGTTGTACTCAACTGTCATCCGTGCCATTTCTTAACATTTTAGAGTGCCACTTTCATTTAAAAATAATACCTATGGATACTTCCTCAAACAACACCATCACAGTTTGACACTATTAACATTCAGCATTTTCCCACCTCAGAACATAATTTTTCAGAATCAAAAGGGAATCTATTCAGATATGCATTTTGAGTGAGAGTAATGAGATAAGGACAGCAAAGGCAACTAAAAAATTTATATAACAAAACAATTTTTTAAAAATAATTTCAATTGATGTTCATCATTATAAATATTAAATTTTCATGTTCATGTTATTATGATCCTTAAATGTATGTATATCGGAATGAGCATTCAGGCTAATTATTTTGAAAATTAAAGTTTAATTATAACAGACTTAATCTCCTATTTTTTTAAATCTATTCATAGACTCTTCATTTCCAATATACATTTCCACATTAGACAATTATTTCATACTAAAAAAAAATAAATTAATAATGATAACTAAAATACTAATAATAGTCAACTTAAAATTTATTTATTCTCCCCACAATAATAGTGATTAACAAAAAAAAAATCTTAGATAATATTTATCTTCTTTGATAATTCAGTAAGTTTACTATTAATCATAGTTATACCCATACACCACAATCTGTAACTTTGCATTTGCCTTATAATGTGCTTATTTTGGACCTAATCAAAATGTAACTCTTAGTTGTTGATTGAACAGCATTGGCTTCTTCCATGTCATGTTCTATTTCATTGACAACCTTGATAGCTACTATGAGAAAATACTTCTATTATGGGTAACAAAAGATATATCTTATAGCATTACCATTGCTGAAATTTGCATCATGATTCAGGCTAATAGCTCATGTAATTCTAACTAATGAAGAAAAAAAAAATAGAAAGACTAAGAATAGAAAGTTAAAGATGAAGTCTGTAAGGGTTATGTAAAACAATCCATGAAACACACATAAGTCCACATATATGATGTGCTGATTTTTTTTAGTTCATTTTTTGGATTTCTTGTGATACTGTCTTTTAACTTTGCATTTTGAAGATCGTATTACCTTGTGTAATTGTAGTTCTCTCTCATATTTTATCTTATTCATATTCATCAAACAAAAGCAATCAATATTGTCTATTTTTAAAATATCTCTGAGATATAACTTTCACATAAAAACCATGCTCAAGTGCAATTATTCTCTAATAAGTCTAATACCATATAACATGCACAATCCAATGAAGATATTCTCTTATAATATTAGATTCAATATCATTACATTCAGTAAACTGAAGAACATATCACTTGAACTTATAATTTTACCATAAATTTGACAGAGTAACAATCCTATGAACAAATAATTTTTGAAGTAGTTATATTATATGATAAAATATTCTATTTTTTTAACTTGTTAAATGCAGGTACATTCGAGTCTTGTTTTATTTTAATATCCAAATCCCTCTTTTTATATAAAGACCTATCAATATGTTTTAATTAATTCATATTAGTCAGGTAATAACAATTCAAGTTAAGGACTTTTGTTAATAAATCACCTGAATTTTTTTGAATATTAATTACTAAACCATAATTTTTATAGAATGCATTCTGAACATTAAAAATATTCTGTAGATCGTTCTTGAATTGATAAGAATAATACAATCATCAACATATTGTAAATCTGAAAGTGAATTTATTGTTGCTTTTAATTAATTCATGTTAAAAACTCATCAAATTTATGATGCCTGCTTCATAAAGCCATTATAAGTCTTTATAAATTGTTCCAAAGAGGATATGGTATCTGGATGTCCTAGTTCCTTATTGACGAGATCTGAAAAAAAAAAAGAAAAGATGGATGTCCTAAAAATGGGGAACAAATTGGAGTTTGTACAAATATTGTTTGTATTTTAAATGACTTAAATTTTTCACTAGCCATAGTAAGATTTTCTTTCATACTATCATGTAGAAATTGTATAGTGAGAATAAAATTCAGTGATTAACCAGCTAATTCCTAACATTGCCACCAAACTGAAACTACATTTGCTGTAATCAATAACACTGATATTTACTGCAATTTTTTCTATTATCTTTATAAATTATAACAGCGAAAGCTTTCTTAGATATTTGGATCTTTATATTTTTTAAAAAATTTAAATAGTATTGAAATTAATACATCAGGATCCACAATCTTTCCATTTTTAAGATTATAAAGAACTTTTTTTTATTATTTTATTAAGCTGTATATCAAATCTAAATGAGTTGGTAAATCATTTGAATTTTTGTATTTTAATATCAAAAAGTGATCAAAGTACTCTTTTTATCTATTCAAAACATTATAATTATCATATAAAAAACTGCCATTCACTGATTTAATACATTTATTATATTCTTTTTCAAGTCCATTGAAACAACAATCTAAATTAATTGTGACCAGCCTCCTTTTTAAAAGTTTTAATTTAGTGATCAGTTTGGACCTTATCAATTATTGAGCTTCTGCTTTAAATTACTATATTGATTATGAAGCTCCACATTCTTTTATTATTCTATTATCTAGAAAATGGTAGTTTTCTTTAATCAATTAACTAATAATTATTTTCAGAAGATTAATTAGGCTTCTTTATTTTAATGGATCTAAGACCAGTTATTCTCTTATTCACCACATGATCACCATTTCTTATGCTTGCTCATAACTGTTGTTAAAACAGGCAAAACTCTCCATATAGTAGTGCCACTCAGTGCAAGCCAGAGTAATCAATGGATGCCAGAAGGCTCGTGCATAAAATCCCTATCTAGTGCCTCAGATCCAAGGCTCCTCACTGACGAAAGCTACAAGCTAGAAACTAGTCTGGGGATATTGGATGAATAGGCCCTAGATAGGGATTTTATGCACAAGCCTTCTGGCATCCATTGATTACTCTGGCTTGCACTGAGTGGCACTACTGTATAGAGAGTTTTGCCTGTTTTATGCTCTTATTCATAACACACTTTTTAATTGATAGATAAAGAGACTATTTTCTAGATTTGCTTTTTATTTTATTTTTTTATTTTTTTTTATTGTTTGTGCTTGTGAATAAATATAAAATCTATCAAAAAAAAGATGGGGAAGGAAGACTGTAACAATAACTAGTCGGCATCCAGAAAGATTGTTTTTTAGTTTTTTTAATTCATTATGTATTATTATCGTGATATCTTCAGTAAAGTCTAAAAAGAAATGAATAGTCTATTAAACACAACTATTTATTCTTTGTATTAGCACAGTATTTATTAGCCATGAAAATAGACATGTTATTATTTATTTACTGGTAGATAAATTTTAAAGTTATAGTTTGCATTTTTGTTACATTGCTAAGAATTATAGAATTAGAATGAAATTAAATTTAGACATACATTATTAATTATTTTAAATCTATATTTTTGTTTGTATATATAATCATTTATTAATTTTTATATTTTTTTTAGTTACTGTTAGATTACGAAGAGGATATCAATATTTTATCAAGTTTAGGATATGCTTATTTACAAAATGGAGATGAAGAAAAAGTTGAAGAGGTTCAAAATTTAAATTTACATATAGTGTTATATGTATACAGATATATATATGTGTGTGCATGTATATATATGTATATGAGTGTGTAATATCCCAGCCAAAAATTGTCATTTGCTTATTCAAAGACAGGAAATATATATATGTACACACACACATCTACATGCTACTGTTGATGCTCATATAATATTAATATTGAAGATAGGGAACACAGCAAAGTCTAAAATTTTTATGTATTCAAACATTAAATTAGCTGTTAAGGTTTTTTCTTACACTTAGAACAGTAAATAAATGGTAAAATAAATTTGTTGGAATAGCATGTTTGCAAATAGAAAACTATAAACAAACAATTCTTTATGGCTTTATTTTTATAATAAATTTTAAATAGATTTTTTTTTTTAATCATCGGGCAGCCAAAAGTGTTTTTCTTTTGCATTATACAACTACTGTGTATGTGAATTCTAACTTATATCATTGATCTCTGTGTCAAAAGAGTTATGTTGCTAGTTGCTGAGTGATTGATATTGATAGTAAGCAGAGTCTAAGATTTTAATTGTAGTAGTTGATAAACTGAACTATCATATCTGTTTCATCTAACTTAGCAGAGTCTTTTTTTTTTAAAGCAGAATAATAGAATTGTTTGTAAAGTGTCTTAAAATATAGGCTGCTACGCAAACTATTTTATAATAGAATTTTTTTACATGAAGTTTTCTACATTTCATAATCTTCTAGCCTTGATTTTTTGTTGTTTTGTTTGGAATTTAGTAGAGTTTTTGACTGTTGAATATTGTCTGCTTGTACTCAATCCTAGAATTCAGAGAAATAGTAATTATTGCTTTAATAAATTTTGTACATCTTCTAGAGAATTATCTTTTTTATTTTTAATTACCTTTTTTATTTAGCTAAATTCCCAATTATTAAGGCAGTATCTTTTTATTTGATAAAACACTATTGTTTTTTTTTTCCTAATTTCTAGTATTGTGCTGAAGCATATTTATATTCTATTAATTTTAATTATCCTGTAAACAAATTGTGATTATTAAAAATATATGAACAGGCAAAAACTCTCCATATAGTAGTGCCACCTTGTGCTAACCAGAGTAATCAATGGATGCCAGAAGGCTTGTGCATAAAATCCCTTTCCAGTGCCTATTCATCCAATATCCCCAGATTAGTTTCTAGCTTGTGGCCTTCATCTGTGAGGAGCCTTGGATCTGAGAGCACTGCACCTAGATCTTAGGATCTAATGCAACCCTCCAGCAGCCACCTTTTATCTCTACTTTACTACAAAACCATGAGAATGAAATTGAAAACACAATAATATTTTCAATCTCAGCTCAGTAGCTTATATAGTCATATGGGTCTGAACTCAATTCAGCATGCATACATTTTGGTGACTTTGGCTCTTTAACAACCAAGCCACCATTATCCTATTAGGCAGGATTGGTGTTAAATCACTAAACATCAAATGATCATCATCTCATGCTAGCACATAACTGTTAGTAAATAGGCAAAAACTCTCCATATAGTAGTGCCACCTTGTGCTAACCAGAATAATCAATGGATGTCAGAAGGCTTGTGCATAAAATCCCTATCTAGTGCATACTCATCCAATATACCCAGACTAGTTTCTGGCTTGTGGCCTTCATCAGTGAGGAGCCTGGAATCTGAGAGCACTACTATATGGAGAGGCTTGCTTGTAGAATATATATATATTGAAATAGTTCCCCGTGAGTGAAAAAATTTTAAACATTGAGAAGCAAAATTCTGTGCAAGCACAGTAAATAATAAATATTTAATTTGTATGTAATTACTAATCTTTTAAAGTTTTTTCAGTTTATTTTTATTATTATTATAGTAAGACTGTACACATAGTACGTTAGAAACAAATCATAATGCTAACCGAAATCTACATAAAATATTTAAAATGTCCCATAGCTATATTAGTTCAGCTACGCACTTCTTTTAAATAAAGCATGAATACAAAAATTCAAGCTTTGCTTTATTTAAAAGGAAAGTGTGGCTTAAATAATATAGGTATGAAGCATTTACAAATATTTTATATAGTTTATTATACTTATTGTTGTTAATCTTAATATTTCATATATCTTATGTATATGTTTTTTAATTTATATTTATGTTTATTAATGGAAACCTTTATATTATTAGATGATAACTTTATATTTCAATTATTTTTGTTGTTTGTTTGTTTTTAAGTGCTAATTTTATTATTTTGTATAAGTTTTATATATTTGTATTGTACCTATATTGATATAGGCACATATAATTTTTATCTAAAATTATTATTAAAGTAATCTTTCATAAAAGAAAAACATAAAATTAAATGTTGAAGAATTTATTGCAGCTTGTTTTCGAAAAAGATAAGAATTAAATAGTTTTCTAGCGTTAGTTTTTGAAATAAAAAAGCTACAATTAATTAGTCAAAAGGGGGGAGGGGGAGTCTTGGTTTGAGAAATGAAACTAAGGGTTATAAAAGGAAGTAAAGAGTTTTTATTAGTATTCGTAAAAATATAATTTAAAAAAGTTAAAACATACAAATCTCTTTTCATTCAATTTTAATTCAAGAAAAAATAATGTTAAAACTAAATAGTAAATTGTATTAAAAATATATGTGTGTGTATATATATGTGATTTGTAAATAAATAAAATGTATGCGAAATAAAAGATTATCATTAAAAAAACGGCAATGGCTATTAATAAAATAAAACAACACGTTTATCAAATGATTATCACCGGAAATATTTCGACAACACGTTGCAGATATAAATAGACTTTTTTATCGGACAGTGAGGTAGTTCACAAAGTTATTGAGAGAGTGCAGTTCGGAAATTAATTGAGTCAGTTAAGAAACAAAATGCAGTGCTGAGAATATTTTGGAACGCACGTTCACCTCCAGCCCAGATGTCCTAGAAAACAGCAGATCTGCCCGTGAAATAATGTCAGCTTAACATCGTAGAAAATCTCCGTCCGTGTCTAATTGTCTCCAATAGTAACAATCGTGAAAATAAGGAAACTCGTCAAGGAAAAATCCCAGCCGCCTGGTAAGCATTTATAATGGAAATATCCTCACCGAAAGCAGCCTCCAAAGAACAAAATTCTACATCAACATTCAAAAAATCCTAGGTAAAACATTTGCTTATTTTCGTTATACTGTAATAGCCATTGCATTTCATTAATTCGTGCGAATCCTCCAAGAGTCTAATTATATGAACTCGATATCATACATAAATGAACTATTGATATGTGTGTGATTAAATTTCAAATGCTATGTAGTCCTTTATTATCATTATTATGTGTGTGCATGAGTTAATATGTGCGTGATCATTCTATCAATATTTATTAGTTAAATTAGAGTGTTTTGTTATTGAATCTATAGGAATATTTAGACTATTTAGAAATGTTAATTTAAAATATGCGTGTGTTTTATTAGAATTATAAAATGTTTAAATTTAGTAAATAAATGTTAGTTAATATTATTTGTCGGTCAATTCCTTTTATCAATTCTTTTTATCAATTCTTTTACCAAATTCTTTTATCAATTCTTTTAACAAATTCTTTTATTAATTCTTTTAATCACTAATTAAGTATAATCTATTAGTGATTACAAACAACTGAGCTAGTCGTGGATTTAGGCGTTGAGTTAGTGGCCATTGCTTAAAGTGCGTTATTTATTCATCCTTGAATAGATAGCTGTCGCCCGTGTTTATACACAAACAAAAAAAAGTGCTTTGAACTTGGTGTTGAACTCTACAGTCGAGAAGAAGTTATGTCCTGGAAATGTAACGTTAGTTATATACTTTATAGCTATCGTTTGGGCATACATACTCTCCGAGTATGTTCTTCTCTGCTTAAGAGGCCAGTGTTTCGAATCCACAGATTCGAACACGGTTCAGTTTATTAATTTTTTATTATTTCACATGATTTTTTTTTCGTGTGGAATTTATTGTAAATTGGTATATAAATAAATAAATTATCATCACATTATTATTATTTAGTGATCTGTTTCTAATTTTGCAAGCCTCTTGGCCTAAGAGTGTCTGAATATATATATATGAGTGTGTGTATTATATATATTATAGGGAATATTTTTGTATGTGTGTAAATATATCAATTATTATAGATCCTAGATCAAATGCCTTATGGCGATCATCGAATGCTGTCTCTTCATGCATGGCTACATTTTAGACGAAAAGAATATCCTGATGCTGAAGCATGGTATATTTTTTTAAATTATTTATCTAATGAAACTTTATATAAAATTATTAACTAATTTAAACATCAATTTTTAAATTAATCATTGGTGCTTAATATTACCAATCATCAATTGTAATGTTATATAGCTTTTGTGGTGCATATTTTTAACAGATACTACTTAAATTTTATTTTTGTTCATCAATTTTGCTTTTCCAGCTTCCCTGCCCCCACCCATTTTTAATCTCTCTCCCTCTTTTTTTTCTCATTGCTTTTTGTGTGTGTACAGTTTTGTATTTAATTTTACTAAATGTATATAAAGACATATTGGGGAAAATAATAGAGCAATATTATGGTAGCATTGATGTGTTGTTTTGGAAACAGATGCATTGGTTCAATAATCATCAAATCATTAGAGTATTTTGATTAAGCAATAGAACATTTTGACAATTTCTTTCATGTTAACATCAAATTAATTTAGAAAATTTTAATAGGAAATAATTTCATAAATTTTTTAGGAAATTTTCAAAACTACAATCTCAAAAAGATCACTTACCCTGCTCTAAGAACAACATTATCTCAATGATAATGTATCAATTTTGCTTCCTGATAATTGAATTAATTAAGAATGGCTAAAGCTTCGCTTATTTAATATTAAGATATATCATTCTTTTCCTTTACAAAGAGCCTTGAATTTTAATTATTGATAAGTTTTGAAAAACATCGACATTCTAAAACTACAAATTAGAGGGAAACAGTTGATTCTAAAACATGAAGCAAAAAGATGAAATAAAATTAAAAAATTGATATTACTAAAAACTAAGCACACATAAAATATATTATTTGCAAGAGATTCTATAAGAAGTAATCAGCTCATCAAATAGTTTATAAAATATCTTGCACTCAAGCCAATTGCTTATATGCCTATTATGTGGTAAATCAAAAGCCAATCTAGCTACAAGATTGATCAGCACAACTATCTCTATAATAGGTCTAAAAGAAGTAATGAATACTTCTCCATTTTCATAGAACACGAACAATACCCTGACCATAAATTCGATTTATCTAGAACAAAAATTGTTTGTACTGAGAGGAAGGATAAAAAAAGAGATAAATTAAAGAGGCTTGGACTATAGCCAAAGATCAATTCGTGATAAATAAAAAAAGATATCAGTACCTCTGTCTTGAAGAAATGGGCTCTCTAAGAAGATTTCAAATAAAATTTACATAGCTACACAACAAATTCAAATGAATTTGAATATAAGCAAGTATACTTAAATATCACCAATAATAGAAATGGGGTATAGCTATGATTATGGTATGTATTGTACTGAAAGCATGCTTAGCATGAATAAAGCCAGTTTTTAAAATAATACGTCTACCTTTTTTTTCATAAATGTATGTGAACATTTATATGTTTAAAATTAAAAGTGTAAAAAAAAGAGATGAGATATTAAATGAATTACATAATTTTATTTTTATATATATTATGAATGAAAAAAGTTTGTTAAAATTATAAAATTCATTTCATAAAATGATTGTACTAATGACAAATTAGGTTTGTCTGTCATTGGCACAATTGTTCAGGCAATGCTCAGTACTGACACTTCATCTATAAAATTACTCTTGATAAACTGTGCAAACAGAAATTGACTAATGATTATTAAGCTTATAAAATTATTATGAAGATTTTCTCCTCCATTCTTAAACAAAAATTATTAAATCAAGAGTTTTTTTTAACCCTTGGCATTTTCTAAAATGGTTTCAGCCTTCATTTAAATTATAAGAATAAATTAATTATTGGATCCTTGTTGAATATTTACTAGAATGTGAAAGGCTTGTAAATATGGAACAAATTGTGTATAAAAAGTTAGATAGGATAAGAAGTTAATGATTATAATGACTTTTCCATTAATAATATTTGATTCATAAAAAATTAACCCAAAAAGTGTCATTGTAGAAAATAATGGAGTAATATCTAATAATGAATAATATTTCTGTAGTGTAAATTTCCCTACATCACTACCACGCATGGTGAAGACTGGTCTCTATCCGCTTTTGACATCTTGTGGAAGGATATAATCATAAACATATGGCCAAAGACATGTGAAACAGATCTATGATCCCTGAGATGCACATTTCATGCTGAATCAGTACTCATCATTTGACCCAATCCACATCTTGGGGGTCATAGATCTTTTTCACATGTCTTTGGTCATAAGTTTATGATTACATCACCTCCACAATGTGTTAAAAATGAATAGAAACCAGTCCCTACTTTGCAGGAGAATGTTGTAGTGAAAATTACACTACAGAAATATTAATTATTGGATAATCTCTAGTTTAATGAATGACTAATAAAAAATTTTAATGATAAGTTTGAGGATAAATTAAACGCATTTGATTTATTTTTTGATAAAAAATGACTTGCTTATTTGTATAGTGGTTATGCATGTATGTGCATGCAAATACTTATTACTTGTGCTAATTATGTTATTTTATAAAATTTATTTTTACTTCAAGAACCTAATTTATTGTTAATGTTTGTAATCAAATCTTAAATTTACTATGTATAGTAAAACCTCAATCCATTTGCCTGCAATCTATTGGTTTTTCTACAACTTTTGTTTGCTTTCTTGGATTTTAGAGCCAGCATCATAGAAATATATGATATTTTTCTCAGCTATTTAGCTATTATAAAAAAAGTATGACTTGAATTGAATCAGTTTGCAGTCGTATAATAATTTTATTTGAAAAATGCAAAGCTTTTTTTAAGATGGCTCTTAACAATAATTTAACATTATATTTCAAATTTTCCTGAAAGTTTGTGATGATGGTATTTTAGTTGTATTTATATATTGGACTATTTCCATTATCTAATATTAAGTATTGAATGTCTTTAGAAAAAATTAACTTTATTTAAATATTCCAATTACATTCAACTGTTAGTAATAACACAGGTTAGTATATGCACAATGGAATTATTTTATAATGCATAATCTCTGATGTGAAGAATAAAACATTTTACATAGTATTTAAAATAACTGAGTAATTGATAGAGATCACATAATTGCATGCTGATTTATTAAGTTTTAATAAACATGGGGATTGTACGATTCTTTTTTTTTATTGCTGTATATATTTACATTTTTTTATATATTCAATTAATATATAACGTTAAAGATTTATGGTTTTTTATATTTCAACACAGTTGCAACGTACAGTGTATGTGGATATTTGTATATTTACAGAATAGACTTGTTTCAATAAATTGCCATATTTTAAAAATGAATAAAATTAACTGTTGTTTTGTTGAAACAATAATACAAACTCCGCTTTTTTTTTTTGTTCTGTTTTTTGCTTATATGATCGTTTAAAAACATATCATTCTAATATGATTACAGTATTCAGAAAACTCTTGCAGATGGAAATGAAGAAAATTCATGGTATCTTCATCAAATGGGTCGCATTTTGTGGAGCAAATCTGTAAATAAAAATGAGAAAAATGCAAGCGCAATTTATTTTTTAAAGGTATTCTTTTTTAATTTCATAAGTATTTTTTTTAAATACAACACTGTTGTTAACTTTACTTTAAGAAATTATTTTACTTTACACCAATGATACATCATATTTTTTCATTATTCTAGGCTGCAAAATTGGATCCATATTTTTCTGACACATTTTTATATTTAGGTCATATTTATAGAGAAATTGGAAATGATTTAGAGTAAGTGCATTTTATTTATTTATTTATTTGGAATGCTTTAAATATTTATTTGATTTTGTTTTGAAGTTATATATTAATTACAGACACTGTTTAAGGGTGTGTAAGAAAGAATCTATTATTGTGATTAATAAAAAAATGATCATGTGATTTAGAAATCAAGCAGGAATATAGAATGATAAAATAAGATTAGAATATTAAAACAGGCAAAACTCTGCATACAGCAGTGTGACTCAGTGCCAACCAGAATAATCAATGGATTCCAGAAGGCTTGTGCATTAAATCCCCATCTAGTGCCTACTCATCCAATATCCCCAGACTAGTTTCTGACTTGTGGCCTTCGTCAATGAGGAGCTTTGGATCTGAGAACACTGCACCTAGATCTTAGGATCTAATGCAACCCTCCAGCAGCCACCTTTTGTCTCTACTTAACTACAAAACTATGAGAATAAAATTGAAAACACAATAATATTTTCAATCTAAGCTCAATAGCTTATAGAGTCATATGGGTCTGAACTCATTTCAGTACCCATACATTTTGGTGTCTTTGGCTCTTTTACAACCATATCTACCACTATCCTGTTAGGCAGGATTAGTGTTAAACCACTAAACATCATATGATCACCATTTTATGCACAAGTCTTCTGGCATCCATTGATAATTCTGGTTGGCACTGAGTGGCACTACTGTATGGAGAGTTTTGCCTGTTTTAATAACAGTTATGTGCTAGCATAAGAAATGGTGATCATGTGTAGATTAGAATAAGAAAAAAAAAAAAAGAATGTATTTTAATTCGGATTAGATGACAACCGAATTATTAATTTGATTATAATTTAGTAAAATTTATGAGAAATGATTTAAACATACAACAGGAAGATAAGTCAATTTGTGGATGAGAGTAATTCTTCATGGTTATCAAAAATTATAAGGAAATTCCAATTGTGGCATGTCTGGCAACTTGAATTTCTTAGCTCTGAGAAATAAAATAATTCATTTATTATTATTATTATTTTATTAAATCAGATTCAGGTATTTGATTCTGTGGTTAGAGTATTTCATTGATTGAGAGAAAAGTTCCTCATTTTATTGATAATTTAGAACTCAATAAAAGTTTTAGTCTAAATTGAAATGATAAGGTCAATGAAACGTTATTGAACTATTTTGAAAAGAAAATCTTTGATAAAAATTTGTTGACTGTTTTTATCCTACAATATGCTGATTATGATTTATATATTTGTAAATATACAGAGAGAGAGAGAAAGAGGAAGGAACAAAATACTTTTTATAATAAATTACATTAAATAATAGTAAATATATGGTTAGTTGCTTGGACATCTTATGACATTAGAGCATTCAGATGGTACAGTATATATGTTTTTTTTATTTTACTTAATTGAGAATTGATATTAGAATCTTCAAATCTGAATTCATTACAAAATTATACAAGGCATAAATTGTATTGTACTGAGTTCTTACTGTAGTAATCTCTAACAATAACATTTAATAGAATAAGATGAAATTTAAAAAAAGGGGATGTGAATGAAAAGTCTTCAATGCTTTCATTTGTGAATGGACAAGAAATTGTATTTGAATTTTACATAAATTTGGATATCTTCAATATGTGTGTGAATTATGTAGTGAATATAAGAATATGAGTCTGCATTTTCATATGGTAAACATAACTTGAAGAAAAATACTAGGCAAAAACGTCTGCTAATTTAAAATTTGCCACTTGCTATTTTAAAGTTTTCCACTGCTATTTATTGGGTGATGCAGTTTACAATGTCTTTATTATATAAATAGATATATTCCTAACAATTTCATTAGGAAAAGAATAATAGAAGTTTAATATAGTTTGGACTCATTGACCAATTTAAAATGTTTTCAAAACCTAATATATGTTGGGGGGGGGGGGGAATTTTGTAATGTGGGCTTAATAATCTTACTATATATTTTTTTTTTTGGAAGAAGGAAAATTTCTTTATCTTATTCACTAAAGTATTTGATATAGCTTAGCATCGTGTTTTGCCAGACTCTACAAATCAGACCAAAAATATGAAGCTTATATCTAATTTGCATTTAGAATGAAGAGAAAGAAGTTACTTCTGTTAAATACTTTTGATAGAAGGCTTATATTTAGCTTTTGTTTGCTGATTGGCAAAAAATTCACTTTATTTTGTTTTTAATTCTACTTGAAAGAAAATTAATGAGAAAAGAAACAAAATCATCCAGTCTTCAGTTAAATAGGTTATAGTGTTAAAGTTTTCTATTATTATAGAACAACTGAAATATTTTATAGCATGGAACATTTAATATTAATTATAATTCCACTTTTGACTATGGGTGTGGAATAAATAAATACTGTTTGTTAGATGACTGTTTTGCATCCAGTTTTAATTGATGCTTGCTTTATTAAATCATGGCTGAGTTCTAAATAATAAAATACTCAGATAAAATCTCATTAAACTTTAAATATTTCATCTATTAAGTCCTTGAAAAAATTTCTTTTCATTGCATATATATTTTTGTGATATTAATTCCAAAAAAGGAATGTTTTACCAAGTTTACGTTGAATGATAACTAGAGAAAAAATAATGGAAATAGACCTTGAAAATGATTGTAGGATATGGATGAAATTTAGATAAAGTTATAGGATATAAGAAATTTATTTCATGGAGTAAGATTTATAAAGATAATGAGTTTGTGGCTTATAATTTTTATATATGGAATTAATGGACTGGTTTTGAAAGAAAAAAAAAATAGAGCTATATATTTATTTAATTAATTGTATATATTTGTTAGTCATCAATTTTATATGAAATTAATGCCATTCTCTTAAGATTTTATCCAACTCTTTCGAGATGAGAGAACATTTGTAATTATTAGTTTCTTTTTTTTCTTAGATTAAACAGAGACACTTAAATTATCATAGCAACTAAGAAGAGTGAAATAATAAATTTTGAGTTTAAAAAAAAAACAATACCTATGTATATCAATAATAAGTATTTTGAGAAAAACAAAATGCATTTTGTTATGAGTGCTCACATAATTTTTATCTATAAAATTACTGAAATTGAATTGGTATTCCGATTGTTGAAAAAGAACCAAACATTGAAGTTTTGAGTGAGATTTTGTTCATTGAATTGAATGGAACTGCTGTATTCAAACTGATTTGTTACTCAAATGGCATTTGATCTCTTAACCAATTGAAAATACAGTAGTGCCATCTTGTGCTAACAAGAGCAATCAATGGATGCCAGAAGGCTTGTGCATAAAATCCCTATCTAGTGCCTACTCATCCAATATCCCCAGACTAGTTTCTGGCTTGTGGCCTTCATCAGTGAGGAGAGTTTTGCTGTATTTTGAATTGTTTAATAACAATTATTGTGCTAGTATGAGATAGTGATCATGTGATGTTGAGTGGTTTAACCAATTGACTGTATGATTATTTATTTTAATACAAATTGAATAGCACCATTAAAAGAAAATTTCAAAAAGAATGAAAAAATTAAAAAACAAAAAAACAAAACAGGTTTTATATATTAAATTCAAAATCAAACATTTAAAAGTTAGTAAATATATATCTAAAGAAGGAAAACTAGATTAATACAAAATAGACAAAAATAAAATATAAAAATTTGAAAATAAAATGGGGGGAGGGAACTAATTTCTTACTAAAAATAAATAGAACAACAACTTAACAGAAAAAGAAATATCATTTATAGAATTATGACAATATGTAAATATATTTTAAAATATTTAAGAATGAAAGTAACAATCAATGGTTTAGAGTGGAAGAAAAATTTAACATTCTTTTCTTTTTGCAGTTATACACACTAGACCAAATTTTTTTTTTACAATTTAAAAAAAATTTCCATGCATTATGAAAGTAAAGTGTATAAATTTTATCAGTGACAACAAAAAGTTTTTTTTTTTGGTCGCTTGCATTGTTTCAGGAGGAATCTAATAGGTTGTATTACTAAGTCAGTAATAAATTGGTTGTAAAAATGGATATTCTTCCAAGAAAGTTAACTTTATAGATTACTATTTTGAAAGAAAATCTGTTATTCAATAGTGTCAAAGCATCAACCGGGAAGCGAACCCGGGACAACTGCTTGTAAGGCGGTTGTGCTGACCACGTGGCCCCCAACGCTGGGTTTCAAAAACATCTTTCAGGTTGTTGGAACACTTCAACCTGGTACAAAATGTTTTTAGAAATAGAAAGCATTAATGATTTAACAGATTAAATTTCTTGTTTCTTTTAGTTTATGTTTTTATCATTCTATTCTTCTGTCATAATATTGACACTATTGAAATCTAAAATAAACTTACGATTGTGCATTATATAAATGGCTGAGCAAGCATATCTGAAAATAATGTTGAAAAAATTAGCAAAGCCTTTTCATGCAACTCTTAAAAACAGCATATAAAGAAATGCAAACAAATTGCACTGGATTTGCATAAAGATTTGACATCTGTAAAATATAGATATTGCAAATAGTATAAGCTAGTATTCAAACTCTGAAATATACTAATGGTACATTTTTGAATACAATCTTTTAAATAACACTAACAAAATCTGCAAACATCGTATTTGTATTTTTTTTTTTTACACGTATAAATTATATATCCTCTCTATATGTGTGTATTGATAATATTTCTTTGTTATTGAAGAGCCTTTAGGTAATGAATATTGTAGACAGAATTATCAGCAATGTTAATTCGTTACTGCATTCCATAATTTTTAAAGTAAATTTTTGCAGTAATATATCTGTAAATAAATATAGTGAATTTTTTCCTCTGATAAATTATTTAATAATATAATAATAATAAATATTTTTTAAAATAAGCATACTTTTTTGTTAATAGAAAAACAAAACGCTGTTATCAAAAAGCATTTGAACTTAATCGAAGCAGCAATGAAGCTGGAGCTGCTTTAAGTGATGCCTTTAGAGCCTTAGGAGATGAGGTAAAAAGAATTTATATTGTGAATTAAGAAATCATTATACTTAATTGCATAAAACCATCTTCCATGTTAATTTTTATGAAGTTTTCAATCTTAAAGAAAAATTTGAAGATAAAATAGGTTAAATATTATATTAAAACTTTAATATGTAATTATTATTAATGATCTACTATATATTTATATATCTTCAAGGAAAAATTTTTAGGAATGACTTTCATACAATTTATGTCATACATTCATATAAAGAAAAAATATGTATATTTGAATTTTATTAATTTTAATGTGTACAGCAAGATTAAATGAAATATAATATCTTTTTAATCTTATTAAAAATAAATAATATTCTATTAATTTATTTATTGAAAAGTGATTGTTATGAATAAGTGCTTAATATGCACTTATAGAATATATTTGTAGTATAAATATTTGTTTTTCCATGAAAGTCAGTTGATAATTCTTCAGTTGTTAATAATCATTGCCAAATGTGATTTAACATCTTATATATATATATATTTTTGCAGTATAATAATGCTTTCCAAGTATGATTTAAGATCTTTTTTTTTTATTTAAATGGGAAATAGATTGTATATCTAGTATACTGCTGATTCTTATGTATGGGAATAGAAGGGCTTGAACTCTATCTCAAGCAACCACTACACATGGCCACACACATGCGGAAAAGATACATGATCTCCAGTATACATAATTCGTGCAGAACCAGCACTCATTAGTTGGGCCAGATCATAATCTGCCACACATTTATACAATCAGTGCTCAGTTTATATTAAGATAGCAATTCCTCAAACTGTAGGCTTCAATCTTCGCACCCTTCCAACTATTTAATTATCTATTTCATTGAAAAATCAATGATGGAATGCTCAAAGCCCTTGTTGGATTTGATATTATAGCCATATTCTTGTAGACATTACATCAATCTAACCCTTCATATTATCAGACATTATGTATTCATATATATTAATAGGAGAGAGATGGGCTGAATTTATATTAAGATGTAATATATTTCCCAAGAAATATGCAGAATAATAATGTTTTCCAAGTAGATTTCATATCCAGCAGATAATTAGTGTTATAGTAAAATTTCAGAATAGTTGCATACTGAGAAATTTCATAAAAATTATTACTTATAGGTATCTTCTCCCAGCAATTTCCTTAATTATAAGAGTGGCTGGATGGTGAGCAAATATCCTTGAATTGATTCTTGTTGTGGAAAAATGAAAGCTAAAAAAGAAGAACTCAGATGTCATTCAACTGCAAAGCTGAATGCCAACAAATAACAGAAAGAAAAAAAGATTATAAGTTGAAATAAAAATCATTAAATAAAATTGAAAATTATATTTATTTACATTATAGTACATCACACATTATAGACAATTTGACGAACCTAGTTCTCAATAAATGCTAATACTTCCCACAGTTAAAGAGTAAACAATGTCTTAACTATTCTCAGATCTGAATAAATACTAAAAAAGTTATCTAACTCTCAGTCCGATTTTGCACAGTTATTAGTCGTACACAAATAAAAATAAGACTAGTGTGGCCTGTTTAAGTTCTCTGTCTGGCTGTTTTCACCTACAGAGGCTTGGTCTCTGCGATGATATCTTTAGCAGAAAAATCGCTACAACTTTTCCAATAGCTTTTTTCCTAGAGTCCTTTCTTCTGATGTCCCATGACACAACAGCAACAACACCACACAAAGGATAAGGAAAAACTACTCTTTTTAGCACACACTATTTATACCTTTTTGCAGTTTAATATCTGGTATTAATTATTATAAAAGGTGATAACTCTTTACATTCAGCTGTCCACCAGTAATGTGTCTTTTCACAAATTATCATCACACTTTTAATTGCGCCTATGTACATTCCTTTCACCTGCAATTAGTCTTTCAAATATTGATTAAACTGATCTTTCCTCTGTATTTTTAATTAGTTTAAAATAGTTTAATGCTTTAATTAAACAATTCTAGCCTTTTCTATACTTAAATCCATTAAGTCTCTCCAACATTATTATTCATATTTCTTTTATTTATCAGCAATCTTTTTTCATTGCTTTTAAACTTACAATTTAAGTTTCTATTCTTTTCTATTTTTTCTGGAGTCACAAACCCTAGCTCTATAACTTATACAAATTACAGTTATTAAAGCAATATTTTTTCCAAAATATAACATTTCCTCCACTCCAGAAAATACCCCATTTACTTTATTATACATAATCTTGAAATCTGTTCAGTTTTCGCTTTTCCCAGATAAGTCTGGATGATTTTTTTTTTAAATGTAACACTTTCCGCTTTTTACTGTTCTATAAGCTTTTGTGAACTTTTGTTTTCTTCTGATGCTTCTTCTCTAATGGCACTATCATTTTGGTTTTCATGAATTTCTGCCTTTGGGTTGAACATTTTCTTTGCAGTTCCTAAATTCATCATTCCAAAATTGAATGTGTCTGTTATTTACCGCCCTCTAACATGGTTTTCATGACATCTATATATTACATTATTTTCACACCTCGACAAAATCTTTGCTACTGTCCCTTTCAACAAGTTTTACTCAACACATCATGAATCCATACTGCGACTCTGATTTTGAACTTTGCATTCCCATAATTACTTTGGCTCATTCTTTTTCTGTCTACTTCTCTACACATTTTTTCAAAATGCCCTTTAAGTTTACCAATGTCACACTTTTCATTTCGAATTTATGCACTCTCTTTTAACATACACCGCTTTGCCACAGCAAAAACAATTAATTCTTTTGCTTGTGTTATTGCTTCTATCTCATTCCTTACTGCGATTTTACTTTCATTTTCAATTTTATTTTTAAAAAATGCTGCATGCTCTATTATTAGCTCGTGAGCCACTCCTTCCTTAATAGCTGACTCAAAATTTAAATCTGCTTCCATCAGCAAGTTTTGTCTGTCTATCATCTAAAAGATATCCAAATAACTGATCTAGTAGTATCTCGTCTACGTAATGTCCGTATAGGTAATCTTTTGCTAATTCTCTTAACGTCATGCCATACTATTTTACTGGTTCACCCTTAATTTGTCTTCTGTTTTTTAATGACAATCTGACTATGTGTTTAGTCTGTCTGGGGATAAAATGGTCATTTAATTTTTGACTATCTCTTCATATGATACCATCTCCTTTATGGGTATATCATAATACTTATTTATTATATCTATTACTTTTCTTCCCAATAAATATATTAGTGTCACTACCTTTTTCTTATTGTTCTCAATTCCATTGAGCAAGAAAAAATTCTCTGTGTAGTGTATAGTGGTCATTCCCCAGCATCACTAACATTGAATTCAGCTATCACTGACTGTCCTAATTTTTTTTTAAATATTCTAAAACAAAAAAAACCCTACTTTGACGAAACTACTTTTTGAAAAACCAACTTTACAGATTCGAATAAGACTTGGACTTGTTGTGTATCCAACTACAAAGCTGAATGCCAACAAATAACAACAAAAAAAAAAAGATTATAAGTTGAAATAAAAATCATTAAATAAAGATGAAAATTATATTAAATACATTATAGTACATCACACATTATATACAATTTGACGAACCTAGTTCTCAATAAATGCTAATACTTCCGAATATTAAAGACTAAACAATGTCTTAACTATTCTCAGACCTGAGAAATACTAAAAAAAATTGTTTATATTCATATTCTGACTTGACACAGTTCTCCTGAGATACCTTATCAGAAGTACCCAAATAAAAATAAGACTGGTGTGGTCTGTTTAAATTTCCTATCTGGCTGTTTGCACCTACAGAGGCTCGGTCTCTGGGATGATGTCCCTCTTAGCAGAAAAATTGCTACAACTTTTCCAACAGCTTTTTCCCTGGTGTCCTTTCTTCTATTGTCCCACTACACAACAGCAACAGCACCATCACACGAAGGGTAAGAAAAAGTTACTGCTCTTTTCAGCACACACTATTTATACTTTTTCGCAGTTTAATAGCCAATATTAATTATTATAAAAGGTGATAACTCTTTACATTCAGCTACCCCCCCCCTCCAGTACTGCGTCTTTTCACAAATTATCATCAAGCTTTTAATTGTGTCCATGTACATTCCTTTCACCTGCAATTAGTCTTTCAAATATTGATTAAACTGATCTTTTGTATTCTTTTGTTTAATTAGTTTAAAATAACTTAATGCTTTAATTAAACAATACTAGCCTTTTCTATACTTAAATCCATTAAGCCTTTCAGCCATTATTATTCACATTTCTTTTATCTATAAGCAATCTTTTTTCATTGCTTTTAAACTTACAGTATCTTTCTATGTTTAAGTTTCTATTCTTTTCTATTTTTTCTGGAGTCACAAATCCTAGCTTTATAACGTATGCAAATTACAGTTACTAAAGCAATATTTTTTCAAAAATATAACGAATGTATATAGTTCAATCCTAAAATATTTAATCATCTTGTCATAAAAATTAAATATTTATATGAATTATCAAAACTATAATTTAGCACTTAACAGGAAGCTTGAAAGCTTTTTTTCGCTATTAACTGCATTTATGAATAAAGTGCCAAGTACTCTTAATATCTTTATCTAAACATGCTGAAAATAATATTTATAAATTATAAGCAAAATGTATACATAATAACAAAAAGGGGTTGGCTTTTTTATATTTAAAGATAATGGAATTGTGAAAGTTGTTTTGAAAAATATTTTTAATATGAAAGAAAAAATGGATGAAAGTTATAAATAATTTTATTGTTAGGATAATTATATTAATTTCAAAAGTAATAAATAGAAGTTAAATAATAATCTGAAAGAAAGGTGTGAAATCAACTTTTAATCAGGTACCTTACATAATAGCAAGTACTGATTATGATGACAACAAAAATTGTTGTAATAAAAGTTAATTTATTCTATGCTGAGCAACTGTAATCAGAAGTTTATCACTCCAAGAATGTATATTTATCAGCTCTATAAAATTTTGTCATAAAATATCTAAAAACATAGCAAGTTATACGATTATAATTAATCCCATTAGATTAAAAATGAAATATTTACTTAATGTATGTACTTTATTTATATAAGAAAAACAGCGCATAAAATATTAATATCTCAAATTCTGATGGGGTTATTTTAAGACCATTTTTTTGTTTCTTTGATCTAGGAATCAAATTTGGCTCTTCTTTCTTTAGTTACAACTGAAGCCCATGCTGGAACGTAAGAAATTTAAAATTTATATATTAATGTTGGTGTATATATGAATATGTGTATGTTCTTGATTTTTTTTTATATACAGTATAAGTAAGTTTATAAATATATTTATATAGAATTGAGTGGCGCTAGAATTTCACAATCTAGATAAATCTTTCCTATAATAAAAATGATTTTGTATAATCTATATATTTCTAAAACTGTAACCATAGTGAATTACTTATATAATTTTTTTTTTTTTTGGGGAGAATATTAGTAGTGAATGTTTTATACTTGTGAGGACAAGTTCGTATTTGATTTAAGTTTTAAAAAATGAAGTTTGTTGAAGTATAAAATATATTCTATAAATAACATGACAAGTATGTAGTGATAATAAAATACTTTCTAGCACATGTAAAGCATTTTGATGTAGAAGTTATCTTCACATAATATTTTTAACATGTAGATCTACTGAAAAAGATAGATAAAAATCATTTATTTTTTCTGGAAATTAAAAAATAAGAGGAATTAAATTAAACTTATGCTTTAAAAAGAGAATTATGCTAGGAAGAACTGTGGAATATTATAAGAAAAAAGTAAAAGAAATGATTAAGTAGATTGTCTCAAGAAGAGTGATAGTTTGTGAGTTTTTAAAACGAATAGCAATGAGTAAGAATTATATCAATGAATGATCTGCTTCCAGATGTGGGACATGCCTTTCAATAATTGATGGTGGCTTACATTTTTTAATATATTTTCTTAATTTAAATGATAAAAACTGGAATTTTTTTTAGAATTTGTGCTTTTTTTTATTCCATTTTTGTTTAGGCTTAAATTTTAGCATACCTAAGTTTTGCTATTGTAGGCAATTTACCAAGTCTATATGTATATAATATATTTGTATATGCGCATTTTTAAAAGATGAAATAGCTCAAAGACCTTCCTGTCACCACCCTTCCCCCTTCTATAAAAAGCAATGAAAGAGAAAACATTCCTCACCATTACTAACCATTTGCCTAGTAGTAAGAATTTTTTTAGAATTTCTCTTTCCTTGTTTTACTTTCTAGATAGAAATAGCTAAATACACATTGACCACCAATATTAAATGACCAGATAGGTTTGCTATCTGAAAAAGAAATCCTAGCCTATTGAGGATTTGAAAAATTTGCAAATTTTAAACATCCTGGATTCAAACTTTAAGTTGTGATCATTGCAGGCGGATTTGTTAATCATTATGTCACTAGAATTTTGTGTGAGAAAGTTTCACCATTAAATTCAGGGTTTAAAGAAGGCTTTTATTTTTTTATTGGTAATATTATTGCATAATAGCAATAAAAGATGAACCTGAATAGATTGCAAGTTTTCACAGCCCATTCTGCATGTGCTATTCTTTTACATATGAAATCAATATCTTTATTTGGAAAACAGATTTCATGTTGCTGAGACTCCCAGTTAATAAGAGACAACAAATTATAAAATCATGCAATAAAGCTATAAGTGTTAATTTCAGCAGAGTTGTATTGTTTAATTGTGTACCAATTCTATTGAAATAAGGGATGTTAGACTTGAATAAAACAACTGCATAAGGATTCTCATCTATGCGTAACTCAAGTGTTAGATATACCCTCTACAGAACCATTTTCTAGCAAAGAAGCCCAATTAAATTTCTTGATATTATATCATCATCAAAAGTGGAGAGTCTCCATAAAGTAATAGCACAATCCAAAATTGGTATAATTAGCTTACAGGAAACTCATCATTTCTCAATGTAAATTTTAAAATCTCCACTTCACATTGGTTTTTCACTGAATGCATACTAACATTAAGTGATTACTATTATTTCAAATCAGTTAGCAAAACAAATAACTTTTATTGAGGTGATAGTGTAAACAATGAACAATCATCATTTAGATAATAATCTTTATGAATGTTGTTTACAAATCTTCCAGTACAAATTTGATCTACTCTCCCTTTCTAGATCTTTATATACATTCTATACTCATATGAAATTTCAGTTTTTATTAATCTAATCTGGCTTTTATGCAGGGAACTTAACTTATTATATGGTAAACTTTGGAGACAGAGCTGCTGCATGTAGGTATGCAGATTGTATGGGGCACCAAGGCACTTTATTATTGGGGCACCAAGACATCAAAATAATAAAATTTATATGTAAATAAAATTGTTTACATTTTCAAATCATTTCATCATTAAGAAATACATTTTGAGTGTAAATATTTTCTATTTAAATATAAGAGGAATACTTCTTTACTCAATCTTATTTGTGACAATTACCTGGGCTTCAAATTTCTAGGCATGAGCTCAAAATATACTACATATATACTCTGATCATTACGCTAAACTGAACAGACCGATGCTATTTTGTTGCTATAATTAATAAAACATATATAAATGTTAGATTTCCGAATCACTTTATTAGTATAGACACACCGTTTGTAAATATTTATTATTTAAACATAAGAGAAATATTTTTTTATTTAAACTTATTGGGACAGTTATACTAGCCTCGAAATATATTTCATATATACTCTACCATTGCACAAAACCAAACAGGCCAATACCCTTTCATCAATATTTTATTTGAAAGTTCATTTTCAACTTTTTTTTTTTTTTACAGATTAAAGTTCCCAATTTCATAGTGGTAATAATACATTATTACAAGTAGTCTTTATATATAGGGTTTATTCTAAACAGTGGTGAATGCCTCTAAGGATTTAACTGAACTTAGAAATCAAGAAATGTTATACATGAAAGTATTTTTATTAAACAGCAAATATTTTCTTAGGCATACTCATACACATCACATATTTATAATCATTAATTTATTGATAAAATCAGCTGATTGCATGTGAAATAAAATAAATAATTTATTAACAGATACAGTATTAAATTAACAATAGTAATATTTTTATATTGTGGATGCTGTAAATTCCAAGTCATTTCATTTTTCCAATTACTATTGCAGTAATATGATTTATTAAGCATTATTAAAATTCTCATTCCATATATTCTTTTATTTATTTGCTTGATAAAATTTTTTATGGAGTCAACAACAAAATCTATGGGATAAAAGCATTAACAAAAAAATAATAATAATGTGTAATGGTATACATATGCTGTTATATTAATTTAAAATTAAAATAAAAACTAAAAGCTAAAATTAAAAGAGTTGTTAAACGTATATACATTCGCACAGATGCAAAACTTTAAAAGTATTTTTTTTTTAAATGAAAAAAAAAGTATTTGAACGTACTTTTTTATAAATAAAAAAAAAAGAGAGAGTAAAGATATTTTTTTTTAAAGTAACAAATAAAAATAAAAACAGGTATTAATTAATTCCTGTAATCTCAAAATGGAAATGATTGTTCTTTTAATTAAACGAAAAAGCAAACTAGCCCTTGGGGATCTTATATAAAAAAAGTCAGATGAAAGATATAGATAAAAATCGGAAAGATTGTTTCCCGCTCTGAAACAGAATGTTTAATAGAAGCAGCAACCAATGCTCTGACCCTAATGAAAATCATTGATTGTTCATGAATCCGGACGATTTGTATAAAAAGAAAAAATATTCAAATTAAAACAGTTCCAGCTTGATTTTTTTGAGAAGGGTGATAAGATGCACTTGTCACCCTCTCTTACTTATTTCAAATGAAATGACTGTTGAATTATAAATGGTACTGTTGCAGACCCCAAATCATATGGGTACTGCAAATAAAATAGTACCAGGACTGAACCAGCTAAGGCCATCTCCAGAACAACAGACCGGTCTTTCATGAAAGACTTCGCGGGAATTGGCACCAGGAACCAGGAGCTCTTCTACTGTAAGATATGAACTGTAAATGTTTAAAAGTAATTAAGAACTTTTGTCAAGATTTGACAAGCATTTAATAATCAACTGGACCTAATTTTTAAAATGAACTTTTATCTGACTTTTAAGATCTCAAATTCAATTATTAATGTTTAATTTTATATATTTGAATTGGCTAATTTAATCATTTCCATTTTTTTTATTAATATTTATTGACTAAATTATTTAAATGTAATAAATTTAAGTTGGGTGTAGATAGCTGCATAGAGTCGTTAATGTTTAGTTATTATTATTATTATTTTTGATTAAAATATATAGATATCGGTAAATATGACACCATGCTGAGTGTCCAAACATATTTATTCGTATATCTTTTAAGTTATTGATGTCAATGCGGCATCTTATGATGAATGCCATTGGGTTTATCATAAATTTCTTTCTGCAATTCCATCAACAACTTTATATTTTAATCGTTTGTGTTTATTTTAAAGGGCTTTTATTTCAGGCTATTTGTTTCGTAGTTAGGTCGATGCTGGTGGAGGGATATATGGGTGTTTATATAAATGTAATGTGAAGCATGTTAGCATACAGGGCAACATGCCCAACTGAATGCATGATCCAAAGGCGTAATCATTGCGTTGTAATGTACACAGATGTATTTCCTGCGACATTAACCCTTTTTAAAAAAGCTCTATGGATAGGGACTATAAGTCGGCAGATAGACCATTCTCCCCCATACGTAGCATTTCTCTTTAATTATTTTATATACATGATTCCTTCATCAGACAGATGCACATTCCTGTACTGGACGAAGATCATGTCCATCAAATAATATCACGCAGCAGATGCACATTCCTGACTGCGTGGTTTTATGGTAGCATCTTCATATTGCATTGGTTGCATTTCTTATAGTAGGAAGCAAGCATTGGTCTGGTTATGAACTTTTAGTCTGAGATTGAATGATTGTTTTGAAAAGTTTTTAACTGAGAAATCTATGTAGCCAATCTATACTCAACATTATAAAACAAACTTTTATAAAATGTCCATCTGTGCAGACTGTTTAAAATAATAATTTAAATTTAAAAATTAATAACCAATCTAAAATAATAAATTTTATTCCTCAATTTTAAATATTTATATATGCGTCAATAAATCTTTGTGTGTGTTAATTCTGGCAGTAGCTTATTTATTTATTTTATGGAAATTTTTTTTATTAAAGTATTTCTTTTAAGCAAGTTTTATATTAAATCTCTGCGTCTCCATGAGCTAGTGGAATGGGCTGACGGTCAGAATAAATCATATATGTAAAATTTGAATCTTAACTTACGTATCTGCCTACTATATAAATTTTCCAGGTTCCAATAGCCTGGTGGCGCCCTGTACGGTAGATATGGTAAGACTCCATGATTTCTCCGACCGTTATAAATGAGAATATTCATAACTAAATAAAAATGAACAACAAAATAATTAAAAATTATTACTGTAGTATTTTTTAATTTTTTTTTTTCCTTTTACTGCTTTCATATTCTCGAATTAAACATTTATATATCTAATAACACAGGCAAAACTCTCCATACAGTAGTGCCAATCAGAGTAATCAATGGATGCTAGAAGGCTTATGCATAAAATCCCCATTTAGTGCTTACTCATCCAATATCCCCAGACTAGTTTCTGACTTGTGGTCTTCGAGTGATACTACTGTATGGAGAGTTTGGCCTGTGTTAATAACAGTTATGCGCAAACATAAGAAATGGTGAATATCTAATAACACATGCTATTGACACTCAGTAAATAAAAGGCTTGTCCCATGAATCTGGTTTTAGAGAGTTAATGAATATTTTTATATTTGTGTTGGAGCAACAAAAAAAAAATGAATCCATATAATTCTTAGGAGATAAAAAATCAACAGCGAAACTACTACATCCGTGCTTATTCTGACATTAATTATTTCAACAATTTTAAACAATGATTTTTTCAGTTAATCAGACATCAATAAATTGACTCCTACTAAACACAGTCAGGTCTGACACTTTTTTTTTTTTTTACAGATTTATAAAACATTTTTAGATTATATTTGTAAGTGAAAAACATGTTACATTGGTATTTTTATTTATCTTCTATATGTTGTCAAAAATTTACATACACCCACTAGTTTGTTTTATATATATATGATAAACAAGAAGTTAGTTTTTTAAATTCTACAATTAATTTGTTCTTTATGTATATTTATTATAAAATCGGGGTAACGGAAAATTTTTACAATTTTGAAAACTATACCATAATTTAATATATATATATGTACACAAACATATACAGAAGTATATTTTGCAAGCAAAATGGAATGAGAAAATATTAAGTCGTGAATATTAAAAAAAAAAAAAAATCATTTAACTTACCTTACATTTAGATTGAAATATGGGTGTGTTCTAAATGAAATTTTCAAATAAATTTTTTCAGAGCCAAATGGGCTTGGCTTCGTTTGGGTCTGCATTATGTGAAAACAAATGAACCTACTTCTGCAGTTACTGCTTTGCAAAATGCAATACGAATTGATCCTACTGACAGGTAATATTTAGTTCGTTTTTATTAAATTATAATGGCTTTATGATTTGTTTAATAATTTTAAATCATCCTAATATTTTACAAATTGAATGTAGTTAGAGCTAGAAAATAAGTAAATTGCCGTCTCAACGTTTGTAGGAGCATTACACTTTCTCTACTAATTAATCTACTATGATCATTATTCGTCAACTAATAATAGACAGAAAGCTATTTATTGACCAATATTAAATGGCTAACAGGATTACTCAGCCTAAATATTAGGTATATTAGTAGATGCACTAACTAGTATGCCATGAGGTGGTCCTAAAATAATTTTATTTTATGTTTTCCGATTCTTGATTTTTTTGATAATAACAGTTTACATTCAAACTTTTATTTTTATCTTTTTTTTTTCTTTTGTTTTGTTTAGTGCAAAGAATCTTCCTAAAATCTTCAGTAAATGCTGGCTTTCAAAAAAAAAAATTTAGCAAGATAAATAATGCTAATTAATTTTTCCTAAATTAACTCTTATTTTGAAATTTAAAAAAAAACTTAATGCTACTTCTTTAAATTTAATTTTTGATTCCAAAAATCAATTATATTTTTCATATTTTTTTCATCACAACATAATTAATTTTTCTTGTTATATCTAGGATTGAGCATTTCAATCCATAATTTATTTTTCAGAATCCAGAATACAGGGAAATGGGCTAATCAGTGATTTATCTTTTGCATTATATTTCTAATGCATACTAATTTCTATATTTTGTACTGATACTTTTGCAACCATTGTTTTATCTGAGTGAGGATTTCTTTTTTTTTATGTTTATAAAAATATATGTTATCAATTTTTTTTCACCCCCAACTGTTTATAAAGTTCATTTTGACATTCATCTTCCTTTTAACTTTAGTAATCTATCTTTTTCCATGCTGCTTTTATATTCACTTCTTTTTTCTTTATGTTATATATAATCTTTTAAAACCAATCATTTTTTTAATGCTTTTTTTTTTATTCTTTTGTCATTACTATTATTTTAATAATAGATTTTTTTTTTTTTTTGTGGATTTCTTTTAGTTACAAAAAAAACCAACTTACTCCATTTCAATAATTATTAGCAAGCTTTTTAATATTAAAAATACTTTAGTATAAATAAAAACATATATGTAATTTGCTTTTAATTAAAGTAATAAATCTGATTTTGAAGTGTGAAACGTTAAATATAGCTGACATAAAATATATGTAGAATGTTGTTATTTTTTTCCCAGTAAGTTGAAGTTCAATATATGAAACATCTTAAGAATTATACATTTTTTTTCAATGTATTAATCATTACAAATGAAATTAATAGTTTAAAAGACAATTTAGTTAACTGAAATTAGATAGTTAGTAATCAAATAAAAATATTAAGTTCATCAGATTTTTTTGCTGTTAGTTATCTTGAAAAGTATAAAAGTGCCATAATAGGATATCTTCAATGGAACCTTAGATGACCTCATGAGTCTTATTCTTGGGGGCAATAATAATATCTGGCAGAAAAAGTCTTGACATCTGCTGAGCTTTTCAGCTTATTGTTATTATTTAAACACTACTCTGTTTTGTATGTCTTAGATTGTGAAAAGGTTGCTTTTCAAATTATATATGAATTTTTCGAACCATTTCATTAAAAGCATTCTGTGAATTATAATTATTTGCATATATTTGGATATAATTTTTTTTTAGAATTTTTTTATGTTATAATGAATTCCACTGTCCAATATTTTGTTAAATATGATGAAGAATATTTTTGTGAGTATGCATGTATGTATCATGTGTGACCTATAAATAAAATTATTATCAATAAATAATTTTTCAGTTGCTGTTGGGAGTGTTTAGCTGAGGCCTATATGACCAGAGGGAGCTTCACTGCCAGTTTGAAAGCATTTACTAGAGCACTGGAGGTAATTAATATGTGTTTGAGTATATGAATGTGTGTCTTATTTTTAAAATGCCAAAAATGAAAATGAGAAGGAACAAAAAGCAATTGGACTAAATGAACTTGAATGTAAAATAAAAAGTCACTATATCCAGCAGACTGATTAGTTGGTTGAATCCAGTGGCCTTTTTATTTTTTATGTAACCAAAGTTTTTATAAATAAACATCATCAAATAAGATTCATTGAAATTAAACTGATTCTTGATGTCAAAAGATGGAAGAAGCATTTTTTAAAGTTCTAGCAACAATATTTTTGAAAAAAGAAATGAATTATAAAATTCTACAGTTATAATTATTAGAGGGGATTTGAACCCAGACTTTCAAGTTCCCTTTAGTCATCCACTCTATCTTATACAACCGATATACATGTCCACATATATGCGGAAAGGTAAATGATCTCCAATATCTGTACTTCATGCTAAACCAGCACGTACATATATTGGAGATAATTTATCGTTTTCGCATTATGTAGTGATGGGTATCGGTTGTGTAAGATGGAGTGGATGACTATAGGGAGCTTTAAAGTCTGGGTTCAAATCCCCTCTAATTACATCTAGCTTAAAATATAAATACTATTCATGTATTTAATTATTAGTTATAATTATTTTAAATTCTAATATGGGATTTATAATGAAGAAAATTTAGAAAGAGCAGATTATAGAAAAAAAATCATAAATTATTTATGTGTAAACTTAAGAATTATATCATTCTTATATAAATTATATTAGTCAGTAGAATCTTTCCAATAATTAATAGAATCATTTTTATTCAGCTATATCAAATATATATCTAAGCAGCATTCTTTTTTTAATGCAATATTTCATTCAATATCAAGCAAGTCATCTCTCCTTTAAACTTAATTTGTAATCGGTGAAAGAAAGTTTTTAAAGAAGATTCTTAAACAGTCCAAATGTTGACTTGACATAATAATATTTATGCATTGCTAAAATGAGATGTAAAAAAGAGACAATTTGCTTGATGTCAATTACTCCTGTGACTGTCTTAAGTTGATCTTTATTCATATAGAAAAAATTGCAAATTACAAAAAAATTAGGTTATATGGTCACATGACCTAATTTAACAAGTTTGTATTACAAATGTTATATAAAGAGCTCGCAAATAAGCTCTTAACAAGCTTTGTAGAATATCCCCAACCCCAGACCGGTTTCTGCTACTGGCTTCCCCACAAACCAGTAGCAGAAACCGGTCTGGGATTGGGAATATTCTGCAAAACTTGTTAAGAGCTTATTTGCGAGCTCTTTATATAACAGGAAAAAGTGCAGATGCATTCTTTTATTAACCCTTTATGTTTATTTTGCATTCCAAATTAATGACTTGACAGCTTTAATACCCTAGAGATTTAAATCTCACTACTAATATATATATATAAATCTGAAATTAGCATATTTTAATGTAGAAGCTACTAAGGCTGTAACCTGAAAAATACGAAGGTAGAATGTAGAAGCTATGAATAAATAGCACTCTACATGTTTAGCAATGATCAGTAATAGAATGGACTATTGGTGGAAATTGAGAATGAAATTAATAACCATTTAATAATCAAGCAGAAGTTATCAACTATAAACATGAAATTACCAATGTTAACAAGGCTACATTTATAAAAACAAAAGCTTTAAGAATAAGTGGTCCTTGTTAAACATGCATAGTGTTATTTGTTCATAGTGTGAGAGACATTGGTTTGTTCTCCTTAATTCCACATACTGAAGCTATACATATTCTAACCTTGTAATAATGTGTAGCTCCATTACACATCAGGCCAATCACGTTGAGGGCCATAATCTAACCTTGTAATAATGTGTAGCTCCACTACACATCAGGCCAATCACGTTGAGGGCCATAATCTAACCTTGTAATAATGTGTAGCTCCACTACACATCAGGCCAATCACGTTGAGGGCCATAATCTAACCGCCCCGTTCCCGCATCTCCACTTCCCCCAAAATAAATATAATATAGTGAAAATCACCTAACCGGGTTCTAGCTCTAATAATTAATGAAATATTCAATTAAATGCTTTACTAGCTCAAGTTTCTTAAAATTAACTTAGGTTCTGTTTTAAACTAACTCAAATAAATATTCAGGAATTCATGAGACTAGAAGTGGAAATATGGGTGACAAGATAGATTACATTGAGACAATATCCCACAGGATACCACCTCAATGGCATAAGAACACTATCCCCCCTTATACTACTATTACACATAATAACTACATAGTATTCTTATGACTTCCGCAACTTCTAATCACTAAGACTCATTTAACAATTAAAGTATTAATCTTTTATCTCTAATAATAATAATAGTAATCATCTAGCTCAAATGAAATAATCTCAGGTTCTTAAATTTATTCATATGTTAATAAACATATGGTAGCAAAATATGATAAGGGATTTTATGTCATAATCTACTACTCTGCAATTAGATTAATAATAAAACAATAATAATCACAATCTTCATTGCTTAATCCAACTAGTACAGCTTTTCTTTCATCGCAAATTTATAACCGTAATAAATTAGTTAATAATCCAATATCCCCTTTTTTTATCTTTAAGTAATAAAATAAATTAATAAGTGGCAGTGTTTAGATAATCTGATAAATAAAGCAAGTGGCAACTAATAGCATATAATTTAGCAAAATATTATGATAACGGATTGATGACCAGTAACGCAATGCAATTTTATAATTATTTAATTATAAGAACATCAATAAATATTTAAGATTAAACATACTTCTCTATTTATCTTTTGTGCAAATAATCATATACTTAGTTTAATGGTTGTGAACATACCCTGTGAATTCATGCAATGATGTAGAAAAAACAAAACTCAGACACAAGTTTTAATAAACAAATTTTAAAATTTTATTAATATCAATAAAAATAAATAAAACAAACAAATCCATCTACATCTATTTACAAGGGATATCCTCATTTTTCTTTACACTACAATAGCTGAATTATACACATTTATATTTCTTTTATCGTTAATTAAACTTATTATGCCTTTTAAAAGTTATTTATTTATTTCTCATTAGGTTTATCTTATCACTTATTTTAACTATTTTATGGGTAACACCATTCTTTACCTTTTAATATTAAAGTTACTGTATTATAAATTATCTATATGGATAAACATCATTTATAACATCATAATTTTACAATCAATATGGTTTTTAAAAGAAAATTACATTTTCTTGTAACTTTATATAAGTCACTCCGCATATTATTCAAATATTATTATTACTTTTAACGTTTGTTCTCCAATGCTCGTAAACTATAATACGTTTATTCCATAAGCCATACTCATGTATAATACTATAACACGTGTTTAATTATCACCTGTTACAGTTTCACATATACTATAATTATCGAATGTTATTGTATTTTTAAATATGCAATACTTATATTTTTTAAAATATAAGAAAACGTGAAATTATATTTAATATTTTTGTATATTTCTATTTGGATATACTTTTATAAAATTATAGTTCATTTCTTAAAAAGGAATTAAAATAATTCTCTAACTCCTTCCCTTCTTAGGATATCTGCATCTTTCTTTCAATAATCATAATCTACTCTTCGTTAACACTTAACTATTCTTATTCCAAATAGTAGCATGACATACATTTTAAAATATCTATTGTTTCCCTTTTAATAGACTTATCATATAACGATGTAGTTGCAAGAAATACAGATAAAGATAGCGAAAGATGTATAGGATATCGGGAAGATAGATAGATAACTTATCCGCAATATACTTCAAAAATGTATGAACAGTGTGAATAGGTCCAACATTCATTGTCTAATAACCTTGGCGATAAGCGTGATGTGGCAGCTATTTACTCAGCTTTACCAAGCATCTAGTACGACTCACAAGAAATATATAAAATACCACTGTCCAAGATAACATGTGTACCAGTCGTAGGGCTTTGTTAACTACGCTGATTAACATCTAAAACTACCTATTATTTCATTCCCTGTAGCATCCTAGTTTTAAATACATCCTCTTGGTTTCCGAATCACCACGTACTACCAAGTCACTACCCAAACTATCTCTCTAGATTTTTACTGTATCCAACATCGATAAAATACTAACTACTTTTTAAAAACAATAAACAAAATTCGCTAATATAAAAACATTTCCCTATTCCATAAGAACAATTTGTCTTGCTTTATTACACTGTAGGTTCAACATCTACGTTTTGTTAAAATAACATTTAAATATCCCAATCGAAAAATTAACAGAAAATATCACATAACCATCGGTTATATTGAACTATATTAATAACACATAAAATGATTATCGTATGCATATTTTTAAAAATCTAATCACATCTCAAAGTGTTTTAGAGTGTTGTTTTCAAAAATGCGTTTTACAACAATAATAACAATAAAACTTTTGCGCTACATTCATTCGATTCTCAGATGATCTAAATAAATAAAACATACATTATATATCATTAATAATTATAAATATTACCAAAAACAATCTTTATCTTCCTATCAGAGTTCGTAGTAGGTTTCTTTCTCTTCGAGCATCGCAAATATACAAATTTTCACATACATACAATTTTATTTTAAAATTCAAAATCAAAACATATTATTTCATATAATGTTATATCACGAATTAATGTATTTTGTTTTCCCTATCGCTATCTAAAACTTAATGTTTAACTTAGATTAGTAAAGAAAATAATTCAAACCATAATCACATATTTTTCTGACGGTAAATCTTGGTTAGTCCCATAATATTTATTATTTCTTCTTTTGTCCGAATGTTCTCCTTTATGCTTATTAAAGTTTTAAATAAATTAGTTCATTTAATAAACTGTTTAGACGATCTTTAGTTTTAGTGTTTAATCCAAAATTATTAGAAAACATTTTATTTAGTTATCCCACGAAGCTTTTTAATGTTCTGGCGAATATTACCTCAGCGCGTTGATGCATCTTTATTTCTAGTTAAACTACAATTATTTAATAATTACGGTACCAATTGCATTTTCCATGGATCCAATATTTTATATTTCTCTTCTGTAAAATTTTTTTTTTTCTTTAGGCAAGTGTTTTCCTTGGTAAACTTCACTTTCATTCATTATTATTTTATATACACTACTTTCGATCTTTAACTATTTTCTAGAGTATTTTCTCAAGTCATCTTAAAGAAAGCAATTCAAACTATTTCAATATTAAAATTCCTTTTTGTCCATTTATTCTTATACGAATAATACTTATTTTTATTTTCCATTATCTTCATTAACTTTGCGCACAATGTCCTTTCATTGATTTTATACGCACGAAAGCAGCTTTCATAGAATGATACGCTATATAAACTATATCAACGAATAATATTAACATATTTGGAACATTATAAAATTTACAACTTGGTTTTAAGAATCTATCCATTTTCTATTGAAAACTCCGATTATATTTCGATAGAATCCACTGGCAGGTTACTGTAAAGTTAGTGAAACATTACTATGAAAAACTTTTTTTTAAAACATATTATTCTAAGATTCTCTTCGGATGATTTTTAAATTGTCAGTTGGTTTCTTTCAAAGATATTATTAAAATTATAATAAAATTGACTAATAAATTGAAGAAAAAAAAAATTAGAGAGCTTAAAATTTTACCTCTGCTCTGGAGTCAACACATTTTTGTTCTCCCCCGTTTATACAATTAGTTGGCGCGATTTGGTTGTCTGCCAAGATCTATTTTTTTTATTGGTCAATCCCTACTTGGATTTATAAACAATTTCTAAAGTTTTAAAATCATGACGTAATAGACTTAAATGTTAACTAATTATTATTTTTAAATCAATTATTATCTATTACAATTTAACTACCTTTAAAACAATTTTGAAACAATAATTAATAAAGGTGTATACTACCTATTTTTATTATGATGTGTGACAATTCCATCCACTTCTATAATATACTATTTAAATATTTTAATTATTAGTATTAATTTAAACCGGTGCTTATACATAGAATATTCCAGACAGTCACGTAGTCATTTCCGGTGTTTAGTCTAATTTTATCTGTCTTAATAAATTTGCTACTTATATTATATAAAATAATTATATAAAATTTTGAAAAACAATTTAGAAAAATATAGAATTAGATACAATTCTCACCATCACAATATTTATTATTAAATATATCATATTAATCTTTTACTGCTTAATATAGTCTATAATTTTAAATACTATATAATATTAATTTTAAAATTTTTTAGTAATTGACCATTTATAACTATCATTGACCTATAGAAAAGGGCACAATATATACACATGGAATATATATATATATGTTTGCTTCACCATTCACTGTGGTTTAACTAAAGACCCTGAGTTCAACCACAATGAATGTAGACTAAATTTAAAGTAGGAAAAAATTTACGGAATGTTCTTTTTGATTTTAGAAAATAAAATGAAAAAGATTTTATTTTAGATAAAGAACTAAATTTCTAGAACTCATTAGACAAAAAGATTAATTAGATAAAAAAAAAAAAAGTAATTGATTTAAAAACACTGTAATTGAAATTAAGATAGAGAACAATGGAGATTGGAATGCAAGATGGTCAACAAGTTGGGTAGATAGAGAGAGAATAGTTTAGTTTCTGCGCAGCTTTTGCCTGGGTCAGTTCAACTGCTAGGACTGAAAAATAGCACAAGATATTTTAGTGAAGAAGAAATATCGTTAACTTGTGGCTAAAGGCTTCCATAACTAAGAATATATTAGCTCCCTGCTGTGGAAGTTGGAACCACAAACATAAAAAGAAACAAAGAATTTTCAGGTGCTATAATGGAAATGGCCGAGTAGATTTTTCTCTCTCTCTCTCGTTGGTTTTTGCTGGAGCTGGAAAGGTATAATATCAAAATGTAGAGTTGGTGCTAGAACATTTTCCTGCCTGACCAAATGCCTGCTGCCAGTCATTTATAATGAAGGACTAAAATCAAAGTAAGCCGTTACTTGTGTGGTGCACTGGAATCTCCATAAGACTATCTAGCTAAAGACATACGCATTTCAAAAATTACCGGTAATATAAATTTTGTATTAGTGTTTGTTTTATTTTAAAATATTATCGTCAACAAAAACGTATACGTATATTTAGTTCTTATATATATCTATTTGTGCGATTTAATTAGTTTTTAACGTTTTATTAAAAAGCAGAATAATAAAATATTCTGTCTTTTTTTTTTAATATATAAGGTATATTATTACCTTGGCAGAAGCGCAAAAGTCATTCTGGGTTAGATTAATATTTTTGTTTTATTTTGTTGTAAAGGAAATCAGTAGATCGCTTTTATTTCGGTTTACTTAAAGAAGAAGCAAAATAATTGAAACTAAACTCAACATATAGTTTTCTTTTTTTTTAGTTTCTCGTTTTTGCTTTTTCGATCCGAATTAGAATTGCATGGGCGCATATATGTAGTCATTTTAATTAGAGTGGAGTAATTTGAAATAACCTGTACATTTTAAATGGGAGAGAGAGGGTTTTTATAATCAAGAAACGTTAAAGAAGTTTCATTGATAAAGGTGGGTAGAGTTGGTTAAATAGAGTTCTAGTATCCTTTTATTAAGACACTAGTAAAGATATATATCTAAACGATTATGTAAAGATTGATAATATAAGGGAAATTCTTTTTTATCTAAGTTTTTTACCTCAGTTTTTGTGAGAGCTTTGTGGCATAAGAATTTAGATATTAGTATTTAATTTCAGGCTTTTTTTTAAAAAAAAACGGATTATTATTCCATCTCAATCTTTCGTGTGTTACTTGGGGAGTCGGAAATATCTTTATAAATTGTGTCTTATTTCAATCTCCATATTGGTGGGCTCATCTCACGGACATCGCCGGATAATTCCGGAAATCATTATACGTCAACCTATTAGTGACTGGACATAAGCGTTATGCTCCATTTTGTTTTTTTTTAACTCTGATCACGCTCTGCGAACGAGTTCCTTCCTCCCCTACTATGTTTTAGGGCCGGAGCGCTATCCAGCCTCATTTCGTTATACACTCCTCATAGAGAGAAATATCTCTGGAAAACTGCTTGCCAAGAAAAGGAAGAAAGACACCATATCTCTGAGTAATACATTTGTTTTATTAAGCCTGACTATTTTCTATGCTCAAAGCACTACGCAGAAACTGGTAAAAGGGGGTTTCAAATTAAAGTTACAGGCTATGTTTTTGTTATAGCTCCAAGAACATCTATTTAACGAGTAATTTGTTGTTTTTTTGATTTTTCTTTCTTTCTCTGCCACCTCTGAATGGTCCCTTTTACTCTCTCTCTTCCCAAAAATCATTCATCCCATACCAAGTAAATATAATACAATTTTGTGAACTAAACCTATGTTTACTGCTTATATGAACTTATTGTCAGTCCATTGATGCTTTCGGATAGACCGAGAAGTCAATGACTGCCTATTAGATAGTGATCTTGTATTTTTCTTTGTGTATATAATAAACTTTAATTCTTTTGTGAACAATAAATCTTCTGCTTTATTTTAATATATTCACATACCACTTATTCTTATTTGTAAATTCCTCCTTCGAGTCTTATCTCTCCCTGACCACCGGGCATATATTGAGAAGAAATTCTAGTGAGGTTATGGAGAATAAGTCGCTTAGTGGCAATCTGGAGGAGTAGGTGAGGTTCGAACCCCCTCAACCTGCATCTCTAGATTGGGTTAAAGCAGTTCTACTTTTCATACCGTTACAGTTTTTTTTGTATAAGTCTGGTGCCCAACATGGTGGTATTGCATCATCCTGATTTCACTCATCCTTTTTATTTGCAAACTGATAGCCATAAGAGGGGTCTGGGGGTAGTGTTAGAGAATAGACATAAAGTCCTGTATTTTTGCAGTCGAACCCTCCAAGGAGCGGAAGCCAATTATACCATGACAGAACAAGAGACTCTGGCAATAGTATGGGCATGCCAGAGGTTTAAACAATTTCTGTTAGGTTCAGAATTAATCATCATCACTGACCACAAATGCCTTGATTTCCTAAATAGAGGATATCTCACCAATGACTGCCTTATCAGATGGAGTCTGTTTCTACAACAATTTGATTATAAGGTATTTTACTGTCCCGGAACAGACAACATAGTTGCAGACATCTTGAGCCGTCACCTAGTAGAAGTGCAACTACACAATTTGGTGGCAGAAGAAATGTGTATAGCAACAATGTCAATTGCTATAGATGATCTAATAAAACATGATTTGAAAAATTTACCCAACTTGCAAAGAAAGGACAGAAAATATGGACCCATTATTGGGAGTCTGGAGAAAGGACCAAGGCCAGAACTAAAGAAACATTACCAGATCAAAGATAACATCCTGATGTACAAAACACGTTACTCAGCAAATCCAAGGAAAATCCTAATACCACAGGAGATTAGAGGGCAGCTTATTGAACACATTCACAAACTATGTGGACATTATGGTCCCCGGAAAACTGAGAGTGCCATCCGCCATCAGTTCCATTGGGAAGCAATGTACTCTAGCATCTTGACCAAACTGAAAGAGTGCCAGATCTGTGCCCAAAGTAAACACCCTAACCACTCTTATAGGGGAACCCTTACTCCAATACTACCTACGGGTCCAAATGAACTTTTGGCTGTGGACCACTATGGACCACTGCCTGTTTTCAAACGCTTTAAGTTTCTTTTTGTCACCTATGAGTATTTTTGAAGTATGTTTCAGCATACCCTGTACGGCAGGCAGGCTCGCGGAGTGCACTAAAGGCTCTACACCTGAAGCAGTTTGTTGAAATAGGGAAACAAAAGACCATTTCTTTCAGATCATGGTCCGCATTCACATCTCGACAATGGAGAGAGGGGATGCGCCAAAAGGGAGTTAAACATATTTTAACATCAATAAGGAACCCCCAGTCAAATCCCTGCGAGAGGGTCATGAGAGAGCTGAACCGATTCTTCCGGACCTACTTGGGTAGTAATCATAAAAGTTGGGTCAAACAAACACCCATAGTGTTAAGATATTTAAACCAAAACATAAATGAATCTACAGGTTTTACCCCAGTGAGACTGCATTTTGGAACATGTGACCTAGGATTCATAAAAATGCTAGCTCCAGCACAGCAGGAAATAATTGATCATAATAGGGATCAAGCCAATGCTAGAAGGAGACTGGAACTAATGGCTAAAAAAAGAATTAAAAAGGCAAAACATAATGTGTACCACTTTCAAACTGGGGAACAGGTATGGGTGCGCACACCACACACAAGCCTTCAAAGGGGCAATACAAGAAGTTTGCCTTACATTATAAAAAGGAAATTAGGCGAAAACGCTTTCCTGTTGGAAAATAAAAAAGGGACCCAGGGGCCACTTAATGCAAGAGCATTAAAACCATATAATGACCAGATAAATACTCAACAACACAACAGAAATACCGGATCCCAGAGAAGAAGATTCACCCACAAAAGGATAACATAAGCAAAGGGATAAAGAAATACAATAGGAATGACAGACCGTAAAGAACAAATGGACTGTAAATGGGAAAAGAGACAAACAACATGATTATTTCTGATATTTTAACTTTGTTTTGATTTATGAATATATTGCTTGTTTAATCTCGGTTTTATTTTTAAATTAGATTTATAATCCCATTGTATCACTCTGCTCCACTCCACACCAAAGATAACTAGGGTAATTTTTTTTTTTTTAATGTGTTCTAGGAATATGAAGCTATACATATATACACATGGAATATATATATATATGTTTGCTTCACCATTCACTGTGGTTTAACTAAAGACCCTGAGTTCAACCACAATGAATGTAGACTAAATTTAAAGTAGGAAAAAAATTACGGAATGTTCTTTTTGATTTTAGAAAATAAAATGAAAAAGATTTTATTTTAGATAAAGAAATAAAAATTTCTAGAACTCATTAGAGAAAAAGATTAATTAGATAAAAAAAAAAAAAAGTAATTGATTTAAAAACACTGTAATTAAAATTAAGATAGAGAACAATGGAGATTGGAATGCAAGATGGCCACAAGTTGGGTAGATAGAGAGAGAGAATAGTTTAGTTTCTGCGCGGCTTTTGCCTGGATCAGTTCAATTTCTAGGACTGAAAAATAGCATAAGATATTTTAGTGAAGCAGAAATATCGTTAATTTGTGGCTAAAGGCTTCCACAACTAAGAATATATTAGCTCCCTGCTGTGGAAGTTGAAACCACAAACATGAAAAGAAACTTAAAGAATTTTTAGGTGCTATAATAGAAATGGCCGAGTAGATTTTTCTCTCTCTCTCTCGTCGGTTTTTCCTGTTTTTGCTGGAGCTGGAAAGGTATAATATCAAAATGTAGAGTTGGTGCTAGAACATTTTCCTACCTGACCAAATGCCTGCTGCCAGTCATTTATAATGAAGGATTAAAATCAAAATAAGCCGATACTTGTGTAGTGCGCTGGAATCTCCATAAGACTATCTAGCTAAAGACGTATGCATTTCAAAAATTACCGGTAATATAAATTTTGTATTAGTGTTTATTTTATTTTAAAATATTATCGTCAACAAAAACGTATATGTATATTTAGTTTTTATATATATCTATTTGTGTGATTTAATTAGTTTTTAACATTTTATTAAAAAGCAAAATAATAAAATATTCTGTCTTTTTTTTTTTAATATACAAGGTATATTACCTCGGCAGAAGTGCAAAAGTCATTCTGGGTTAGATTAATATTTTTGTTTTATTTTGTTGTAAAGGAAATCAGTAGATCGCTCTTATTTCGGTTTACTTAAAGAAAAAGCAAAATAATTGAAACTAAACTCAACTTATAGTTTTCTTTTTTTTTGTAGTTTCTCGTTTTTACTTTTTCGATCCGAATTAAAATTGCATGGGCGCATATATGTAGTCATTTTAATTAGAGTGGAGTAATTTGAAATAACCTGTACATTTTATATGGGAGAGAGAGTCTTTTTATAATCAAGAAACGTTAAAGAAGTTTCATTCATAAAGGTGGGTAGAGTTGGTTAAATAGAGTTCTAGTATCCTTTTATTAAGACAGTAGTAAAGATATATATCTAAACGATTATGTAAAGATCGATAATATAAGGGAAATTCTTTTTTATCTAAGTTTTTTACCTCAGTTTTTGTGAGAGCTTTGTGGCATAAGAATTTAGATATTAGTATTTAATTTCAGGCTTTTTTTTTTTTTAAAACTGATTATTATTCTGTCTCAATCTTTCGTGTATTACTTGGGGAGTCAGAAATTTCTTTATAAATTGTGTCTTATTTCAATCTCCATATTGGTGGGCTCATCTCACGAACGTCACCGGATAATTCTGCAAATCATTATACGTCAACCTGTTAGTGACTGGACATAAGCGTTATGCTCTGTTTTGTTTTTTTTGAACTCGGATCACGCTCTGCGAACGAGTTCCTTCCTCCCCTACTATTTTTTAGGGCCGGAGCGCTATCTAGCCTTATTTTGTTATACACTCCTCATAGAGAGAAATATCTCTGGAAAACTGCTTGCCAAGAAAAGGGAGAAAGACACCATATCTCTGAGTAATACATTTGTTTTATTAAGCCTGACTATTTTCTATGCTCAAAGCACTACGCAGAAACTGGTAAAAGGGGGGTTCAAATTTAAGTTACAGGCTATGTTTTTGTTAATTTGTTGTTTTTTTGATTTTTCTTACTTTCTTTGCCACCTCTGAATGGTCCCTTTTACTCTCTCCCCAAAAATCATTCATCCCATACCAAGTAAATATAATACAATTTTGTGAACTAAACCTATGTTTACTGCCTATATGTACTTATTGTCAGACCATTGATGCTTTCGGGTAGACCGAGAAGTCAATGACCGCCTATTGGATAGTGATCTTGTATTTTTCTTTGTGTATATAATAAACTTTAATTCTTTTGTGAACAATAAATCTTCTGCTTTATTTTAATATATTCACATACCACTTATTCTTATTTGTAAATTCCTCCTTCGAGTCTTATCTCTCCCTGACCACCGGGCATATATTGAGAAGAAATTCTAGTGAGGTTATGGAGAGTAAGTCGCTTAGTGGCAATCTGGAGGAGTAGGTGAGGTTCGAACCCCCTCAACCTGCATCTCTAGATTGGGTTAAAGCAGCTCTACTTTTCATACCGTTACAATATATTAGACTATGTTAATTTTATACTTTCAATTCTTAACTTCTGCTTGATTATTGAATGAAAGTATTATTAAAAATTAGATTCTATATTCATTCTTCTCTAATTGATTATTAGTTTAATAATACTATATTTTCAACTGGCTGCTGTATTAATTTCAATCTCATTTTCCACCAGTGTTAGTCAGGGTAAGCTTCCTTGCTAAACATGCAGAGTGCTACTTATTCATAGACTGAGAAAGACTAGTTTGCTCCCCTTAACTACATATATTTATAATTACAACTTAATCTGTAAGTGTTAAATTTTTTATCTCATATATTTGACATTCTCTTTAGCTAAATGCATTAATGATTATTACTAGTAATTATTAGAAAGTAGAATATCATTTTTAGCCCATGTATAAACATTAAACTTAATTAAACATTAATATATGTATTTTTATTAATGATAATCACAAAATATCATTAATCTAATTCCATGTGTAATATTTTAGATATATTTACATTTTTTTTATTTCTGGTCATAAAACTTTTTCATAGGTGAGTCATATTTGAAGTGTGTGCAGTAAAATCAGAAATTTTAATTGTGTGTGTGTGTGTGTATGTATTAAGTTTTATAAATGCATTAAAATTATTTGTAATAAACAACTACATTGACCTCTTTTAATGCTGAATTTAAAATACTATATATTTTGAATAAACATTAAAATAATCAGTTCAGGCTCTCATAGCACACATGATTTGATACGCCTAAATCATCAGCTTTATCAGCTATTCTAGAGTTCAGAATACATTCTCTGCATTAACATAGCAGTAGTAGCTTCATTTACAATTTACTTTTGGCAATTCATTTTATTTTCAAAGTTATTTCACAAGATTGCAACAATACGTTTAATTTTAAAAAATTATACAATATATTGTATAAGATAAAAGCAATTATCATCATTTTCAATCATTATTGCACATATCTTTTTCTATGTCTTTTGCAGTTTTTTTGGATCTATGTTAAGATTTCCGTTATCCCATCTATTATTATCTTTTTTAGTAATATACCCTGCTCAGTCTTAACATCAATAATGCCTGTTTGTTCTCTTACCCAAGTATTTTGCTTTTCATCCTTTTTTGTTACTCCCAATATATATCTCTTTATACTTTGTTGAAAGGTTTGAAGTTTCTGTATTGCTTTTCTGTTAAGTATCTAAATCTCAGATTTGTCAGTAAGAACTATAATAAACACATCTATTTAAAACTTTCTTTATCAAAGACATCAGCATATTTTCTTTTATTATTAGATTATTTTTACCAAAGCACCATGTGTTTTAATACTATAATTAATTTCTCTATTATGTCTCTATTTATATTGATAATCTGACCATAGTATTTATAGTTGATAACTTCTAATTCATGATTATTATTATTAAGATATTAGTTCTATAGATTTACGTAGTAGAGGGGGATAAGAATGGTTATCACTTACATGTATACAAGTTTAAATACAATTTTTTTTTTAAAAAAAAGATAACGTAGACATTTATCATAGATATAATCTAGAAAATATACATATTTTAACTCTTGTGATAATATTAAAAACTATTGGTGAAAGTTTTAAAAATGGTTATGATTTGATTGACAAAAAAAATTAGCTAGAAATATTATAACAAAAAAAAAATGCAAGTCAAAAGGACATTAATAATTGCAAAATGCCTCCATGTTTAGATGTATTTTATTATCATTGTAATTCTTCAGCAAATCTATGTAATATATGCATGCATAAACATTTCTTACAATTGTTATACTTAATGGAAATGCCATTATGTGTGTTCTATAAGGTATCAATGCTTATTCTTCAGAATCTTCTAATCTGTTTATTTAAACTTATAGCTCTTCATCACTAAATAATGTGTAATAAATACATAATAGCATTGTCAATTTTTGAGTGATGTTTGAACGCCTAAGTGGCAAGTTGACCCAGTAGTTTTATGAATTTCCAATACAATGTCTATATTTTTAAATAGAAATCTGATTTCAAAAAAATGCAAATTTCTTAACTTTCCTCCTAGGATAAATCTCTTTCATCATAACTGTTCAACTGATACAAGTAATTCCCCCCCCCCCCTTCATATTTGTACATTTTTTATAATATAATAACCAGAGAAAATTAATATATGCGTTAATAACAAAGTAGATATATTTGGAGAAAAGAGGAAACAATTTACATTTTTATGATGCAAATGCTGATTTCATTTTAAATATACAAACATAGTATTGCTTGTATTATTTATAATACTTTGAATTTTTTACAAAGAAGTCAAGTCATATATCACATGACTTAATTTAACAAGCTTATATTACAAATGTTATATAATGAACTTGCAAACAGCTCTTAACAAGCTTTTCAGAATATCCCCAACCTCAGACCGGTTTCTACTACTGGCACCTTAGTGAGGTGCTAGGATATTCAAGCATTAGATTTAAAATACTAGGCCAAGCCCAGCACTTTATCTAATGGATAACTATTAAATACAAAATCTGAAATTTTCAGACATCCATATGTCTTCCAATCCTGCTATCTCATTATATAACATTTGTAATACAAGCTTGTTAAATTAGGTCATGTTACATATGACTTTATTTCTTTGTAATTTTATTTTTTGCTAATAAGGCTTTGGCGATTTTATATTGCTAAAGGTATTAATATATGGTGTATCTGAACTTGGTTCAGTCCCATATGGCTATTTAAATTAGATAGCTGGATTGGAGGACATATGAATGTCTGAAAATTTCAGATTTTCTACTTAATAGTTATCCATTAGATAAAGTTCTGGGCTTGGGCTGGTATTTTAAATCTAATGCTTGAATATCCTAGCACCTCACTGAGGAAACGAGTAGCAGAAACTGGTCTGAGGTTGGGGATATTCTGAAAAGCTTGTTAAGACCTATTATTGCAAGCTGATTATATAACATTGAATTTTTTTATATATTATTTAGTGACTAACATTTGAAAGGTCATTTAAATGAAATTAGAAAGATTTTTATGATTATTATTTGTATAATAGTAATTAATACATTGTGTGTTTGAAATTATATTATTAATACAATATTCATACTTGATACAAACTATTAGCATTTTTAATTTTATATATATGAAATGACTTTGCTAAAGAAAATCAGGCTGCAGATAAATAGATATATCTGACGAGAATTTGATTGGTTTTTACATGAACTTCGAAAGTGCTTAGCGCAGATAAACATAATTTTTACAAAATTAAACTTCTCTAACAAGCGTGTTAGCGCAGAATATTGATATTCAATCAGTTTGTAAATGATGAGTCGATATTAATTTAGAATACATATGCACATTTATATATATATAAATGTATGTGTGCAATCTAAATTAAAATTGACTCTTCATTTACAAATTGATTGAAAATATTTTATGTGGATTTCAAATAATGTTATATATTGTTGTTTTTTTTTTTATAAATAAATAATTTTATTTTCCAAAACATATGAATATCCTGTAGATATGTATTATTTTTTGCATTATATTATTCTATTTTTTATTATTGTATATATATATTTTAGCTTAATCCTTCTGTTTATTGTCTTTATCAGTAAGTATAATGTTTAAATTATTTAAAATCTAGAATGTTTTATATTTTATTGAAAAATGAGTTACAACACATTGTTAATTACTTAATTATACTATTTAATTTATGTATTGCGCTATTCATCTTTTAGTAAGAAGTTAAAATTATTTAGTGTCTTTTTAACATCGTCTTTAGTTGATTAAAATTAAATATGAAAAAATATAACATTGACAATTGTTTTTTTTTACTTGAAACAATGTTAATTACTAGTTCCAATTTTTTAATGTGGCTTTTTGATAATTAGACAGTTCTTTATTGAGAAGAGTAAGATATTGTTTGTTTTGAAATATTTATGTAGTTTTGAATGGTCAGTAGATTCAAAACTCTTCATGAAATACAACTTTTTGTAATATTTCCTCATTGTTTCTATTATTCAAATGATATTAGAAAAGCTAGTAAATACTGATATGTTTTCAAATATTTAGAGTTATAGTTTTTCTAAAGGCACTTTGTTCAATTGCCAGTTTATACTTCATTCTCTTTTATATTAACTTATTCAAATCTTACTACCAAGTCAAAGTAGAAAAATTATTTTATAATTGTAGCAAATATATGTATCTTTTTTTTAAAAAGTGAGAATATAAATCAATCTCTTCCATTCCACATATATCAAATCTTATTAATACAAAAATGGAATCTCATTTGTACCTACAGTTTTTTTTTTTACCACTTTTTGTATCGCCCATCTTATTTTGCTGTCAAGAAACATTGGGTTTAAATAAATGGTACTTGTGACTACCAAGATTCTAGACCACTACGTGCTGTTTCTCCACGGTTACACACAGAAAAACTACGCACTAATAGAGTTTATGTACATACTACTTAAAATATGAATGGCGTATAATGTACAGGTGTGATTAATTAAGAAGCTACAATTATTTAAATATTCTTTCAAACTTAATAGTATCACATGCTATTTCACAGTTTTTTAAATGGATGTATTTTTAAATTTTTTTTTTTTTTAAAAATCGATCTTTTTTTTTTTAATTATTTACTCTATGTCAAAATGTTATATATAAGTCAAGCGGTGAAATTTGCTATCATGGCCGCTTGAATGGCATCATAGATTTACATACGAAAGTACGCTATAATTAGACAGGTTTGATAAAATTATCGCGTAGAAATCCTCATAATTATTCATAAAATATTTTATTAATCTATAAGTCAATTCTAAATTTAAAAATCGATCTTTTTTTTTAATTATTTACTCTAAAAGTGGTTTTTTTTTTTTAAATTAAAAAAAATGTAATTTTTACGACAATCGGTTTTTTTTTAAAAAAAAAAGCTAATTTTTTCCCCCTTCTTTCAAAACTAGAGACATTCCAAAGATAAAATCTAATATATTTAATTAATAGGGGCTTTACTAATGAATAGCTATGGTCAATTAGTGAATTGGATTGATTTAATGAGACAGAAACTGATATATGATGAATTATATTTATTGACAATTTCATATATACTTGATATAACCCATTACTTAGCATTGGATAATGCACGCAGGCATTTTATTTACTAAACAACATTACTCTAGGCCATTTAGCAAAATAAATTTGTGGCTATTATTTAATTGCGCTAATTTTATGCTATATAATAAATCACTACATTCCACTTATTAGTTATGCCCTTTCATGATCAGTTCGAGTGGCTATTATACATGTAATCAAACCAAATCTGGAGTGAAGTTTAATAATACTTCCTTTTATGATAAATTTATATATTAAATATGGACATATAAAGCCTTACAGATAGCTTTAGATCGAACGGATTTTCAAGAATGCTTCTGTTCAACGCCGAAGATTGCATATTATGGAGGTAGAGTTGGCTATAAAGATTTTACTAATACCTACACACAAGTAAAATATAATAATAAAGTGGCTCCATCTTATATATATATATAAAACAGCACAACAATAAAATATTGATAAATTTCACGTCCGCCAAGCCGAAGTATATTATAAATTAAATACCATACATTAAATGAACACTAGTTTTGTCAGCTTAATTAAAAGAGCCAACTCTTCTGTAGCATGAGAAATACATATATGCTACTGACGGGAATATATATATATACACAAACTTTACTTTATCCCGTTCAATCTCTTAGTTATGTATAATTAATAAACTTTTAAAGGGAGAAAGTATATTTAAGGGACTTACGAATACTTTAATAAGAAAAATATACTTATGATTACTCTCCAGGCTAGTTTAATCTTTAGTAACATAATAATTAAAAGTTGAAAGTTTGGATTTATAAGCCACATTTTATATTTACATTAATTATTTACTAAATGACAAAATAATAACGAGCACAAAGGGTCGCCATTATTTATAAATTAGGGGTTCGAAACGGAGCGCTAAATGACGCTATAATTAATACAATATGAAGATTTTAAATAATATCTTCAAAAAGTATATATTTCGTAACTAAATGCTCGCCGTTTCGAGACAGGCATAATTAATAATAACTAAAATAAGCAAGAGAGAAATAAATATAACTGCAGTGATTAAGTTATATAGCAAAACAAGAAGTTAATAAAGAAAATTAACAAAAGTATGTCATTTATAGAATTGAAATATTATTGATAAGACAATTTATAAAGAGTTTACAATATAGTTAGCTAACCTGATTTTGAAGCAATAATGATTATTTTGAATTTTACACAGAGCTCTGCGATTTTAATAATTTTAAAACAGATACTTGAGCTGGAACGAAGGTGAGTTCTTTGGCAGCTTATGGCATCTTCTCTTTAGTTGGGAGACGATTTAAGATGGTATTCCTATAGCTGGAGTTGGGGTAGTTGAATTTGAACGAAGGTGAGTTCTTTTAACGGTTTATGACATCTTCTATTTATTATAAGCTTGTTAAGGCAACGTTGGTTGTTGCTCCGGCCTTGGATGGATCAAATTCTGACGTTCCATCACGGCAACAAATTCTTGCCTGACTAGCAGGCCATAGATAAATTAACAAATTTTCAGCTTCTCGTAGTAACAGCTCTTCAAAAGCAAGATGGAGTATCTTTTCCGCTAGCTTATTTATATATTTCCATCTTTTTGGAATTTCGTTTGCCTCAGGACCAATCAACTTTTAATTAAACAAAATCATATAATCTAATTTCTACTACTGATTTCTGAGGTGTTATTTTTAATTTACTTAAAAAAATTATTAAAATATATAAATTATATAATTTTGATTCCGATTTCATTAATTAAATTTCTTTTTAGGTGTTATAAAATGTTATGGCTTAGCAGATAGTAACGGTATTATGATTTAATGATAACATCTTTTGTTGAAACAAATTTAATCAGTAAACTAGATTTTACTTTTACCCCAGGTGCGGTCACTAATCGATTTCTTGTTTACACAAAATTCCCATTTTTAATTATAAACCGATGACTTTTATTTTAACTAGATATAAATAACTTTTAACATATTTTCTTTATATTGTTTATTTTAAGAAAAGCGAATTTGACAGATCTTATAAAAAAATACTATAGTTTCAGTTATATCTATTAAACTTTAATTCAGAAAACCGTAAATATATTATAAAGAAAACATTTTACATTATTTTTATTTAATCTTAAATATTATATGTACAAATCATTATGCCATAATTTCATGGTTTAAATTATCCATCCACATACGAATATAATACAAATATAAAATTTAAATTATCCATCCACATACGAATATAATACAAATATAAAATTTAGAATTGACTTAGTCAATTCTAAATTTTATATTTGTATTATATTCGTATGCGGATGGATAATTTAAACCATGAAATTATGGCATAATGATTTATAAGTCAATTCTAAATTTTATATTTGTATTATATTCGTATGTGGATGGATAATTTAAACCATGAAATTATGGCATAATGATTTGTACATATAATATTTTAGATTAAATAAAAATAATGTAAAATGTTTTCTTTATAATATATTTACGGTTTTCTGATTTAAAGTTTAATAGATATAACTGAAACTAAAGTATTTTTTTATAAGATCTGTCAAATTTGCTTTTTTTAAAATAAAATAAAAAATAAAGAAAATATGTTAAAAGTTATTTATATCTAGTTAAAATAAAAGTCATCGGTTTATAATTAAAAATGGGAATTTTGTGTGAACAATAAATCAATTGATGATCGCACCTGGGGTAAAAGTAAAATCTAGTTTACTGATTGAATTTGTTTCAACAAAAGATGTTATCATTAAATCATAATATTGTTACTATCTGCTAAGCCATAACATTTTATAACACCTAAAAAGAAATTTAATTAATGAAATCGGAATCAAAATTATATAATTTATATATTTTAATAATTTTTTTAAGTAAATTAAAAGTAACACTTCGGAGACTTTATCAGTAGTAGAAATTAGATTATGTGATTTTGTCTAATTAAAAGTCGATTGGTCCTGAGGCAAACGAAATTCCAAAAAGGTGGAAATATATAAATAGGCTAGTGGAAAAGATACTCCATCTTGCTTTTGAAGAGCTGTTACTACGAGAAGCTGAAAATTTGTTAATTTATCTATGGTCTGCTAGTCAGGCAAGAATTTGTTGCCTTAGCCGTGATGGAACGTCGGAATTTGATCCATCCAAGGCTGGAGCAACAACCAATGTTGCCTTAACAAGCTTATAATAAATAGAAGATGCCATAAGCCATTAAAAGAACTCACCTTCGTTCAAATTCAACTACCCCAACTCCAGCTATAGGAATACCATCTTAAATCGTCTCCCAACTAAAGAGAAGATGCCATAAGCCGCCAAACAACTCACCTTCGTTCCAGCTCGAGTATCTGTTTTAAAATTATTAAAATCGCAGAGCTCTGTGTAAAATTCAAAATAATCATTATTGCTTCAAAATCAGGTTAGCTAACTAAATTGTAAACTCTTTGTCAATAATATTTTAATTCTATAAATGACATACTTTTGTTAATTTCCTTTATTAACTTCTTGTTTTGCTATATAACTTAATCACTGCAGTTATATTTATTTCTCTCTTGCTTATTTTAGTTATTATTAATTATGCCTGTCTCGAAACGGTGCGCATTTAGTTACGAAATATATACTTTTTGAAGATATTATTTAAAATCTTCGTATTGTATTAATTATAGCGTCATTTAGCGCTCCGTTTCGAACCCCTAATTTATAAATAATGGCGACCCTTTGTGCTCATTATTATTTTGTCATTTAGCAAATAATTAATGTAAATATAAAATGTGGCTTATAAATCCAAACTTTCAACCTTTAATTATTATGTTATTAAAGATTAAACTAGCCTGGAATGTAATCAGAAGTATATTTTTCTTATTAAAGTATTCATAAGTCCTTTAAATATACTTTCTCCCTTTAAAAGTTTATTAATTATACATAACTAAGAGATTGAACAGGATAAAGTAAAGTTTGAGTATATATATATTTCCGTCAGTAGCATATATGTATTTCTCATGCTACAGAAGAGTTGGCTCTTTTAATCAAGCTGACAAAACTAGTGTTCATTTAATGTATGGTATTTAATTTATAATATACTTTGGCTTGGCGGATGTGAAATTTATCAATATTTTATCGTTGTGCTGTTTTATATATATATATATAAGATGGAGCCACTTTATTATTATATTTGACTTGTGCATAGCGTATTAGTAAAATCTTTATAGCCAACTCTACCTCCATAATATGCAATCTTCGGCATGGAACAGAAGCATTCTTGAAAACCCGTTCGATCTAAAGCTATCTGTGAGGCTTTATATACCCATATTTAATATATAAATTTATCATAATTGGATGTATTATTAAACTTCACTCCAGACTTGGTTTGATTACATGTATAATAGCCACTCGAATAAGTGGAATGTAGTGATTTATTATATAACATAAAATTAGTGCAATTAAATAATAGCCACAAATTTATTTTGCTAAATGGCCTAGAGTAATATTGTTTAGTAAATAAAATGCCTGTGTGCATTATCCAACGCTAAGTAATGGGTTATATCAAGTATATGTGAAATTGTCAATAAATATAATTCATCATATATCAGTTTCTGTCTCATTAAATCAATCCAATTCACTAATTGACCATAGCTATTCATTAGTAAAGCCCCTATTAATTAAATATATTAGATTTTATCTTTGGAATGTCTCTAGTTTTGAAAGAAGGGGGAAAAAATTAGCTTTTTTTTTAAAAAAAAAAAACCGATTGTCGTAAAAATTACATTTTTTTTAATTTAAAAAAAAAACCACTTTTAGAGTGAATAATTAAAAAAAAAGATCGATTTTTAAATTTAGAATTGACTTATAGATTAATAAAATATTTTATGAATAATTATGAGGATTTCTACGCGATAATTTTATCAAACCTGTCTAATTATAGCGTACTTTCGTATGTAAATCTATGATGCCATTCAAGCGGCCATGATAGCAAATTTCACCGCTTGACTTATATATAACATTTTGACAAAGAGTAAATAATTAAAAAAAAAAAGATCGATTTTTTAAAAAAAAATAATTTAAAAATACATCCATTTATAAAACTGTGAAATAGCATGTGATACTATTAAGTTTGAAAGAATATTTAAATAGTTGTAGCTTCTTAATTAATCACACCTGTACATTATACGCCATTTATATTTTAAGTAGTATGTACATAAATTCTATTAGTGCGTAGTTTTTCCGTGTGTAACCGTGGGGAAACAGCACCACGTAGTGGTCTAGAATCTTGGTAGTCGCTGTTAACAGACGACATAAGCTAGATGTGTTTACAGCAATCAGCACCACCTAGGTTCTTGGTATCTTCTGGTAGCAGTCTATGTAAGCTAAATGGGCTTACGCATTGCGACCAGTGCCACCAAGCGGGCAACTTTGCTGCCAGCCAGCTGGTGGAATGTTCCTGTGCTTACGCATTTGGCTGGAATTTGCAATGCTGCATTTGGGGCCCCTACTCTAAGTATTTCTGTGGTTGACCCCAACCAGCGCCTCTGGTGGCCACATGGGTCAAAAGTCCTAAGTACCAAATAAACTTTATTCTGGAATCAATGTTCTTTGAGTAAATAGCAATTTATTTGTGCATACAAGCCATTTCGTTACTTTTTAAAATTGTAAATATTTTTCAATTAAAATAAATTTATTTTGAAAAATAATATATCTGTGTATGTTTATGTTTACCTATATGATTGTTAATTTTATTAGAATGGCAGCTATAAAACATTTGCTCGGTTCTTTCTCTGAAGCAGAAGCAGAATATAAAGCTATTTTACGATGTTCCCCTGATTATATACCAGCTTTAGCAGGTAAATTTAATATCATATGTATTTTATACATCGCTAAACAATTTTTAAATTAATTATAAAATTGCAATAGTATTAAATAGAATATGTGACAAGTTTAAAATCATATAAATAGTTGTTTCATGAATAATTGATTGTAATTTTTGAAAAATATTTTATTAATTATTTAGGGTGTTATATATTTCTATATAAATGCGTAAATATTTTATCTAGTAATAGTTTTCAGATTAATATTTTTTTAAAAAAAACTGACATTTTCTAATTAGGTATTAACTTATTTTTATTGATATCTGTCAATTTGTTCAGAATTGATAAACATGCTCTGAAAGCGCTTAGCCAATATTAAGATTTAGAATTTAGTAATTTCACTTTTATACATTGAAGTATATTGTATTAATTATAATTTATGTTAAGTTTTTACCTGAGGCAGATTGAGATTACTAATTTTCAAGCAAAAATATTTGATCATTGTTGATGGTAATTTGTCATGTACACTGAGTATATATGTATGTGTGTGCTGAAAATTTGTCAGATACATCAAATGATATGTTGGTGGTTGTGTATGAGAAAAATTTTTAGTGTAGTGACTCTATACTATCGAGTTTTAAAAAATTAAATAAAAAATTTTAATTTTTTATTTACATTTTTGATGCATCTTTTTTAAATTACAACGTAATTCTCCCCCTCCCCCCGCCCTAAAAAACCTTCAATTTATATCTTTGATTTTAAAGCATTATTTAATTTAATTTGTTAAATCAAATATTAAGAAAATTAAAATAAAGTTATATTATTGTTAACAGAATAAGTACAATTTTAAAAATATTACTTATAGAAATTTTAAAAGTATCGTCTGACTACATACATGTTATGTTATAATTGAAATTGATCAAAATTACTATATTTTTGATTTAACAGAAATTAAATATTTCAAAGTAGGGAATTTCTTTCACTGGTATTCCATATAGCAATAAAATAATTTTTATTTCACAACCGTAAACATTTTCATCAACATTTTCAATCATTATTGAGCCATTGCAGGATAAAGTCTCTAAAGATTTAATCACATATCTCTAATCTCCTCTCCATATCACACCCACAAATTTCCTTATTCTATTTAACCCTCTCATATGGTCTCAACTTTGATAATCCATCTATTATCATTTCTTCTAGATATGTTCAGCCCAAATCCATTTCAGTCTCTTAATTTTTTCAATGGTGTCAGCGATATCTGTTTGTTCTTTCATCCATGTATTTTATTTTGATCTCTTCTTGTTTCTCTTAATATAAAATATACATCTCTCCATACTTTGAGGGATTTGAAGGATTTATATTATCCTTCTGTGAAGTGTCCAAGTTTCAGATACTTAAGTAAGGAATGGTAAAACACATCTATTAAAAAAAACCTTCCTTTTCGATCATATAGTCATATTTACTTTTAATATTAAGTTATTTTATCCATTATGTTTCCATCAATATTAATAATCTTGTAGTCGCTAACTTTTTCTATTTCATGATTATTAATTAATCTTTTTTGTCTTCTGAAAAAATAAATTATACATTAATTTAGTCTTTTTAATATTTATCTGTAATCCTACTTCTTATTTTTATCTGATAATTTTTTCAACATTTCCTGAAGCTCTGGAGCATTTTATTTGAAAAAGCAACTTACTTCTCTGCAAATCTACTTAAATAATCATTATTTTTACTCCCTTAGTTTACCATTTTAATCCACAAAATATTTTTCTAAAACTATTTTAAAAAGTTTTTGAGAAATGGAATCACTATTATAAATCCTTCTCAATTTTAATATTTTTAATATCACAATATAATACAATCACTGCTGATGCATTTTGATAAATATTCTTCAGAATATGACTATCTCGAATCCATATCTTGATGATCTAAAATGTTTATCAAATCAAATGATTTTTCATAATCTACAAATCTAAAACATAATGGAATTCATATTTATTGAAACTTTTCTATAACTTCTCTCAATATTTAGATATGATCTAACTGTATTAAAACCATTTTTAAATCCAGCTTGTTCTTGAAATAGGTTTGAATCCAAAATTTTCTATAGATGAGTTGCAATTATCTTAGTTATGATTTTATACAGAACTGATAGAAGTCTGATAAGTTTGTAATTTCTAATTTCTTTTTATTACTTTTCTTAAAAATCAATCGTTCAATCATCTGATATATCTTTATTATTTAAATATTTGGTATATAGCTTTGCCAACAATTTATTTATATCATCACCTGCCTCTTTTACAGTATCAATAATAATTCTATCATTTCCTGGAATTTTTTTCTTAATAGATTTAATAGTAGATTTCACCTTTTCATTCTAAAAACTTGGCAATTTAAATGATATTATTACTATTATATAATTTCTTATAGAACTCTTCAACACATTTTATGATGTCATCTTTCTTTCCATCTTTCCTTCTTGTTGCTGAAACAATTTTGTTTCTATTACCAACATGTTGTTTTACACTTTTGAGATTTTTTTTTTTTTTTTAACTGTCCTTGCCAATTCATAATTATATTTTCTTATATTATTATTATTGTTATGTTTATCAGTTTACAAAAGTTTTGATATTCAATTTTTTTTTAATGGATCATTTAAAAAAAAAATTATAATCTTTCAGTTCTTTATACATTGTATTGCTTCAATAGAAAAGTCACTTGTAAATTATTGCTTTTTTATACCAGCTATCTTTCTTGCCGTTCTTAATAGTGTATCATCTTTTTTTTATTGATTCATTCAAATCTCAACCATCTTTAAAATCTGTTAATATTTTAAAATGACTTGAAAGTTCTAATTTAAATTTATTAGAGTGATTTTGAAAGTTAGGAATATCAATTGCTAATACTGTTTTTCTTAATATTTTTTGTCTCTTTAGTTTTGTTGTAATGCATATCTTATATCTCACTAATCAATTATCATTTCCTGTATTAAATCTATTGAGAACATTACAAACTTACATTTAAATTATTACCACATATATTTTACTTGTTTTATGAAAAACATTCTCCACATTTTTGACAAGAATTTTAATTTTAGTGTTAATTCTCTTCAGTTTTCTTATCACTGTACCCTCCTTCCCCAATTATTTTATGATAATTTACCTAAATATGCTCTTCCCTAATTCACTGTTAGTATTATTAATTGTATTGAATTTCAGAAATCTCACACATTTCACTTTTTATCAAAAAAACGTTTATTATTGATTACAGTTTCGACTGTACCATGCAGTCTTCATCAGATCTACAAAATTTGAACACACATAAAAATAAAAACATTAAAATACATTATTTTATATAAAATTATTAAATTCCTATCAAACTTTTAAATTTTTTTAAAAATATTTCCTAACCTTTTCTATTCATATAATATCTTTAACATATTTACCATCCTATTTTATATTCTTTTAAAATCTTTTCTATCCCCTTTCTCTATAACATAACTAACTATACATATAACTTTAATACATATAATATTTACATTATAAAGCAATTTTAATTACACTACTCCAAAAAAAAAAAATTTTATAATCACTATTAATATAATCTTTCTTTATCTTTTATTCTAACTAAATACTTATTTCCATTCATTTTACCTTCTTAATTATTCCTTATAAAATCTTCTTACCTTATTCTATTCTTTCAACTTTCTCTATCCTCCATCTTACTCTAGTAATTCAACTTCCTTTTTAACCTCTTTCATATTCTATTCTACAGCTCCCTCTATTAGCTATTTTTATAACTATTAATATTTCTTACTATTTCTATCACACACACCCCCCCAAAAAAAAAAACTTTCTTTTCTCTTATACTATTATTTCCTTTTATGCTATTATTGTTTTTAGCCCTCCCTCATTTTTATTAAGATTTTGTTTAATTCTCTTTATAAATATTGCTTCCTTTATTTTTCTATCCCTTATTTTATCTATATAACTAATCATTCTAATGCTCTCTTTCCCAATATTATGACTTGTTTCCATAACATGCATATATATTGGTGACCTTTTATCGTATTTATGCTGCATCAATCTAGTATATATAGAATTTTTTTGTTTCGCCCACATACTTATTTCTAATTCTTTTATCTTTACATATTTTACATGCTATTTCATATACCCCATTAATATTCCTCCTCTCCTCATTAATAAATATGTCCATCACATTCTTTCTCTTTCTATTCACTATTCTATACCTTATAGTATTCTTAAAAGTTTTATTAATTGTTCTAATAATTATATTTATCCCTTTAACTACTCTATTATTAATTATTATGGTAATAAAAAAAATATATGCACGCAATTTTCAATATTATTTTTTTCTTATTAGCCTTACTTTATAAACTATATTAATATATTTTTAAGATGCAAACCTTTATAAACTCATTTTAGAAAATGTTAAATTGATTTGATTTAATTATTGTTTCTTTTTTTTATTATTATTGTATTGCCAATAAACATATCTCTCTATTTTCCTCTTAATGATATAAAATTATCACAGTACAATATACTAAATATAACATAAAATATATATTTTAAATGTTAAATTTTTTAATAAGCCAATATTTAAAAATTCAAGCAGTTTTTTTTATTATTCTCTTATTAAAATTCTAATTGAAATATATATGAACTTTTACTAATTAATCATAAATGATAGGAACCAGTACTTGAGATAGCAGATTGAACTAATTTTGTTTCTAACTAAGAGTAATTGAATATCTATTTACCAACCAATAATTGGATGTCAACTAAGATTGCTGCTTCAAAAAATAGTATAAGCTTTTTGGCAAATTCTTATCTGTCTGGAAATTTTTTTAGCTCTACATTGAACTCCAAATCATTGGTATGCTAGACAAATGCATAAATCATGAATCCTTTTATTTATTGTATTTTGCATACAAATGTGTTGTTTGATATTAATTTTTAAACTTATTACCTAAATAAGCAAGAATATACTTTTTTCCTCATGTAATATTAAAATGGAAATCACTTTAATTTTTCATCAGGTTTAGCCCAGTCGTTATTGGCGCAAGCTCAGTCCTCTCTAAATAAATATTTAAGCGGAAGAACAATAGATTTTTGTCAACAAGCAATTTTTGTTTTAACCAGGTAATTTTTTAAATTTCTTTATGTGTGTATATATGTTGTCTCTAAGTATTATCTCAAAGACGGTAAATACTTGTCTTTATGTTTTGCACTAGTTACTTTCAACCTCTGTGTGTAACATGAATTTCAGGTTCATTCAGACATACATTTTCTTGTTGACATTAGAATTATTTTCAATATTTTGACTAGCTTCCACTGATCATTTTTTGAGTAGTAGAAGTTATTCAAGAATGTTGCAGAGATATCCAAAAATTTGATTTTTCCAAGTTTCTCTGTGATATTCCTGAATAATCTATTACTATCTGGAAAATGGCTATTTAGATATAGTTGAAATGTAACTATAGTACATGGATTAGCAGCGAGCAAATATATATTCTGATAAATCCACTTTTTATCCATGAAAATATTTGTTTTAAAATATATTGTATGTATATTATATGAAAACTGGTTATTAAATTTACTACACGAATACTAATTATAAAAATAAATATTAAGCTAAAGCCAGCTTACAAATAAGATTTTAACTTTTTATTTTTAAATTGGAATGTATATGCTATTAGAGATATCAGATATACCATAAGTTGTTGATGACTTGATATTTAATTATATAATTAATATTAGTAAAGTTTACAATGTTAATTTTAGTTTTTACTAACTATATATATACATACACTGTATGAAATTAAAACAAGTTCTTAGTAGACATGAGATAAATATCCTCATCACCAGAATAAAATAGGTTAGCCTTACAAATCTTTTAAACTGATCCACAGAAGTGGTCAGTTAGTGTATATGTTTTTTATACATTCCTATATTGCTGAAATGTTTTATTCATTCTCTTTCTATGTTCTTCAGGAATAATTTTAAGTCAGAGACAATTTATAAATTTATCTCAGTTTTCTTTACCTATGTTGTAATAATTATATTTGTAAAGCGCATACTCATTATGTAAAGTAATATATATTAAGACTATGCGTCTGGAAAAACGACAGTAGGGACCTCTGCAAATCTTGTGTTAAAGATTTGCAGAGGTCCCTACTATCGTTTTTCAGGCACATAGACTTAAGGTTATAGCCTTAATATATATTACTTTACCTATGTTGTTCAAAATTCTGATAACAAAAAAAAAAAAAAAAACAGCTTTCAAAGATAGATTAGACCTGAGAAGGATGAATGAGACTTTATTAAATATCAACTGCCTACTTTTGAGAAGAATTATTTTACTATGAATTATAGATTTTTTAAAATATATATAACAATCTAATTCTTTATTGTTCTGATCATAGGATATTCTCCCCATTATAGATTATCTCTATATCATGTGTTAATCTTTTATCTATAAAAACTTTGGAAAATATTGAATTTTTTTAAGTGAATATTAATACATTGATATTTTTTTTTTCTCTTAGTTATATACTTAAATTCAATTAGGATATAAAAAAATGAAAACATTAATTTTAAAGTCGTTTTCTATTCCCTGGTGTCAGCCGCATGATGGCGCTATTTCTAGGTCATTTCCTAGAAATATACCGTTTTAGTGGCATACACACAACCTAATTGGCTTCTTTCTACGATAAAACACAGAAAGAGTCCCCGCCAGTCTTGCTTTTTTCTATGCTAAAAGCACAGACAAATGCCTTTATTGGCTGCCGTAGTTGGTTGTGTTATTAACTTTATTGTAATGCTAGAATGTCTATTTTCTCTATACTTTGGTGTGAGAGTGTGTGGATTTTAGCCTGTCATAATTATTTAAAATTTCATTACAAAGGTATTTTTTTCAAGTGCTCTAACCGACTGTTATGTTGTAACTTTATTAACAATGTCCTGATGGTTCCATTACGAATGGATAACCCTCAAAAATTGCTTTTAAGGGTGCGAAATGGCAGTATTTCGAGGATCACGCGAAAAGTAATGTTTTCACGAGAATTCATCCGTGACAAGTTTTTATATATATACGCACAAACAAAAACAACTCAGTGTCTGATTATTGTTCAAAAAAGAAAATTAGTCAGGTATTATTATTTTTACATTTACTATTTAAATAAGATTAGTTTTTATATCTACACACTAACAAAAACAACCCAGTTTCTGATTAATTACTGTTCAACAAAAAAAGAAAGCAAATTAGTCGGGGTTTGATTTTTAAATGTAGTATTTGAATTATGGTAATTTTTATATATACACAAAATTTACAAAAAAAAAAAACCCCACTTTTTGATTAATTACTATCCAAAAGAAACGCAAATTAGTTGGCTATCATTTTTAAATTTAGTATTTAAATAATGGTACCTTTTTATATAGACCCACTAACAAAAAGAACCCACTTTCTGATTCACTACTGTCCAAAAAAAAAAGAAAGCAAATTAGTCTGGTATCATTTTTCAATTGAGTCTTTTATTGACGGTCCTTTTTAGATATACACACTAACAAAAAGAACCCACTTTCTGATTAATTACTGTCCCAAAAAAAAAAGCAAATTAGTTGGGTATCATTTTAAAATTGTAGTGTGAATTTTTTCAATGTTGTGGGTAAATTGAATAATGTGGAATTGCCTCTTATTTTCGATTGAAAAAAAGACCGTAACTTTATATATATATATACACACACAAAGAAAATAAAACCCACTTTCTGATTAATTACTGTCAATACCTAAAAAAAAGTTATTCGCGGATATCATTTTTAAATTTAATATTTAAATAATATTACGGCTTTTGATATCTACACACTAACAAAAACAATCCACTTTCTAATTCATTACTGTCCAAAAAAAAAACAAAATGCAACATATCATTTTGAAATGTAGTATTTAAAGAACGTACTTTTTATATATTCACACTAACAAAAAAAAACCCACTTTCTGATTAATTACTGTCCAAAAACAAAAAACAAATTAGTCAGGTATCATTTGTAAATTTAGCATGAATGTAGCAATTTTGTGTAAATTGAAAAAAAAGTATAATTGTGTCTTATTTTCGATTAAAAAAATCCCGTAACTTTTGACAGATACACACAAACAAAAACAACCCCTTTTATGATTAAGAATTACTGTCCAAAAAGACATCAATTATTCGGGTATCATTTTTAAATTTAATGTGAATTTCTAATTTTTTTTAAAATTTAAATAGTAATATAATTTACTATTAGTTCCTCTAATTTCCTATTACAAAAACTAAAAAAGCCGATATTTATATAGATAGAATCACAGGTCCGGCCGGAATCTTAATATGTATGTGTTTTTGATTAACATCAACGCCATCAAACTGCTGGCACAAGGGAATAGAAAACAACCAATTTTAAATTACTGTAGGAATTATAATTTATGATTGTTTGGGAATAATAAATTTCACAAGTCGATTTTAAATATTAAATTTTTGATCATGTATATTCCATACTTAATTTTATTGATTATGTCAATATGTAAATACTAAAATTATATTATTTAAATTTTATTGTTGTAGTAGTAAGTAAATTTATTAATAGTTAAGTATAATTTCTTATAAAATTTCTCATCTGACAGACAAGTTATTTTAATGTTTATATTATAATAATGTAAATGTGAAGTGGCTATTGATCAGGAAATATGACTGGATTTTCATAAAGGCTTGTACTTAATGTAAGCTTCAGTCTGATCATTATCCATGGCTATTAATAAATAAAATAAAATTTTGTTATAGTTATTCTATCATGTATACCATCATCCATTGGTCATTGACGATCAGATAATCATTTCCCTTGCACTAAAATTCTTCATAATAGTAACTAGTGACCTAGCACTTACATCTTATAGGTGATTCCATTAGACTATATTAGAAATAGAGAATTTGATTTATTACATAAATATAAGTATTCTAATTAATCATTTGTTATAATCTAAGTATGTAACAATTTAACACAAAATTTTTACAATCAATTTATAGATAGTAGATAGTAAAATAATCTTTAACTATGATAACTATGAATAATAGTAACCTAACAAGAGTATCTCCTGCTGTCTTGTAGGAGATTAAGTACTATTTCCAATACAATATTTGTTTGGCCCTTTTTTTATCATTGTCTTCTGTCATCTTATTGAAGGCCCAATTTGCAAGAGTGTATCTCTCATGCCATTCAGTCATCTCCCTATACTAACTGTGACATTGGGATTATGCATTTGTTATGCAATCATATTTCCATTATTTTATTATACACACAGCAATTTTGACTTCAATTCACATTTTACTTTTTTAATCTAAGCTCTCTAGAATTAAAAAAGTGATTGGGGGAAAACATTTCGTAAATTTGCAGTCCTTAATTATGATTTTTGCTTCAGGCGGCAATACAATCACTAAGGAGTCAGGTTTGAATTGGATTTGAGATAGAAAGATTCAGCTTAAGACTATATGTTTAAGTATTCTATTTAAGGAGCCCTCTTAATACCACAGAAGTAGAGATAATATAGAATATATGATTTAAAAATGGGCTATCTCACATAGTTTGGCTATTTGTCATGTCTAATGAGTGACTCATTAAAGTGATAGAAATAATAATAAAAATATCAATAATAGTGGTAAAATAGAAAGCAGTAGGTAAGTATTATAAATCTTTTTTTAAAATATAATGTGCAAACTTTATTTGTTATAAACTCTTAAAGACCAAATGGAGGACAATACTAGTAGCTAAGGAACTATCAAGATTTAAGATCAAAGTAGCTGTTCTTAGTGAAACTTGTCTTCCAACGGAAGGACGATTTAATATAATAAATCGATGGCTAAAGATTTTTTTGAAAGGGCAGCTTAAAATAGTAAAAGGAAATTGCATGGTGTTGAATTTGTTATTAATTTTAATTTAGTGTCTTCTATCCTTGAAATTTCTCAGATGTATCAGTGAAAGGTTAAAACTAGATTGGCACAGTAGTATGTGATAATTTTATTAATGCATATGCTCCAATATTAATCTTTATTGGATAGCATTATTACAGCAACCCCATTAAAAGATCTAATTTTTCTTTTTGAAGACTTTAATGCATTTGTTGGTGTAAATAATAGGCTTTGGCCAATAATTGTCAGAAATGATGATATTGTTACTCTAAACTCGGTTGTGCTGTTATTGAATTTTTGCACAATATATAGATTAACTATTACAAAAATACTTTGTTTAATCAAGCAGAAAATTACAGCAAAGAAATATGGATGCATTTAATAGATTACATTATAGTTAAGAGTCACAATACAAGAGAAATTCATATAACCCAAGCATTTACAAGCGCAGAATAGTTGGATAAATAAATAGATTACTACACACCAAGGTTAAAATGATAACTGCATTAAAAAAATAAATCTTATTTCATTCCCATTTGCAAAAAAAAATTGTTGTTCATTCTAAAGAATGTTCTATTCAAGTTAAATTTCAACATCTGTTAAACACTAATATTGCTAATTTAGTCTTTCAAAATTGTCATGCTACAGAATAATGGAAATTTTCTTAGGTATTGTATTATGAACATAGATATTATTTTTGGTTTCATTAAAGACAAGAATTTATTATTAGTGGCTTAATTAAAAAGAAATGTGACATTTGCTGCTTGGCAGAATAATACTTAATTATGGAGCTTCATTATAAATAAGATTGGTGAATTAAACTACAAAGGAGATACAGACATTCATTGATTATGATCCCTTTAAATCTTTTTTTTTTTTATGCATTGAAAACACTATATGGATCTGAAAAACGATATCACAATCCTATTAAATCCAATCTTGGCACCCTCATGTGATGGCAATGGTATTGTGATTATTTTTTTTAACTAATACAAGAATAGAAATATCTTTTAATGATATATAAACCTTAAAACATCACATGATCATTATCTCTTATGCTTGCTCATAACTGTTGTTAAAATAGGCGACTCTCTCTTTATACCGAAGTGCCACTCAAGGCAAGACAGAGTAATCAATGGATGCCAGAAGGCTTGTGCATAGAATCCCTATCTAGTGCCTACTCATCCAATATCCCCAAACTAGTTTCTGGCTTATGACCTTCGTCAGTGAGGAACCTTGGATCTAAGAGCACTGCAATCCTGCCTTATAAGAAGGTGGTGGCTATGGTTGTAAAAGAACCAAAGATCCCAAAATGTATAGGTGCTGAACTGAGTTCAGACCCATATGACTATATAGGCTACTGAGCTTAGATTGAAAATATTTGTGTGTTTTCAATTTTATTCTCATAGTTTTGTAGTTATGTAGAGATAAAAGGTGCCTGCTGGAGGGTTGCATTAGATCCTAAGGTCTAGGTGCAGTGCTCTCAGATCCATGGCTCCTCACTGACGAAGGCCATAAGCCAGAAACTAGTTTGGAGATATTGGATGAGAAGGTACTAGATAGGGATTTTATGCACAAGCCTTCTGACATCCATTGATTATTCTGTCTTGCTTTGAGTGGCACTACGGTATGGAGAGAGAGTTGTCTATTTTAATGATATATCCAATTTAGTGAAGTCAAACTAGCTTTTTGTAATCTTAAGAATGAAAAGAAGTGCAGATTTTGATGATAGTGATGATATGTTAGCCTTAAAAATGTTGGAAATTTTATAGTAATAGTTGAGCCTTGATATCTCAAAGATCTTCTATTATTCCAATTTTTAAAATTAAAGGATCTAAAGAAAATTGCAGTAATTATCATGGAATATGTATTTTTTAAAAAAAGTAATAATGAATGAATAATAAAATGGCTTTATTGCCCAGGAGTTCATAGAAATTCAGGTGCCAAAATGACAGAACTGGATGTGACCTGTGATCTTCAACACTAGTCTGTTATCCTATCACTTCATTACACTTAAGTAGTGTATATTTTAAGACAGCAATTACTGGTCCACTTTATATTTTTTTTAATGAAAATAATTATTAAGGAAATTATAATACATAAATGTATATTATATAAAATATAGTTGTTGTTTTTTTTACTTTTCACTTTAGAGCTGTGGTGATTCGTCCTGATATTTCGTGCTTATGGAAAAGTTTAGGTGATGCTTGTACCATAATACATTGTCTACCATCTGAAATTGTACAGTAAGTCGTATAATTTTTGATTATTATTTCTTGTAATTGTTACTGAAGTGCATTAGAATTATAAATTTTGTAATTATAAAATAATTAAAATCTGTACATTTTAGATTATTTATTTTGATTTAATATTTATCCATTAGAGCAATATACTGTTTGTAAAAGATACAAATAATCACTATCCCAACATATGTAATTTAAATTATATTTGTGTCATTATATAGGTCAGGAAAATACTTAATTTTGATAACAATCAATAATTTGTAAAACATTTTAATTTTAAAAGTTACCAAAATTGTTGTTAATAATATTTTAATTATTAATATATCTTAAATCTAATGAGAAATCGATCCAAGCTGTGATTAAAATCACTTCTTCAAAGTAAATGTCTTTTATTGAAAGAAAGTGCATTCAGGAAAGAAAGATAGGAAATATTGGAATAATATAACAATATTTGAGAAGATATTGAAAATGGAAACAAGCTTGAAAAATAAGAACTTTAGAGAATTCGTGAGATTAATATGAAGTTTCAATTGTAAACAAGTTTCCTAAAATTATTAAATCAATTAAATGTGATATCGATTTTAATAAAACATGTATTCTGGCAAAAATCGACTGATATGATTAGAAATTATTAAGAAAGGCTATCGAAATTTTTAAAATTTATTTATTTATTTAGTGTATGGTGTCTGAACAATAAAATTCGAGACCAATAGATTTTAACCAATCAAGAGCCAACTCCTTCAAGTTACGTAGAGCAAAGACAACAGGAGCCTGGTAAATTGGGCACTCCCTGCTGTAAATATGTACCATAATTTGTGTTTTCCACACTCACAGTTTGGAAAGACTATAAATTCCCACTTATGCAACATTTAATGACATCTACCCTGGCCTGTTCCGATTCTGTTAATTTTTGACTAGAGTTTTTTTGGAAGGAAGAAACCATGTTCTCGAAGAGTAGGGTCAGCTATTAGAGTACAGTTATTCATATTGGAGTTATTTCAGTCATGTGGTCACATTCTGTTGATATCCAATATGTGGCTGCTGAGAATTAGTAATAAATCAAAAAGATTGCCTTGATTTTAGCTTAACATTTGGCGGACTGTTCAGAATAAGATTGATTGGATCATTTGATAGCTTAACAAGCTTGTTGAATTCAGTGATAGTTGCCAATATAACATGAATAAAAAATGGGAATTAAATAAGATCAATGCCATTTGCAAAAAATTATTTATATTTATATAATGAATTTTACATTTCCCATATTTTTTAAAACTGATAATGAATATTTAAAATATTCAAAATACATTTTGATAATAAAATAATTTTGTAGTAAGTCAAAGCGTTTGTGATTGTATTATATATATTGTGCCCTTTTCTATAGGCCAGTAATAAGTTATAACAGTCAATTACTAAAAAATTTTAAATTTAGAATATGTTCTTTTAATACATTAATTATATTAAGTCAATTATATCTTTAAAGTACAATTTGAAGCTAAAGTGAATACGTAGTATATAAAATCATTTAAAAATAGTTATATAAAGCTTAAAATATTGTTTCATATGGTTGTAAAAGCTGGCCATATTAAATAACACAGCTATAAATAATTAAAAGTATATTTAAAAATTCGATTTTAATAGTTTAAAACTGATAATTTAATAAATGCTATATTTAGATTTGTAATCATATTTAAATAGTAAAAATTAATATAGTATATTTTAAAATAAACTTTATGATGGTGAAAATTATATCTAATTCTATATTTTCTAAATTATTCTTCCAAATTTTTTATAATTATTGTATATAATATAATAAGTGTATCAATTTTATTAGTCTAGGCAGAGAAATAGATTAAAGATCGTCTGTCAAAGTTATAATCACGTGATTGTTTTAATGTATACTATCACACACGCTTGTTTGAAATAATAACAAAGTTTAAAATATTTTAAAAGTTATATTATAGAATTGGACAGAATTATTGCCTATCATAAAAGTAAATAGTATTAAACATTAAGTTAACTATCATATGTAATGTTTAAGTAATGTAATAAAGACGAATACAGATATAATAAAAATTAAATATTTTATTTAAATAAAAATAGATAAATTGAATATTATAAATGGAATAAGTTATTAAATGTTATTTTAAAAGCTTAAATAGTTTTAGTAAAATAATAATTTATTTAAAAGTAATATTTTAAGTAATATTTAGGTTCATTACGTCACAATTTCTAATTTTGAAATTCAATTCTACTATAAATTGGAAATATGTAAATTTTTTCTAAAAGCTAAAGTAAGAATTGGCCAATAAGAATAAGTATTCTTGCAGACGAGAAATATCGTTGTAACTAACTTATAGTGGGAGATTAATAATGTATTGAAACCGAAGAAAGGTAAATTATAACTATCAAAAGATAGTATTTTTTAAATCTTTTATTTTAGTCAATTTTTTTAGTACTTTCTTATAACTTTATCTGCAAAAAAACTAATTGATAATTTTAAAAATATTTTTTTTGCAAAAGAGAGTATAAACTAAAAATATTTTAATAATTTCGTTTAATATGATTTTCTAATTTTTAAAGTACTTACCAGTCGTATTTTATCTAAAAGTTTAACCTAAGCTACGCAATAAAAATGGATATACTACAAAATAAAATGGATAGAAATTGTAATGCTGAAGAAATATTTGAATATTTATTGATACAGCTTTATTTATGCATAACCGGAGAATTTTTTTTTTTGGTACATAAAAAAAAAAAACCACAGCTCGGACATTATACGGAGTCTAAAAATGTATTGAAACGTATGATTTATAAGCTTATTCAAGATTTATTTTTAAATAGTAATAAGACAATTATATATTGCATGAATTATTTTATATAATATGATATTCAAAGGAGTAAAATGTTATATCCTTTCTAAAGGTAACATTTTTTTTTAAAAAAATATTTTCGAGTGCAGAATTGAATAAAGAACCCAGGAGAATATGTTATAGAAGCGTTTTGATATTAAAATATCCGGTCTTCGAATTATTTAAAATGTACTTGGAAAAGATTTGTTCAAAAGTATTTGAAGTTTTTATTTTAAAAGAGATTTATAAAATACCAAACGAAAGTTTTAAATGTACCCAGAAGGAAACATAGATAAAAAAAAAGTGAACACATAGATGAATAAAAAAATGGATCCATGGAAATACAAAAATAGTACTGAAAAGTTTATCGAGTATTTTAAAATTAAATTAGATGGATTGATGCATCGGATACGCAGAGAATATTGGTAGAGAAGATTAAGAAGCTTCATGGGATTATTTAATCATTATCGTCTTAAATTAAAACCAAGGATTATTTTCTAAATTTTACTAAATGGATTGATAATTATTTTATTTTAAACTTTAACGCGCTTGGAGAACATTTTTAAAAACTCTAGAGAAAATAATAAGCATTTTGGGATTTATCAGGAAAAATCGTCAAGGAAAATATGTAACTATAGTTTTGATTCTTTTTATTTTGTTAACCTAATTTAAATCTAAAATTTTATATAAGATTAGGAAAAACATAAAAACATTAATTTGTTAATATTAAAATCTTATAATATAACAATCTAATAATTTAGCTAAAAAATATTTTAATATAAAGTGTATGGGTATGAATTTTTTTCTATATCTGCAATGCTCAAGTGGACAAAGGAAGCCTACTGAACACGATGACTAGATAAAGGTTATTGGTAATAATAATAACTATTAATAATTTTATAATGTATATTTTTGTTTTCTTTAGATCATCCATAAATTGGAAGAATGAAGTGTAAAAGTTTTTTTTTTAAATTATATGTAACGCATTTTATACAACATTTTAAAAAACATGAGATAGGATTGATTTGAAAATATGCATACGACAATTTTTTTTTTTATTTTTTTTTTATTAGTGATATAATCCAACATAATAAATAATTATGTGATTCTTTTAAAAAATTTTATGATATGGGATATTCAAATATTGTCTAAGTAGATTGTATATGATTAGACATATAGAATGATGAAGTGGACAGACTTTTCTTATGGGATAGTAAGATTGTTTAACTATTAATGAATTTTATTTATTGTTTTTTGTGAATGCAGACAGTTATTTTATCGATGTAAGATGTAGAAAAATCTTGAGAAATAATGTTGAGATAGTGGCTTGGGAGTACTATAGTTAGCAGGAAACCAAGATGATGTATATTTAAATAGGATATGATAAGGAATGGGAATAATATTTAGTCTTTATGTGGTTATCAGCATAGTTAACATAGCCCTATGACTGATACACATTTTATTTGGACAGTGTTTATATTACTTTAAATATTTGATGTTCTAATAAAGCTGAAGAAATAGCTTTAACATCGTCCCTATACTAGAGGATATTAGGCAGATAAATGTCCTACCTCTTCGCACTGTGCCATGATTTTGAGATATGTTAAGAATAATACTCTAGCTTTCTTCCTTAATCCTATGCATCTGTTTTCGCTATCTTTATTTCATGTAACTGCATCGTTTAGTAAGATATGTTTAAGAGAAATGATAAATAATTTAGAACTAAGGTTGTGCTATCGTTTTTTGGATAAGATTAGTTTATTTGCTTATAAGGAGCAGAATGTTATAACTTAAAATTGAAGATCCAAAGTGTCCTAGGGAAAGAAAAGAATCATAAAATATATTTTGAATTTTATTTCGGAAATGTAATATAATTTTTTTTTTTAAATAGGGTATCGAAACAAAGATATTTTTTTTAAAGTAATAATAATTTTAAATGCTTTAGTATTATTTTTAAGAGAAAATAAGTATTGCATATTTTTTAAAATACAATAGTACAAAGTAGATTATGTAAACAATATGCATAGTATATTTTGTTTATTGATTAACAGAAATCTATTAATGATTAAACTTATATCATACTAAAGTAAGGCTTAAAGAAGAATATATTATGATTAGTAAACATTGTGTGATAAATACTAAAATCTAATACTGAATTTTGGATAATATTTGTGTAACATCTTTGACTTTGCAAGATGAAATTTTTTTAATATTTTGAGAAATCCATACTCATTATAAAATTTTGTTTTCTATGGAATGTTTCTAAGTATGAATTTTTAAAATAGGATAGTTTAATAATATTAGAGATAAAATGCTGTTGCTAATAAAGTAGATAAATTTATTTGTAATAAGTTAACCATGATGAGAAACCAAATAATAACATTTTTTTTAATTTTGTCCTAAATCTAAATAAAGACATGATTGAAATATAAATTATTTTTTTTATAACTCGTAAATCAAACTGTAAAGTAAAAAAAAAAAGGTTAAGGATATCCACTGTAAATAATGTAAATAAATTGTTTAGTTATTTATTGTTAGTAATAAACTTTGTTAAATTTTGTTATTAAAAAAAAAGTTTTGTGTCAGAGTTATTTATTTCTCCACATCGCTGCATGAAAACACGATATATGCATAATAATCGAAACAAATATATAATTTTGCACAAAAGATAAATAAAGAATTATTTTAAGAATTTTAAATATTTTATTGGTATTCATTATAATTAAATAATCATAATCTTACATTATTTATTGGTCATAAATCAGTTATCACAATATTATATTAAATTATATGCTATCAGTTGCCACACATATTTTGTTTGTCAGATTATTAAAATGCTACCACGTATTTATTATATCATTACATGAAGAATATTATTATTGTTATTTATTATTATTAGTTTAAGTGTAGTAGATTATGACATAAAATCCCTTCTCATATTTTACTACCGTATTTTTAAATTAACTTAGAATAAACTTTATGAACCTGAGATTATTTTATTGAGCTAGATTATTATTAAATAGAAGATTAAGATTTAATTATTAGTTTAATCTTAGTGAGTAGAAGTTATTAAAGTCGTAAGAATACTATGAGTTTGTTATTTGAAATAGTAATAAGGGGGGATAGTGTTCTTATGCCATTGAGGTAGTATCCTATAGGATATTGGCTCAATGTAATCTATCTTGTCACCTGTATTTTCACTTCAAGTCTCATGAAATATTAAATATTTATTTAATTTATTTTATAAACTGAACCTTATTTGTATTTTAAATTTAAGCTAGTGAAACATGTTAATTTTAATGCTGAATATTTTAGTTATTAATTATTAACTGAGATAGAACCTGTTTTATTTTATATCATATACTATCTGGAAGTGAAGATGCATAATTACAAGGTCAGAATATATATATATATGACTAGCATAAACTTAATTCTTAGCTAATCTCCCTGCATTGCCCATTACTTGGATTCAAATTTTATTAAAGTTTTAAAAAACTATAGTCAGTCTTAAGATTTGTTTTTTCCAGTAAACTTCCCCTGACTAACCCAGATAGTTATTTAATATTGATTTGTAAATGGGTATCTAGATATTCTTAGATCAAAAAGGCTCAAACTCTCTTTACATTGCAGCTATTGGCAAGAGAAATTTTTTTTTTTTTAAATTATCCATTGGTCAGAGAGATATTATAGAGGTCTATGTCTTGCAAGTTGGCTATTTAAAAGGTGTTTTACTTCTTATTTGTACATATATTTCAGTGAGAGAAGTATACTTTCCATTTTCTACTCTTTTTTCATCAGTTACGATTAATCTCCATGCATTTAATTAAAATTGTGTGTGCATGGGTGTTTCTCTGTGTGTCATCATAATCATTATCAACCATTATCAATCCACTGCAGGATGAAGGTCTCTCCAAGTTTAATCCATCTTCTCCGATCTTTAGCTTCTCTTCTCCACATCACCCCTACACATTTTCTTATTTCATCCATCCATCTTACATGTGGTCTCCTTCTGGGTCTTTTACAATCTCTTGGAATCCAGTTTAAAATTTCAATTGTCCATCTATTATCATCTCTTCTAGCAATATGTCCAGCCCAACTCCACTTCAATCTTTTAATTTTTTCAATGAGGTCAGTAACACCTGTTTGTTCTCTTACCCATACATTGCGTTTTCGATCTCTTCTTGTTACTCCCAACATACATCTCTCCATACTTCTTTGAGTGGTCTGAAGTCTCTGTATTGATCTTCTATTAAGTGTCCAAGTCTCAGATCCATAAGTAAGAACTGGTAAAACACATTTGTTAAAAACCTTTCTTTTCAAACACATAGGCATATTTCCTTTTAATATCAAGTTATTTCTACCAAAAGCACTCCAACCAAGTTTAATTCTATGATTAATTTCCTCTATTATGTTTCCATCTGTATTAATAATCTGACCAAGGTATTTGTAACTCTTAACTTCTTCTAATTCATCATAATCAATCTTTATTTTCATATTTTGAGCAAATCGATTAAACATTACTTTAGTCTTTTTAACATTTATCTTTAGTCCTACTTTCCTACTTTCATCTGATAACTCCTGCAACATTTCCTGCAGCTCGGAAGCATTATTTGCAAAAACAACTACATCATCTGCGAAATCTAAATGACTTAAATAATCTCCATTTACTTTCACTCCTTTAGTTTCCCATTTTAATCCACAAAATACTTCTTGCAGCACTGCTGTAAAAAGTTTTGGAGATATGGAGTCACCTTGTCTTACACCTTTCTCAATGTTGACTTTCCCAGTATCATTATGTAATCTAATTGTTGCTGTTGCATTTTTATAAATATTCTTTAAAATATGACAATATCTTGGATCTATACCTTGATGATCCAATGCTTTAATCACTGAAGAAATGTTTATAGAATCAAATGCCTTTTCATAATCTACAAATCCAAAACATAATGACAACTCATATTCATTTGTCCTTTCTATAACTTCTCTCAATACTTGAATATGATCTACTGTACTAAAACCACTTTTAAATCCAGCTTGTTCTCTTGGTTGGTGAAAATCCAAGGTTCTCTGTAGACGAGTTGTAATTATCTTGGTAAAAATTTTATATAAAACTGATAAAAGGCTGATAGGTCTGTAATTTCTAATATCTTCTTTATCACCTTTTTTAAATATTAATATTATTACTGCATTCTTCCAATCATCTGGTACATCTTTATCATTTAGACATTTGGTATATAACTTTGCTAATATTTTTTCTGTTTCTTCACCTGCTTCTTTTAATATATCAATTATAATTCCATCATTACCTGGAGCCTTTCCTTTTTTCATACATTTAATTGCATTTCTCACTTCTTCATTTAAAATTCTGGGCAATTCGGAAGATGTAATAGATATAGGAGGTACTTGTTCTTTATTATTATATAATTCTTGATAAAAATCTTCTACCAATTTTATAATGTCATCCCTCTTTTTAGTAATAATTCCATCTTTTTCCTTATTGCAGATATAAATTTCCTACCAATACCAAAATGTTGTTTTACATTCTTAAGACTTTTATTTTCTTCTACAGCTTTTCTTGCTAGTTCACAGTTATACTTTCTTATATCATTTTCAACTCTTTTCCGCACCATTTTACAAAATTCGAGATATTCAATTCTTTTTAATGCATCATTCTTGCATATCTTCATATTCCTTCTTTTCTTCATAAGTTCTCTAGTCTCAGTAGAAATTTTATTAGTCAATTGCTGCTTTTTTCTACCAGCTATCTTTGTTGCGGTTTTTAAAAGTGTATTAGTTATTTTCATATTAATTTCATTCAAATCTAAATCATGTTCAAAATCTACTAATACTTGAAACCGATTTGTAAGTTCTAATTTAAATTCATTAGAATGTTTCTGAAGATTAGGAATATCAACTGTAAATATAGTTTTTCTTAATAATTTTTGTCTCTCTAGTTTTACATTAACATGTATCTTACCCCTTACTAATCGATGATCACTTCCTGTGTTAAATTTATTAAGAACATTACAATCTTGAAATATGTATTTCCTGTTAGTCAAAATATAATCCAATTCTGCTGTACCTTCATTTGGATGCTTCCATGTCCATTTCCTTCTAACATTTTTCTCAAAAAAAGAATTCATAATATAAAGTTTTTCCTTCTCTGCAAACTCCACAAGTCTATGTCCTCTCTCATTTCTATTACCATAATCAAAATTTATACAATGTTGGCAAGATTAGTCATAAAGGCATATCAACACTATATTAATAGAAGAGCAAATAATAATAATGATAATAAAATAATTGATATATATTGTAACGAGCATAGACGTTCGTTACATTGTTTTTTTTTTTATTTATTAAACATGAAAGTAAATTAAAAAGTTCGCATTTAAAAATTTTCTTTTAGAATTAAAAATTGAAATTAAATATCATCTTAAACTCGTATATATTAAATCGCACAGATATAAAAAAATTATTAAAATAAAACTGTATTAAAAATAGAAAAGGTATTTTAAAAACAAAAACTTAAAAAGATTTGGAGATAAAATTATGTCTTTAAATTTATTTTTAAATATATCTTTGATTTGGAAAACAGGTTAATTAATCAGAAATGGAAATGATAAATTTAATTAGTCAAATGTAAACCAGCTTTGGGCATTTAAATGTAAAAACATCAGTCAGATAGGAAAACAATAGAAACTGTTAGCAAATAAGAAGAAATCCCTATGGAATCGGACCGCAGCGAAAGGACCATCACATCGGTGACGTAATGTAAATTCAATCCTTCACATTAATATAAAAAGGACAAGTTTGGAAATTATTAATTAGTGAGTTATTATGATTATTACGATGTGACAGATAGATGTTAGTGCGGAGGTGCGGGAGAAGAGATTGAAGGACGCACGTTCAATCCCTTCAGTTGTTATAAAAGGAAAAAATGAAACATCGCTTTTCTTATATTCAGAGGACCACAGGATCATCGGGAAATTTAACACTGGATTTCAAACAGCAAGCAATTGTAAAAGATGAACATTTCTAAAACCGTAAGAACTTTCTAAGATATAACGAACAATATTAATTTGAAAACACTAAGAACTTTAAATTTTAAACTTTCCTAGTAGTTAATTGTTACAAATAGACTCCTATCTGACCAAACTAAATTCTTTATTAATAGCGTTATTTGATGTATTTTTTTTCTTATTTATTTAAAATCATTTCCATTTATTTATTTACTTTTTTGTTCTTTAAGTTTTATTATGATTTCTGTTTTCCGATAAATTAAAATATATCAATGTTAAACTTAAGTCGGGCGTGAATGGCTGTATAGATTTGTAAAGTTATATTAGGGGAGGGTAATCTTAGGTTATTTGTTCCGTGGTTAAATTGGGTCAATGGATTGGATATATTGGTGTGATTAGTAGATGTAATATTGATTCGCTACGGGCAGAATCGCTTCATACGCCGCACACTTCCGTTTGCCTATGGAAGGAATGATAAGTCGGATACCGCAGTTCCTTTCTATGGAGTTTTTTGTTTTATTGCTCTTCTTTGCAGATAGATGTAATATTCCTATCTCATAAGAGGCAATTTCTTCTCTTAACCTTTTGTGCTGCCGTATTTTATTACATTGAATACATCGATATATCAGATGAATTGATGCCAGTTTGACTACGAATTTTAGCCTAAGGTTAAATAGGGATAGAATGTTTATTTTCAAAAGCAAATTTATGTGGTCTATTCATGCTCGACCCTAAATAAAAATGCATTAAATTTAAGTTGTTTATAGACGCTTGCATGGATTGTTTATCGGTTAACTATATTTGCGTTTTCATATTTGATCAAAATATATAGACATTCGATAAATAATGATACCTTACGGTGAGTATCTAAAATGTATTTATTCGGAGGTCTTTTAAGTCATTGGTGACAATGCAAGTATCTTATGGTGAATACTACTGGGTTACTTATAAATTTCCCTCTGCAATTGCCAGTATCAATGACTTTATATTTTGATCGTTTATGTTTACTGTGAAATGTTTTTAACCGTGTAATCTATGTAACCGATCTATAGCAACATATTAAAACAAGCTTTTATAATCCCATCTGTGCGAACTTAATTAAAATGTAAAATTAGAATATAATAGTAATTAAATGTAAATTAAAGTCAAGAATCAAAGTTAAAAATAATGTTAAATGTTAAAATGTAAAACTAATACTAAAATAATTTTAAATCTTATATATATGTGCATAAATAAATGTTTGTAGGTTAATTACTGGCAGTGGCTTATTTTATTTATTTTTTAATGTTGAAATCTAATTAGATAAGATCTTATATTATTTAATCTCTGCTATTCCACTGAGCTAGTGACATGGGCTAACGACCGGATGCAAAATTAAAAAAAAAAATTTTTTTTTTTGACTTACGTATCTGCCTACTTTATAAATTTTTCTAGGTTCAAATGCCTAGATGGCGCCCTGTAGTGCAGATTACGTTAAGTCGCCTTCGTCCGGATCGTTACAATATATTATATATTTTTAAATTAAAATAGATTATCTAATTATTTTATAAATTAAGGGGAAAGCTAGAAATAAAGAAATATGTTTTCTTTTTTTTTGTGATATAGTGCTCATTATTTATTGCATCATTTCACAATCATTTGTTTTTACAGATTGATTATTCCAAACAAACTTTTTCATCGAACAAGCCCATCATCTGAAAAGCATGTCATGAATAAATTAGAAGCTTTATCACTTGGTGCAAAGTAAGTTTATCCCTTTAGTTATTTATTTACTATTATTATATGTGTCGAGTATGAAACTTTCTCCAACTGCACTTAAATAATATATTCATTTTAATAACCTTGAAAATGTTCATATTCTATATAGTATGTAATATTAAAATATATACGGTATAAAATATTATGTAAATGTATTGAGAATGAAGATTTCTCTGACAGCCTCTCAGTAATGTTATAGAAAAACCCAGTAGTGTTATAGAAAAATTGTCGGAATTATTGGATAAGAAATTACATATAAATAATAGTATACTAATTGATAAACTGAATTCAAATAAAATATGAGAATTATTTACAGAAAATTTAAAAGCATTCTGTAGTAAAGACTTTAGATTATAATACAAGTAAGAGGACAAAACAGTCTTACGTTAATCATGAGACAATAAATAATGTGGTAGAAAGAAGTTGCAAAAATGTGAAATGATTATCATCAGTAATTTAGTTTTCTGTTTGTTTTTGAAAAAGTATTAATACACTATTCCATCATTGACAATTTCTTGCCTTTTTTTTTTTTTTTGACTACTGCATCATTACCCAATGATGCATTTCTAGAAATCTGCCTACATAAGAATGGCCTTAGTCTTCCGATGGCTGTTCTATCTTTTATTCTGTTCTCATGAACATTCTGTAAAAGATTAATGAAATCTGTAAAAGACTTAAAAATGAATTGAGAAACGAAGCACATAAATCTGGAAAGATTTCTAGAATGGTAAAGAATCTACAAACAAAAAATAAGATTTGATTTATCTTATAGGAAACTGAACTGTTTGAATGGGAAAAAGAATCAGACGAACAAAATTAATAATTGAAAAAATAAATACAATAAATTATTAAAGGAATAAATGGAAGTCTTGAAAAAATAAGAATATTTATAAAGTGATTTATTAGATTTTATCTTTATTAATTAAAAAAAAAAAGTTATATAAATAAGAATGAAATATATTTAACTGGGATGGGATTTGCAAAGGAAATTGGTAATATTTTTATTGAATAACTTTTAAATTATGAAGAAAATGGGTTTAAAAGAATTAATTAATATTTGTAAGATAATTTATAATTTAGAGGAGTGGCTGTTAGTTGTTGTTTTTTTTTTTTAAAAAAAAAGTGAAGCCATTAAAGAAAAGTTCTAATTCAGTACTATTATGTGAAGATTTTAGAATAACTGGCCTAACAATTTATGCAGATAAGTTGCTATTCAAGGTTTTGAATAGACACATTTTTAATAGACATGTCTTTCTGAAAAATAGATCAATAAAAGATGTCAGTGCTATGGTGAGACTACTGTTGAGAGATAATAGAGATCTTGAAAAGATATTTGATAGAATAGTTACTTTGCTAGATATATTGAAAAAGAAAAATATAAATTAGAAGTTGTTTATTGAGAAATCTTTATACGAGTCCGAAGATATAGGTGGATTGATTTCATTAAATGTTTAGATAGTTGAATTTTATAGGATTTTCTTTGGTTTTTTTTTTTTTTTGTAATTTGTATTTTCGATGGATTCTATGCATTTGTATTGCCTCGGGCATTTTTGGGGGGGAATTTTGGCCGATTTCATATAGAAATTTATCACTTGCAAACTTCGGGCCGATTGTTGATGGTGGCGCAGTGCCATCTACCGGCGGTAGTACGGTCCCTCCACAACTACCACCGTTTATTTGGGTGAATTGTTAAAAGATTGTAGTTTTGATAAGAATGAAATTAACATTGAAGGTCGGAGGGTTCGTTGTTATAGATTTGCTGTTAATATAACGGATAGTTTAATAAAATGTTAAGTAAATTTGACAAAAGTTGCAAAAAAAAAAAAAGTAGGATGAAAATAAATGCAAATAAAACTAAAGCAATGAACTGGGGGGTAAAAAAAATAAATAAATAAAAGTAAGCATTGCCAGAAGATTATATTAGTATGTTAGTGCTTTTAAATATTTGAAAACTGTCCTAAGTAGTGATTAAAGTTGTGATAAAGAAATTAGAATGAGAATTATAATAACTAAACAATCTTTCAAGTGATTATTCTGTGCATCATTGAAATTATATCCATAAAAAAAATCCTTTTTAAGTATTTTGTTTGAAGTATTATTTTATATGGAGCAAAAATGTGGGTAATTAAGGGGGAAAAAAATAGAGTCATTAAAAATATGAATTTGTAAGAGCATAGAAAAGTTGCAAAGATAAGATTAATAATATTAAAGTTGCTGAAAGAGTAAGTGAAAAAAGATTTTTTTTTTTTTTGAGAAAATTCGAAAAGGAACAGAATTAAGTATTTATAAAAAAAAAATGTATTAGAAAAGATTGAAAAAAGATAAGAAAATAAAAAAGTTGATTTATCTTAAAGATGGAAATAGCTATGAATTTTGAGAAGTAACACAAGAGACAAATGGAAAAAGTTGACTGGTTTATTAAGTGAAACCTGCTTTTTCATAAATAGTAATGATGATATAATGAAGTGTTATAAAAAATAATAAGACTATCTGCCTTTGTAACATTACATTTTTTGACATCTCAGTGAAAAATTTTTATAATTTTACAAATAAAACATAAGAAAGTATTAAAGAAAATTGGCATCAGTTTGGTCAGCTGTATCTTAGTTTAAAACATGTTCAGATGTTTGATTAATTGAAATATTAATGTTAAAAACCAACAAGATTGTTTTAAAATTTTAATATTGATAGTTTTAAGAATGATGACTGCATTTGTTAAAGATGAGAAAATGAAAGCTGCTGATATCAAGTATGATCAGAAGTCTACGCTTACTGAGAGGAACCAATTGACATTGCAAAAGATTATTAACATAAAATTATATCTCTTAATTGGACCAATTCAATGTTTATTAAAACAACTTTTAATGAGCTTCACAATCAAATCTTTCATTATTAAGCTATCATTTTATTAATGATACAGAAATGTTTCCATTATTTATTTAACATTTATATACTGTATATATATATCATCATCATCATCATCAACCATTATCAATCCACTGCAGGATGAAGGTCTCTCCAAGTTCAATCCATCTTTTCCTATCTTTAGCTCTCTTCTCCACATCACCCCTGCACACTTTTTTATTTCATCCACCCATCTAACATGTGGTCTTTTTCTGGGTCTTTTACAATCTCTTGGAATCCAGTTTAAAATTTCAATTGTCCATCTGTTATCATCTCTTTTAACAATATGTCCAGCCCAACTCCACTTCAGACTTTTAATTTTTTCAATGATGTCAGTAACACCTGTTTGTTCTCTTACCCATACATTGTGTTTTCAATCCCTTCTTGTTATTCCCAACATGCATCTCTCCATACTTCTTTGAGTGGTTTGAAGTCTCTGTATTGCTCTTCTATTAAGTGTCTAAGTCTCAGATCCATAAGTAAGAACTGGCAAAACACATTTATTAAAAACCTTCCTTTTCAAACACATAGGCATATTTCCTTTTAGTATCAAGTTATTTCTACCAAAAGCACTCCAACCAAGTTTAATTCTATGATTAATTTCATCCATTATATTTCCATCTGTATTAATAATCTGTCCAAGGTATTTGAAACTGTTAACTTCTTCTAACTCATCATAATCAATCTTTATTTTCATATTTTGAGAAAATCTATTAAACATTACTTTAGTCTTTTTAAAATTTATCTTTAGTCCTACTTTCCTGCTTTCACCTGATAACTCCTGCAACATTTCCTGTAGCTCTAAAGCATTATTTGCAAAAACAACTACATCATCTGCAAAATCTAAATGACTTAAATAATCTCCATTTACTTTCACTCCTTTAGCTTCCCATTTTAATCCACAAAATACTTCTTGCAGCACTGCTGTAAAAAGTTTTGGAGATATGGAGTCACCCTGTCTTACACCCTTTTCAATGTTGATTTTCCTACTATCATTATGTAATCTAATTGTTGCTGTTGCATTTTTATAAATATTCTTCAAAATATGACAATATCCTGGATCTACACCTTGATGATCCAATGCTTTAATCACTGAAGAAATGTTTATAGAATCAAATGCCTTTTCATAGTCTACAAATCCTAAGCATAATGGCAACTCATATTCATTTGTCCTTTCTATAATTTCTCTGAATACCTGGATATGATCTACTGTACTAAAATCACTTTTAAATGCAGCTTGTTCTCTTGGTTGGTGGAAATCCAGTGTTTTTTGTAGACAAGTTGTAATTATCTTAGTAAAAATTTTGTATAAAACTGATAAAAGACTGATAGGTCTGTAATTTCTAATGTCTTCTTTATCACCTTTTTTAAATATTAATATTAATACGGCATTTTTCCAATCATCTGGTACATCTTTATCATTTAGACATTTGGTATATAACTTTGCTAAAATTTTTTCTATTTCTTCACCTGCCTCTTTTAATATATCAATTACAATTCCATCATTACCTGGAGCCTTCCCTTTCTTCATAAATTTAATTGCATGTCTCACTTCCTCATTCAAAATTCTGGGCAATTCGGAAGATATAATATGTATAGGAAACACTTGTTCTTTATTACTATATAATTCTTGATAGAAGTCTTCTACACATCTTATGATGTCATCTCTCTTTTTAGTAATAATGCCATCTTTTTTTCTTATTGCAGATATAAATTTCCTACCAATACCAAAATGTTGTTTTACACTCTTTAGACTTTTATTCTCTTCTACAGCTTTCCTTGCTAGTTCACAATTATACTTTCTTATATCATTTTCAATTCTTTTCCGTACCATTTTACAAAATTCGAGATATTCAATCTTTTTTAATGCATCATTGTTGTATATCCTCATATTCCTTCTTTTCTTCATAAATTCTCTAGTCTCAGTAGAAATTTTATTGGTCAATTGCTGCTTTTTTCTACCAGCTATCTTTGTTGCAGTTTTTAAAAGTGTATCGCTTATTTTCCTATTAATGTCATTCAAATCTGAATCATGTTCAAAATCTACTAATACTTGAAAACGATTTGTAAGTTCTAATTTAAATTCATTAGAATGTTTCTGAAGATTAGGAATATCAACTGTGAATATTGTTTTTCTTAAAAATTTTTGTCTCTCTAGTTTTGCATTAACATGTATCTTACATCTTACTAATCAATGATCACTTCCTGTGTTAAATTTATTAAGAACATTACAATCTTGAAATATGTATTTTCGGTTAGTCAAAATATAATCCAATTCTGCCGTACCTTCATTTGGATGCTTCCATGTCCATTTCCTTTTAACATTTTTCTCAAAAAAAGAATTCATAATATAAAGTTTTTCTTTTTCTGCAAACTCCACAAGTCTATGTCCTCTCTCATTTCTATTACCATAACCAAAATAACCTACAGCATTTTCATCTTTCATTTGTTTACCAATTCTAGCATTAAAGTCTCCCATAACAATTTTAAAATGTTGTTTACTCTGATCAAAAGCCTTTTGTACATCCATATAAAAATCTTCTATAACTTCATCACTATAAGAACTTGTTGGGGCATAAACCTGAATTATTTGCATTTGGTATCTGTTATTAAGTTGTAAAACTAATCTTGCCACTCTGTCTGATACACCATCAATCTCCACAGTGTTATTCTTCCATTTTTTATTTATAATGAATCCTACTCCACTTGTATTTCCAATATTTGTGCCTTTATAGTAGAGTATATGTCCACTTTTTAAATCAATTGTTTCTTCACCTTTTCTTCTAACTTCACAAAGTCCAATAATGTCCCATTTAATATAAGACAGTTCTTCTTCTAACTCTTGCAATCTTCCTTGACTTGAAAGTGATCTGCAGTTGTAAGTACCTAAATAAAAAGTCGTCATCAAATGGCAGCCTGGGTCCGCAATCAGGGGATTCTTAGCACCCTCCGCTCGGCCATGTACACTTCAAATGAGACTGAAGGAAGGATACTACAAGAAAAGTCTATTTATTTATTTATTCATTATCTATTTTACTGATGATTCAAACTGGGTTTAAACTCAATCTTCCTAAAATTTATTTTTAGGTTTTGAGTGAATGTATAACAATAATGTTACTTATTAAAACTACAAACAATAATAAATAACTACCTTGTTTCACTTCTTTTCCAAATCTTTTTTCACTAATAGTCTTCCATGTTCTTCCCATGACCATTATATTCAACAAGTTATTTCCAACATAGGTCAAGAAATAATGATCCTTTCTAATTTGTATATTCAATGAAGCTATATCTAGATACCACACTTGAAAATTAATTTAATAAATATAATAGCACATTTTTTATATACAAATCATTTACAATTCTAACATATTTGTTAATGCTTTAATATATTTTATCCATAAAGATCTATTAATTTTCTATGGTGCATTTCTTTTCGTATGATACCAGTTTCCTAACAAAGATTTTGAATTCTTAAGGTGTGTTACTTGTTCATGACACTTAATTTTAAAATGAGCTTGATTTCTAATGCTGTTTTACTTATATATTTCTCTTCGCTAATTAATTCATTCCTATACTCTTTTCATACAATTATGTAATTCTAACAAACTTGTAATGTTCAAGTTAATCTGAAAAGGTAAATTAGACTGTAAGAAAGTCTTAAATGCACAGATACAGCTTTCAGCAGATCACTGTCAGAATCATAGTGCTGAATAAGAATGCGCAGTTAGAAACTATTAGTGTGGTCCAATATGTAAAATAGACTTGGTATGTAAATGAAGCAATTAGATATTCTATTTTTCTGATAATGGAATACAGGAATCTTTTTTATTGATGGAATGTGGATCCCTTGCAAATTGATTCTGGCAGGGATTGCCGAAAGCTAGCTCAGTGCATTTAAGACTTTCTTACAGTCTAATTTACTTTTTCAGATTACCGTGAACATTACAAGTTTGTTAGAATTATATTTAATAGTATTTATTTATTCTATTACTTACATCTTCGATCACAACTTATTAAATGCATAAATTTTTAATTTATTACGATAACAGTTACTTTATTTACCTCATATAACACTGACAATATATTGCAAACACATTGCACATTAGGATGTTGGTGTTTTGGAAATATTTTTCTATCAATATTTCATAGACTCTAAATACTGAACTAATATCATGCTTTTTAGTTTTAAATCTCTTTAATGAAAATGATCAAATACTTAAGGTTATTTTCTTGAACTATATACTATGCACATTATATGACTAAATTTAAAATGCAGTATTGAAATATTATAATTTTTCTTTATTTCTTGATCTCTTATGCATCGATTGTAAACAATCATATAGTAACATTTAACACACTTTTTTTATTCACTTTTTACAATACAGTAAATATTATCAAGGAATAGATAAAATTTACTATGTCATTATAAAAAGTAAATAAAGAAAAAATGCTATTATAGAATTGAAATATGTCACAAACAGAGTTAATTGATAAAACTTCTAAGAAGTAAATACATTCATGTTATCAAGTAACATTAAATAAATCCAAATATATAAGAATATTCGGTACTTATTTTTTAGACTGTACATGCCGACTGATGGCGGTAACATTATATTTATGTGTGTTAAAGAGTGTAAAGTGCCATCAGGCAGCTTATACGATCTAAAAAATAAGTACCGAGTATTCTCAACTCAAGCCATGATATGTAAAATAATATCTTACAAAAGTATTTTTATGTGCACGTACTACAGGGCTTTATTAATTGCATACCACAAAATATTAATAAATCATTCTCCCAATATTAGTATTCATAAATTGAGATTCTCAAATATCACTATGGCGCATGATATAAAGTACATTAATTGTCCATGGTAAAAATATAAATAAATCTATGATAAATTATCCTCAGACTTATATGAATTGGCATGATTGACAAATATATTCATTAACTTAAAATGATAGATCGACTACATTTTAATCAATATTATTTTCTAACATATACAATTCTCCATTTCACCTTTCAAATTACTTCAAGAGCTTCCAACACTGGTTACCCTGCTGTGTACAATATTGATAATTAAAATATAAATTATTTCTTTATTCTCAAAATATTTTTTATTCTGTTATATCTCCATAACTAATTTGCTTTTAACTATAATAGGATCATAAGCAGTTTCATCAATGGCTCTATAACTGTTCAAAAATCTAGATAATAAAGGTATTCATTTCTAGTGATATCAACTAATTAATTGCATCTTCCCATATAGCATATATTTCCCACAGTTATTCATGCACTAATATTGAATAATTTTTATTTTAATAATTAAGAAATCTAATTTAAAGTTTTCATTTTAACTGATTTATAAGACAAATATTGTATTCTGTTATTTACCAAATTATTCATTATTTGTCATGCAAACCTATTTAATAAAAAGTTATTTTTATTAGACACTTTAACTTCTTGAAAATTATTTCTAAATTCTCTTGTGTTTCTTTGATTATGAGTTACAATAATATAGTAACACTTTAAAATTACATCAGTTATTAAAATAGGCAAAATTCTTCATACAGTATTGCCACTCAGTGCAAGCCAGAGTAATCAATGGATGCCGGAAGGTTTGTATATAAAATCCCCATCTAGTGCCTACTCATCTAATATTCCCAGACTAGTTTCTGGCTTGTGGCCTTCGTTAATGAGGAGCCTTGGATCTGAGAGCACTGCTACATGCCAGAAACTAGTCTGGGAATATTGGATGAGTAGGCACTAGATGGGGATTTTATGCAGAAACCTTCCAGCATCCATTGATTACTCTGGCTTGCACTGAGTGGCACTATTGTATGGAGAGTTTTGCCTGTTTTAATAACAGTTATAAGCAAGCATAAGAAATGGTGATCGTGTGATGTTTATTGACTTAAAATTACATCTTAAGATCTGTAAATTTGACACATTAGAAAAAATATATTGTTTTATCTTTTCAATTTTAAACATAATATTGAAACAAATTTAGATATGAGATCTTGTAAGACAGTTCAAATGGTTATTCATGATTGATTTTATCTAAGCCAAGATTAATTTATTACATGAGCTGAGTGATACTAGCAGCATCCAAATTATCCCTTCCCCCATATTAAGTCTTCTCATAATTGAAATATGCTCTGACTTTGAACAATATATAAAATAATCTACACTATGACAGATATTTTCAACAAAAATTAAAGTAACTAAGAGAGAAAAATTGAGGAAATTACACTTATATAATGAAATATATGAATGATTTTTTTTTCCTAATGAAAGTTATAGTAAAATAAAAGATAATGGGAAGGTGAATTACTTAGAATATTTTCTCTAAATAGAAGTCATTTGGTAAATTAATTGTGCCACTTGTAATTATGGTTGGATTTCTTTAAGTGGCTTTAAAACAATATTATAGAATTGTGTTTGGTTTACAAATTTGAAGTGAGTTTCTTGTGTATAGTACATTGTAATGTGAAAATTAAAACTTTTCCATAGAGGATGTGATGTAATGTGTTGTGGCTTCTCCTTAAATGAAGTCAAGAATATCTCAGCAATTATGCCCCTAAACCTGTTAGCCACTTTATTTTCCATTCCCCACTCTAAATTTTCTCATATTCTGCTCCATCCCATTTCCACAACCTAATCTTTGTCAACTCTATAACCTTTATATTTAAATCCCCTTTATCTTTTCCCAAACCCAGCATAAAAACCAATAATTCACTTTCTGTATAATTATTTTTTTTCAAAACTCTCCATACAGTAGTGCCACTCAGTGCAAGCCAGAATAATCAATGGATGCAGAAAGGTTTGTGCATAAAATCCCTATCTAGTGCCTACTCATCCAATATCCTCAGACTAGTTTCTAGCTTGTGGCTTTCATCAGTGAGAAGCCTTGGATCTTAGAGCATTGCACCTAGATTTGAGAATATACAAGCTAATGAGCTTAGCTTGGAAACATTATTATGTTTTCATTTTGGACTCAAAGATTTATAGTGAGCTAAAAAAGTAAAAGGTGGCTGCTGGAATTTGCATTAGATCCTAAGATCTAGGAGCAGTGCTCTAAGATCCAAGGCTCCTCACTGATGAAAGCCACAAGCTAGAAACTAGTCTGGGGATATTGTATGAGTAGGCACTAGATAGGGATTTTATGCACAAATCTTCCTGCATCCATTGATTATTCTGGCTTGCACTGAGTGGTGCTACTGTATGGAGAGTTTTGCCTCTGTGAAAAATAGCTTGTGTAAGTATAAAGAATGATGATCATGTGATGATTGATGGTTTAAAAATTAAATCTTCTTAAGGTTTTCTAAAAACTTTGATAAAAATCTTTTATATTATTATTGACAAATATTGAATTATATCTTAAACAGAAGAGATAAATTTTTCATTTTACCACAATAGAATTAGATTACATTGCAGATACATTTATAAAATATTTACTAAGCAGACAAAAGAATATGCAGGATATTATTTAGAGCTGGGAGCTTACCGTCAAAGAAAGAAATCTGAGAATTTTTTAATTCTTCTTCTATGACTTCTATTTTATTTCTCTAATATTTTAATTACCATTTGTTTGTCCACAACTCAGCACTTCACAGTGATTTTGAATCAAATGCGGACAATTTCCAATGTTTGGTACTAGTTATTTACTCTTTAGTAAAGGCATATGAAAGATAACCGTATATAACCAATTAGCAAAAAATCATTAACATGTCCCATTGACTTTAACTAAACTAAATATTTCCTCTCTTTATATATAGCTTTTACAGTGATTAATGAGACAAAACTATCTAACCAATAATTAACAAATAATAAGGAACATTAAATTATAAAAAGTATTTGGTACTGTATTTTTACATTTGTGCATGTATATTTTAAAACTTGTATGAAAAATCAAAACAACTTCAAATTGTTTTTTTACTTCCATATTCTAAATCATTATTAATCTTAATACGTTATTTAGAAGAACATTTGAATTAAAAAAAATTATAATGAAAATATTTAAACAAATTCTTTCATTTTAAATCTTTTTTTATTTTTTGACTTAAACCTACAATTATAAGAAACAACTTTATTTAATTAAAAAAGAAAATGTCGTAACAGAATCATTTTAAAAGTTAAACTTATGACTTGGTTATCAAAAGAAAATATTTAAAAATATATTATATTTGTATTTATTAAAAATTCACATACACATTCAAATGCACGCACGTAAATAATTTAATGTCTTTGTGTGTATATATGCAATGTTTGAGTTTTCATATTTTTATTAAATTTAATGAAGTTTAATTATAACCAAACAATTTATTTACTCTATATTTTTCTTTCTTACCAATTTCAAAAATGCTAACTCTAGTTTTTTCTCTTGTGCTTGTGAAGTGTCCACTTCAACATAAATTCAAATATTCATCATCTCTTGTGATTTGTATATTAGATATAAGATTCTCATGTTTTAATATAATTTTATTTCATCATTCATAAATAAATTAACCGTCATCATCATCGTTTTCAACCATTATCGATTCACTGCAGGATGGTCTCTCCAAATTCAATCCATCTTCTCCAATCTCTAGCCTCTCTTTTCCCCATAACACAAGCATACTTTCTTATTTCATCCATCCATCTCAAGGTCTTTTACAATCTCTTGGAATTCAATTTAAAATTTCAACTGTCCATCTATTATCATCACTTATAGCAGTATGTCCAACCTAACTCCACTTCATTCTCTTTATTCTTTCAATGATGTCAGTAATATTTATTTATTCTCTCACCCATGTATTTCATTCTTGATCTTTTTTTGTTACTACTAATATACATAACTGCATACTTCTTTGAATGGTCTGAAGTCTCTATTACTCTTTTATAAATTTCAGAAACCTATATAACCATATATGACTGAATGTAATTATACTTTTGTGTCTTTCATTTGTTCGAGAAGGATACTACTGGATCTATTCATCACAGATTTATATCCAAATAGACTTAGTTATTTAATGTAATTAATGCTTGACAAATCAGTCTGGCTTTTTTATAAAAAAAGATATATCAGAAATCATAGATATACTTAGACAGAACAATGTTAAACCACTAAACATCACATGATCACTGTTTCTTATGCTCGCTCATAACTGTTATTAAAACAGGCAAAACTCTCCATACAGTACTGCCACTCAGTGCAATCCAGAGTAATCAATGGATGCCAGAAGGCTTGTGCATAAAATTACTATCTAGTGCCTACTCATCCAATATCCCCTGACTAGTTTCTGGCTTATGGCCTTCGTCAGTGAGGAGCCTTGGATCTGAGAGCACTGCACCTAGATCAGTGTAGTGCTTTCAAATCCAAAGCCAGAAACTAGTCTGGGGATATTGGATGAATAGGCACTAGATAGGGATTTTACGCACAAGCCTTCTGGCATCCGTTGATTACTCTGGCTTGCACTGAGTGGCACTACTGTATAAAGAGTTTTGCCCGTTTTAATAACAGAACAATGTTAATATACAGAGGTTTATGGTGGAAATTTTCTTGCAGTAGCCTAAATCTTTTCTCTCTAAAATGAATACATGATAATAGAATCTAATATTTATTACTTAAGATGCTTGTAAGAAATTTAGAGTAACAGAACTGACAACTTGGCAAAGCTCCTTGCTTCTTGAGCGCCAGTCTTCACCATTCTACCATGGTGCTAAAAGATATGAAATTGTCTATATGTAGACAGAACTGTGAAAAATATACATAAAATGCAACTTTCTGATGAATAATTATATTTTCACTCGTTTTCTTTAAAATAAACATAATATGAAGTTTTTTCAGTGTAGTTGTACTTGAGACAATTTTCATCCGCATATTTTTTAGTTCTTTAAAAGATTGATTAAGTATACATTTTATGATTTCTCACTAAAGACAATTTTATTTTTTATTTATGCATTTGAATATATTTTATTGACTCATTTGCAATAATTTTACAAATATTGGTTATTTTTAAAAAGAAAGTTATTTACAAATACATGTATATGTAAATGAATAAAAACTGATTTTCTTCCATAAGCTATGATAATAAAAGTGTCTTCATCTACATTTCGTTGTCAGAAAAATCGAGAATAAAACGTTACACTGCTTTGTTCTGACACTTGGTTTCTCTGATAAGAATAAGAATGAATTTAAATCTCAAACCAGATTTAATGGAAGAAATAATAGTTTGAACTTATATTTAAATAAACTGTTAAGAGACATCATCTCATTTCATAAATCATTGCAATCAAATAATTGTAAATATTATAATAAACATAGCACTGAATTATATGTAAATGAAAGAAAACTGACAACTTCCACGATATGTGAAAATATAGATGTGTATATCTGTATTTCATTGTCAGAATAAAATGGTATGCAGCTTATGGAAATAAGTCGGCCTTCTTTCATTTATATCGTATTGCTATGTTTGTTAAAATAGTTACAATTATCTGATTTCTATGTATTATTTCTATTAGGTTATAAAATAAGATATTGCCTCTTACCATTGTTTATTTAATTATAAATTCAAACTATTATTTTTGCCATTATATTTGAATTGAGTTTGAAATTCACTCCAATTCCCACATTTGTTAGAGAAATTAAGTTTTATTTAAATCTCAGGCATAGAGTAAAAGTTTGTATCAATTTAGTCTCAATTTTTCTGAAAATGAAATGCTGATACATACGTTTATATTTTAATAGCTTTAGAAGTAGATTAGTATTGTTTCATTTACATATATTTTAGTAAAGTATTTATTAAATATTTACAGTTGTTTTACTTCTATTTACTTCCAATGATGTATAAAATGAGATAATATCATTTACTGTTGTTTATTTAAATATAAGTTCAAATTATTACTTCTGCCATTAAATCTGGCTTGAGTTTAAAATTCACTTTTATTCCTATACCTGTCAGAAAAATCAAGCCTTATTTAATCCAGGCTTAAAGTAAAGCAATGTACTGTTTTATTCTTGATTTTTCTGATAATGAAATACAGATATACCGTATTTATATTTTCATAACATATAGAAATAAGTCAGTTTTCTATCATTTACATAGAAATTGGAAAATTTTATGGTCTATAATAGCTATTTTTTAAAAAATGACATTTTAATGATATTACGTAATTACTAAAGACAAAAATGGAACAGTACATGATATTTTTTTCAAAAAAATGAATTATTTTCTAAGATTGTTCTGACAATATCCTGTACTCATTGAATAGCTAAACTAGTTTTAAAATATGAATCTTTCTTTTGAAGATATACTTATGTGTTTTAATTGTTGTAATTTTTTTAAAATTGATTGTAAAAAGTATATAGATTTGTATCTAAATTAAATTTGTCTAAACACAATTAAACTAGTGATAAGAAATGTATGTTGTTGTTTTTTTAGGATATTATTCAAAATGTTTATAATTTAAATGTTTGTTTATACTGATTTTTAAGTTATTATATTTTTATATTTATTTTGAAGATTTTATGGAAGAGCTTTGCGTCTTCTTCCTGATCTTGGAAGTTTATGGCATGATTTGGGAGAGAACTATTTTAGACAGGCTGAAAATTCTCCAGTAGATAAAGCTTCAGAATTGATAACCAAAGCCTTAGATGCCATGAAAAAATCAATCAGTCTTGAACCTTCCAATCATAATCATTGGAATTCTCTTGGAAATATGGCTGCATCAGTTGGTAATTGATTTTTGTAGTTTTAATTTTGATATCAAATTTTCATCATCTGTGAAGGTTAAGTTTTCTACCCAAAGGCAATTTAAATAGCTAGCAGTAGATTCCTACATTCAAATAATAAATCTTGAATCATTGTTAGATTGTTTATCACTTTTTTTAAAACAATTTATTCTACCACTTCAAATTAATCATAAACTTTCTATGAGCTTTTTTTTATCATTAAAATTTAATAGTTATTTATAATATTTCAGAAATAAAAGTTTATATGTTTTGTATCATCATCTTTTTCTGTTCTATAACTAATTGAATAAACTTTATATAAATTACTAAATACTAGATGGCAGTGTAAGCAGATTCATAAACAATTTCTAGCTATTGGGAGCAGTTTTTGCAGGAAGTATTGTTTATTCATTCTTAAAGAAATGTCACTACAGTTTAATAGGTTAAGATGTACCAAATATTTGTGTAATGCTTAGTTTTGTATTTTATCAAATGTTATTTATTTAAATTTGTGGATATCTCAAATTATTTTTTATTCTAATCATATTTGCCAGAACACAACTTGAACGTTATATAGTAAAATAATTTATCTTAACTTATACAAATTTCAAATTTGAAATCTCTCATTCCTGTTGGTGTAATGCTAGGTTTTATGATTATAAAATTATATATATAATTAAGTGTTGTGTGTCTCTTTGAATGTATGTTTTGAGGGGAAAAACCTTTATGGCATAAAGAGAATAAAAAGTAAAACTATTAGAATTAAAATAGAGAACTCCATTTTGTTATAATTAATATGTTATTATCATAAATTGGAAATAAATAATCAATTATATTAGTAATTATATGGTGGGTTATTTCCATCATTTAATTTTATTATACATCTTTAGAAAAATTCAAACTTTATTTAGACTTTTAAAATACATTCAACTGTTAGTCATGCATTTGAAAAATTTAAATGAAGTTTGAATTTTTCTAAAAATATTTAATAACTAATATTAAATGATGAAGTAGTCCAGTACAACATATAATTACCACTAAAATACCATTGTCATAAATTTTCAGACAAACAATTTATAATGTTGTTTGTTTGTATATAAATAAATAACACTAAAAAATGTTATTTATTAACACATTATTGTATTAAGGAGATAATAAAACATTGATGAAAAAAGTTGTTTTTTTGTCTTAAATAGTACACTTGTTAATAATCTTATTTTTATGTCATTAATTTATAACTTATTATTATTAAATATATATATATTCTCATAGATGTTGGCCAATTGTCACTAAATTTCTTTTTATATTAACTTCATTATAAATTATAAATTAAAATTGAGAATTTTATATTTTCTCAGATGACTTTTTGATAGCAATTATTTTAAATTACCTATCATATATCAATTAATTATCTTGTTTTACAAGGAAAGGAATGTGAATTGAATAACATCAAAAATAATATTGGCATATATATAGAAATATTTTTAAAAAAAACTCAAGAAATCAGAATGTTCATATAGAGCTGGCTAAAATATAACTAACGAGATTATTAACTGACTTGTTAAATATCAAGGCAAGATTTTTTTTTTTGTGGTTAAATTTGTGTTAGCAGCATTGTTTAATACTGCTTACTACTTTTTTTGCTGACTGTATAAAAAAACTTGTTCACAGATTATTCTTACTATCAGAATGATAGATATTTAAAAAATTGTATTCAATGAACTTTTTTTTTTTTTTGCTATATCTAAATTAACCATTGATTGATTTTTTTTTTTTTTTACTATTAATGTGTACTTTTTCAAATTATATATTTCTTTTTGTTTGTTTGTTTTAATTTTTTTGTTTTGTTTGTTTTATATATTTAGTTGAAAATGATCCTGCTTTAGCTCAGCATGCATTTATCAAATCTATACAGATGGAACCAAATGTAAGGCATAAAATTATTAGTACTATTGTTAAAATTTTTTATATAACTTTAATTGGTAGCTTTTAAGCTATTATGTTTATCCATGAAGTATGATTACATAAAAACTTGCACTTCAGCAAATTTTTTAGTTTAGGCATCTAATATTGAATCAATAAATGAGTGTCCTGCTATTATTAGCTGGAGCATAAAATCCCAGATTAATCCATGATTCGCTCCATTTGATTATCAGTATGCTGACTATATATAGAGGGATAAATATTTTTGTAATATGATACCGTTTTCACTATTGTAAGAGGAGTGTTATATTCCTATGTAGGCTGACTTCATGGTTTATCTTTAACTTTTTATTTCATAAAACAATTTTATTACTTTTTATCCTGTTGATTTAATTTAGATTAAATCTACGAATAAATTGTCAGAATTAGAACTGTATAATTACAAAACTAGTTATAGCAACACTAATTGAAATAATTTATGTGATTTTTTTTTTTATATTGACAGAAAATTTCTATTTTTTGCAATAATTTGTCAGACAATTGTCTGGCTCTGGTTTTGGTAATAAGTACTAATTATTACTTTAAAAACCAATTGATTAACAACAAATTAAAATGATGACATTAAAAGTTTTTATAAATTATTGCTTTTTTTTATTATCATTGACACAATATTTAAGTGTACTTGCAAAAAAAAATTTTTAATAAATAAAATTTTCTTATTTTCCAATAAAAAGAGATTTATTGTGTTTTTGTGTAATGTGCAGAAAAATATGCAAACCTGTATAAAACAAATAAGAATATTGAATTGATTATATGTGTATGACAATTTAATTATTATTTAAATACATTTAGTCATACATTAAAGATCAGCCTTTCAAGCTATTGTGCATGTGCTTTTTTACGAGTGTTAATAAGAAATGAATACTTTCACTCCCAACACAAGATATAGTATTTATGAAAGAATAAAATGAATCCACTTATTCTTTCAAACTCAAATGATTATATATGGGCAAATCTTAAGTACTGGAAATGAAAGCGTGAGGATAGACCACTCATTTATTATTAACACTCGTAAAAAAATGCATGCACAATAGCTTGAAAGGCTGATCTTTAATGTATTACAATTTATAAACATAGCGCTATATAAAAATAAATGCTTATTTACATATGTTTAAGTTTCATTTGAGAGTGACGTTTAGTAAATTCTAGATAATTTCATCGACGTCATTCATTCAGACATCGTAAACAGTAATTTAAAGTGAGTGGTCTATCCTCACGCTTTCATTTCCAGTACTTAAGATTTGCCCATATATAAGCATTTGAGTTTGAAAGAATAAGTGGATTCATTTTATTCTTTCATAAATACTATATCTTGTGTTGGGAGTGAAAGTATTCATTTATTATTAACACTCGTAAAAAAGCGCATGCACAATAGCCTGAAAGGCTGATCTTTAATGTATTACAATTTATAAACATAGCACTATATAAAAATAAATGCTTATTTACATTTAGTCATAGTTATTTGTGCTTTAAATAAATGGCATAAACTATAGATGGATTTTTTTTGATGGTGATAATAACAACAACAAAAAAAATCTTAGTAAATTTTATAAGATGTTGTAAGAAAACTATGAAAATCTAGATCTGCAAACAGATATTTTCCTAATAGAAATATTGTTTCCCAGAAAAGAAGATGGCAATCTATATAATAATATAATTCAGAATCTTTAGATTTAAATTATAATATTAGAATCTGTATTTGCAATTTTAAAAGTGATAAAGATGAAAATCGATTATTAGAAAAGAATAGAAAATTTAGATATTGTATACAAGATGAATAAACTATGAAGTAAAAAAAGAGTATCAGAATTTATTGTACTGGTAGCGAAGATAGAATGAAGAGAAGTAGGTATAGCCCTAGGAACAAGAACGAGAGATAATTTTATAAGTAGCAGTTCTATAAATAATAGATGGAGGGGGGATTGAAAAAGTTGATGAACATATACAAATAAATATGTAAGCTATCAAACATGATTCTGAAGAAATAGAAATTAGGTTTGAAGAAATCAAATTATCAAAAATGAATATTAAAAATAGTTGTCTAGTATTAATGGAGAATTTTAGACTGCTTTGATACACCAGATAAAAAAAGATAAGATTGTATGCGATTTAAATATGAAACATTGATGTATATTTATTAAAAAAATAGCATAATGTTAATGAATACATTGTTTTAAAAATAAAAATAAAAAACTTCAAGTAATAGGAAAAGATTTAATTTGGGTATAAATTAATTCAGAATAGAATTTAGAATTACTGACAAGAATGCATTCACAGATTATGGAGCTGACCTAGACCACATTTTAATAATAATAGAATTAAAATTAAGTTTGGAGAATATAACAAGTTGTGGTTTAAGAAAGAAATAGACTATTAATAAAAAGGTTATAATGTAAATTTAAATGAAATATTAGAAATACTCAAAATTTAAAAAAGCTGTTATAGCAAGTTATAAAAATGATAAAAGAACAAAAAAACCTTGGATAAACAAGGAGGAAATCATCCCATAAGTAAAGATTTAAAACAATTTAAATCTTTACTTATGGAAGAGTTCACATCTATTTGTTAAAATAGTACACGTGTGGAGATTAATTTGCTCCCAAAGATATTACAGTAAATACTGCACTTTATGAAAGTAAATGTCTGCCCATCCCTTGTATATGTATTAAATGGATTATGTCCTGTACATGAGGGGTCAGATTGATCTTATGTCAACATGGGTATGACAAGAATCTCGGCCTCAGGGTGGCCTTTGAGCATTCCATCATCAGATTTTCAATTGGATGTACGTTGAAGAGTTGGAGTAGATTGAAGCCTGTCCATTAAAGTATGAGAATTGGCTATCTTAATATATATCTGAGCACTTATAGCATATATGTGTAGAGATGGTAATCTGGACCAACTGATGATTGCTGGTTTAGCATGAAATACGTATATTGGTGATTATTTATCTTTTCAACATTCAAGTGTATCAGTGTTATGAGATAGAGTGGAGAGCGGTGGGTCATGTGAAAGTCTGTGCTCATATACCCTATATATAAGATAGGATATTGTAAATAATAATGAAAAAATGTATGTAGAAGGCTTGACACCAAATTGAGATATACAAGCACAAAATCTAGACAAATATAGTTAGAAGAGGAATAAAGTGTAACAAAGCAGTTACAAAAAAAAAGATAGATTTGATTCAAATTATACTAATGTAATAAAAATTAAACAATTGCAACAAAGAATATAAAAAGATGTGTTAAAAAGATGAAAGAGTTTGAAGTAAAAGTAATTTCTATGATGAAGATAATAAACACTTGTTTATGTTAATAAAAAAATGAAAGAAAAATAGATAATGAAATAAGTTGCGCCGTAATGAAGGCGAAGATGTAAAAAAATCAAGCTGAGATGAAATTAAAGAAATGCAACAAACTGATGATGTTTTGGTTGAATTACTGACTATTTGGAGGGGTGGTGGACTAAAATTTATGATTTAATGATAACTTTAAAGAAAAATTTTAATGCAGTAAAATTTACAGATTTTAAAACAGTTGTATCCTGGGAAGATGTTCCGAGAGTATTGAATATATATATTTGTTATAGATTAAATTTTTTTTTTGTCTGAAGAGTAAATTAAATTTAAAAGAATAGAAAGAGTAGGTGCAAATGAATAGTGAAAACAATTGTTGAGACATGTTGAAGAAAAAATATATAGATTGGAAAGAGGGATGATTATTAAAAATTTGTATAAGAATCAAAAAATAGTTTAAGATTTAACAATCTTTTCACAAAGAGATAGATATAAAAAGATATAATTCAAAAGTGATATAAAAAGATATAATTCAAAAGCGTTTTTATTTTCTATTTTGTTTAATACTTATATAGAAGAATTATTTATTACATGAGAGCTGTTTAAAATGGGTGAAGAAATAGACATTGCATTAGTTTGCTGATGGCATTGCAAAGTTTGTAAATAGAGAAAATAAGCGAGGCAAAATGTTAAAAGAATTGTGATAAAATTTATAGAAAGTTTAAAATAAAAGTAAATACATTTAAGTTTAAAGCAGTTTAAAATATTAAAAGTGATAATTGGAAAAGAAATTATAAAGCAGATCATTTCTTTTAAATGTTTAGAAAGTTGTTTGTTTGTTTTGTTTTGCTTTGCTTTAAATAATGACTGAGATATTGGAGTGAGATTTGCAATATTAAGTAGGTGTTTAAATAGTGGATTATTTTATTACCTGTTAATGTTAGAAATAAGAATGAAATTTATTTATTTGCAGTGTAGCTTCTTTCTATGGCACAAAAATGTAGATTACAGCATAATAATAGATAATAGCCTATGCATTCGTGTATAGAGATTGCATACGTGGAGTGGTTGTACACACACATATATATATTAATATATATATGTGCTCTGTGCACAGATAATGAAGCTATTCAATGTACGTAAAATTATCAAAATTTATCGCCAAGCACTTTCGGGACAGTTTATAGTCCCGTATTCATGGTGACTTGTATTTGATTAATAACTATAATATTAATGCAAATTTTATGCAAATTCATATGCAGATGTTACGTGGACCATTTTCGAGACAGGGAAGAGCAGACCTCTCTTCTGTTGATTGCTGCTGGGTCACTTACAATGTAATAAGCTTTCCTGATTTTGCTTTTGATATCGTTTGTTTCAGAGCAAATGACACTGGCTGCAGTGGGTAGAAAAGCATGGCCAGTGGCTCTCTCATGCTCAACGAAAACCGAATTACCTTCATGCTATGTTTTAGTTCTGTTATAAAGGTATCTGTGTTGAGCTACTCTGGTGGCAATGTTAGTTTCAGTCTCTCCATAATATGATGCCATACAATTTCTTTGGGGGCAGGTGATTTTGTACACAACTTGAGGGGTGAGTTCAGGATTGTTCCTGTCTTTGACTTTGGTGTTATTGATCAGTCTATTGGTGTTAGGAGGTGAGCAGAAAGCGACTTTAAAGTCACTTGGTAGTATATTAATAAGGCTTTTGGCTGTTGAGTGGATGTATGGGATTAGGGTTCTCGGTTTGCTTTCTTTCTTGTAATTATGGTTTATTTTATAGAAGAATTTGTTAACTTTTCTGTTAATGGATGATTGAGTGTGTCCTATTTTTCTTAAATCTGTCATATAATTGATGATTATTACTTTTATCTGCCTGATATTTGCACAAATTATGGTTTCTAAATATGAATGAAGAGAGGGCTGTGAGTTTGTGGGCGTGAAGCACGTAAGAATAAGGATGTGTCAGACCCCGTACTTCTAAAGGTTTAACTACCATTCGGTAGTTCAGCCTATCTATATTTTTACTGACACATATGTCGAGGTTTTAACTTGATTATCTTGGTTTTCCTAAGTTGTAGTGAAAATAAGCTTGTTTTTATTGGCTGTTGTGAAGATTAGTAATGATGTCTTCTAAGGGCTGCAATAAATGTATCATCAATGTAATGTGTATATATCATGTGTGGAGTTGACTTGAAGAATGCGGGTAGTATTTGCTTTTCATAATGGACAAGTACAACACTTGCCAATATACCACTTAGTGGAAGACCCATTGGCCAACCGGTATTCATGCTAAACCATTTATCCCTGAAAATGGCAACTATATTTAGATCAACCATTTTAAAAATTCTATGATGAATTTGGCTCATGTAGGTGGGCAGTTTCTTGCAATTAATGCCTCTGTGACTATTTCAATTGATTGTCTGCGTTCAATGGTGCCATATAGCTCAGCAACATAAGATGATGCGATTTTGAACGTTGATGGTATAGATGCTTGTTTAATTTTTTCCTACAAAATTGAATGATGATTTGTTGGTATAATCGCCAAAGTCTAATGTGTCAATAAGCCAGCGATTAACCAAAACTGCCGAGTTGAAATAGTGTGCCCTTCCAAAATCGATAATCAGTCTTAAAGGTTTATCAGGTTTGTGAAGCTTAACATTAGTGAAGATTCTAGGAGGAGAGGAGGTTGACGGAAATATTCAGCTTTTGTAAAGACGCTGTCATGGTTTATACGTAGTATAGTAGATATGAATTTATCTCTATTAAGCCTATTATTGAAATTATTTAAATTTACGAATTTTAATTTCTCAATTTGTGTGTTAATCTTATTATTATATTCATTGTCGTTTATTAATACAAATCTGTTCCCCTTGTCTTCTTTTAAGCAAATGATGGAATAGTCAGCTAGAAATTGATTGGTGTTAATAATTTTCTTGTTCCATTCGTTGGAATAATTATTTAACTGCTTGTTTTTTATAGTTTTCGCTATCCGTGCAATAATTGGGTTTTTTAGTGGGTTGTCCATTAAAGCTGCTTCGACGTCAGCAATAATTTCCATTTTGGGATTCTTCCAGCGTCCACCTATGAATTTTGGACCTAATTCAAAAACCTCTTTAATCATGTGCGGTATGTTTGTATTTATAAGATTAACAAATGTGTTGCGATTGAGCACATCAAATTGAATATTTTGCTTTTTTGCCAAAAATTTTATTTATTGTTGAATTTCTTGAGCAGACCATTCATGTGTCTATTGTATCTGTCGGTAATAAATGGGGAGATCGAGTAGTTGTCAGAAATTATGTTCCATCTTCTCGTTCTTTTTTTAAGGCCCTTTTGCATCCTTCAATGATAGACTTGAGTAGTTGTCTTTGTAAATACGTTTTAATTCTATCGTAATTAAATATAGTTCTGTTGATAATAATTTTGCAACAGTTAGGTACAATATTATGCTGATAACATTTCGTCAAGAAAGATATTCTCTGCTGAAATGTGCAAATTGAAAGTCCAGTACAAAGTAGCTGCTGATCTCGTGCGTAATTATTCATATTATTGAAATAGTTATTACATTCAAAGATCAGCCTTTCAAGCTAATTGTGCATGCGTCTTTTGCGAGTGTTAGAATACTTCCCTCCACAACACGATTTAGCATTTATGCAGGAATAAAAAGGAATCCGCTTATTCCTATGACTCAAATTCTTTTATATGAGCAAATCTGAAGTACTGTTGAGGAAAGCGTGAGAGAAGAATTCTCACTTTAAATTACTATTTACGATGTTTGAATGAATGACGTCGATGAAATTGTCCAGAACTAATTAAATCACATATGTATTTGTATAATAAAATAAAAAATATTATTTGGATATTCAAGCATGTAGTAAATAAAGTAAGGGTTTTGTGACAAAAGAATGAAATGTGCATTGGTATAACTTTAACATTGCATGATTAAAATTATTAAAGTAGAGTTAGACCATATCTGGTCAATTTTGGGTCAGCAGACCATATAGGATTATTCTAACTGTACGAAGGTTTGTCACTGATACTACATCATGTTGGATCAAGATCAGACCTTATATGGTCACTATCCAAATGCTTGGCACTCCAGAAGAATAATAGAAAATAAAGAGGTATAGAAAGTCCCCCAAACCATTGTTGTTGCTCAGAAACTCTTGTCTTTGGAAGTGTTGAAAGTAGAACTAGGTTGTTATTACAGGTCGCCCGATCTTTTATTATTTTTGTATGCCTTTTAACAGCACTTCTAATTGTATATATGTAAACACAAGTTTAATAAACTACATTATTAATCCAACTTTCTCTTTTTTTTTTCCAATATATAATTGATACTACTCCAACTTATGACCCCCAATCATGACTGGGTACAGTTACCCATGCTTGGACATAACAGATTGATACTACTCCGACTTATTATCCTCAAGTATGACTGTATAGGGTTTCCCATGCCTGGATGCAGAATATTGCTGCAGTGAATGTTAGGATTGGAATTACCAGGAGTCTGTTCAACAATCAATAGTACGAATTTTACATAGAGAATCCAATGGATTGTCTTTTAAATGTACAAAGTTAGAAATTTTTTTTGTAATGAATGGCATTAGCTGTGAAAATTATCATGTTGCTCTGGCGACAGCCAGTGGGTAATAACGATAATTAATAAATTGTGCGAATCAGAATCGCTTGAAAAAACGAGAGAATTTGAAAGTTGGGACAAAGTTAAACGTGAACTGTCCAAATACATTGCCCCGCTCCATTTTAGAAGTAAAAGGCAATCTAAAATTGAGATAGCTAGAGACTATGACATAGCCTTATATGATATGGGTAAACCATGCCTTTATGACAGTTTTATCAAAGAATCCATCCTTGAGCAGTTATTGTATGGATTTGCTGATGACCAACTGAGGCAGCAGCTGCTAGCAATAAGGATTTTATTTTATAGTAATGCTCTTAGATGAGAGCTCACGAGTAATTGCTTGAACAAGCTAGGCAGTTTAAAAAGTTTTCCAGACCTGATATCCCTCAAACTTTAATTTTTAAAACCACTAATTCGAATAAGCAAAATAACCCAGTGAAGAAAATAACTGTTTTCCACTATGGAATGATAGGTCACATGTCTCAGAAATGAAAATGGAAAACCTAGAAATGCCAAAACTGCAGTATTATGGCACCTTTTACCAAAAGAGAGCACCACGTACAGACCAGAAATGCAATCAAAACGTTGTGAAAGATCTAGATTACATGATTAGTTTCATTAAAAATGCAGGCCCTGAAAAATGGACCAATTCACGTTAACAGTCAAAACTTTTAATAAACCGGTGACTATGGAAGTAGATAGTAGTATTGGAATATCTACCATTCATGAAAGATTAGGAATAAAGAAAATTGAGATGTAATTGGAAATTTTCATCACATCTAGTAAAAACCAACCATAAAGATTCCAGATATGAACAGTATTTATTAACAGAAAAATAAAACTCTGTCATAAATAGAGAGTGTTTGAATCGCTAGGAATCAAAGGCTGCATGATTAAGAAAATCAGCATCAAAGATGAAGCAACAAATAATTATCTGAATTTTTTTTTAAAATGTACCTAGAAAACTAAATATATCACTAGTGAATTTAAAGCTGCAAGAAAGAGCACCAATATAAATCTTTTCAATTATAACCATCTGCCCTTTGAAATTACCACTGCTCCAAATTTATTTTTAAATGAAAATAGATGCACACAGGTAATCCTGTACTTGATGACATTTTGGTAATAGTAAACCCAGAATTAACACTGCATGATAGAATAATGAAGATCTGCAACCAACTTTCAAATTTTTGAGCCCAGTTAAATCCAGAGAAATGTATATAGAAAGACACTCAATTAATCTTTCTTGGGACATCAGCAGCTATGGCAAGAGACTCTTACTGGATAAGATTCAATCTATCAAAAATGCCTCACAATCATGTAAAGTCAAAGGGCTACAAGCTTTCCAAGCCTTGTGAACTACTTTGAGAGTTTCCTAAGAGTGATGGCCCACATAGCTAAACCCCGGCATGAGCTGAGAAAGAATCAGTTGGAAGTGAGAAGCCAAATAAGAGACTACTTTTATGAAAACTAAATCTTTGCTAATGTCAAAGAGTCTGCTCAATCATTCTAATGACAAGCTAAACATTACTCTTACAATAGATACATCAGAGTATGGAGTGGCTGCTGTCCATTGTCACCCACAGAAGTGGGGGATGGACCAATAGCTTTTGCATCAGAATTTTGTCCCAGGCCAGAAGAAATTACAATCAATTGGATAATGACACTCTAGGTATTGTATTTGGGGTTAAAAAATTCCATCAGTGTGTTTATGGCAGAGAGTTCAAGATCTTTATGGATTACTAGTCATTGCTGGGGATAGTAGCAAAATATAAAACACCCCAGATCACCTAAGCTCTAGAATGATACACTGGCTGGACTTTCTGTCTGGATATAAATACAAGCTGATCTACAGAAAAAGCAGGGCCTCCTTCACACACATACATCATTCAGATGTCCGTAGAAGGACGGAAACTGTAACTGATATTGTATAAACTCTATAGATTATCTAGAATCTAATATCATCAATAGCAGTATGGACCAAAGAAATTCTGAGATATTTCTACGATGATGGATCACAAAAGAATGGCCTACAAAAAGTTTTATGTACCTCCATAAAGTCTTCTGGAAAGCACACAAGAATTTAGCAATTAATAATATATGACAAGATAATGATTCCAATCTACATCCATAATATAGTATTGAACATTATTCACCAAGGTCCTCTGGAATAGTAAGAAAAAAAGACTCTAGCTCATAGCTATATTTCATGGTCATAAATTAAGTGATCTGGAAAAATATATCAAGAATGTGAATTTTGCCAGACAATGGTGAATCTTCCACCGAAGAAATATGTTTCATGGCCACTTGCTCAAAAACCACGGTAATGAATGTACATTGATCCAGACCAGACCATAGAATGTGGTTATATTATTGATAGTCATAGATAGGTATAGCTGTTGGATTGAGTTTAGAATAATAAGAAATACAGATGCAGACTGAACCATTGAAAGACTATAAGAGATTTTTGCTATTCATAGAACTTTGAATAGGCTGATCTCTGACAATGGAGCTTCATTTGCTTCAGAGAAATTTGAAGCCTATATAAAAGAATAGGGGATAAACACATTCAGATGTGACCCTATCACCCAAAGTCAAATAGACATAAGAAAAGTGATTCAACATATGAAAGCAAATTTAAGGAAATAAATATTAGAAATATGAGTGAGGATGTATATGAGTTAGTGCATCACAACATATTACACTATCAGCAGTCATGGACTGGTTTGGGAGGAAATTTAGAACTGAGATGTAGAATGTTTGAAGAATAAAGAATAAAAAAAGATTTGGAGAAGATAATAGAGTTAATGAATGTGAAGTGATTCTTAAAAAATAATTAATGATGATTTAGTTTTAATAACATGGAATTTTATTAATGCCTAATAATGATATCATTGTAAAATCATGAGCAACATTTCAATAATCTTTTGTTTTTTTACCAAATTCTTGTTTTCCACTGTATTATTGTTTTTGGTTTTTTTTTTCCTGATTAATTAAAGATATTATTAAAATGTTTGTAGAATGCTGTTGCTTGGACTAATCTTGGTGCCTTGTATTTAAAGGCCAAAAATATTGAAGTAAGTTATTTTTTATTAATTGTAATTAATATTTCTAAACAAGTTTTTATTCTAAGTATTCTTCAATGCATTTGAAAAGTTTTTATCCATATAGAAATTGTTTTGTGTATATTTTTATTTAGTATATTCTATTTATTGCTTTCCTCTAGAATTATATTCTTAAATCTTCTAATGCTCTGAAATATATTATAACAGTCAGAGTGATCATAGAGTCTTACTGTATCTTTGCTACAGGACGCCATCAGGCTATTGGACCCTTTAAAATTTATATAGTAGGCAGATACGCACTGTTAAGATCTCACTTTATTTTATATTTTGACCGTTAGCCCATGCCACTAGCTCATGGAGATGCAGAGATTTAATATAAAACTTGCTTAAAAGAAATATATTAATATTTTAAAAAAAAATGAAATAAGCCATTGCCAGTAATTAACACACAAACATTTATTAACGCACATATAAATAAAATTGAGGAATAAAATTTATTATTTTAGATTGATTATTAATTTTTAAATTTAAATTTTTATTATAAACAATCCGCACAGATGAATTTAATAATATTTTATTAAAATGTCGAGTATGAATAATTACATAAATTGCATTTGAAAATATTCTATCCCTTATTCAACCTTAGGCCAAAAGTTCGCATTCTCACTAACGCCAATCTATCTGATACATCGATATATTTAATGCAGCATGAATACAACGGCACAGTACCATACTGTTATGAATGCACATCTGAACAGCATGGTTATAGAAGACATTGACTCTCGTCCAGTACAGGAATGGTACATCTGTGGCGAGAAGAACAATAAAAAAATCTCCATAGGAAGGGACTGCGTTTTCCGTTTTACTATCCCATTCCATAGGCTAAAGAGATGATCCAAGGAGCAGGGAATACTGTCTGCTTCCGATGGTCAGTGAGAAATGGGACTTATTTTGCCCAAGTGCGGCATATAATATGATCCTGCATGTAGCGGATCTCATCCTACATTTACTAATTACACCAATATATCCAATCGATTAACCCAATCTAACTATGAAACAAATAACCTAAGAGTAACCCTCCCTTAATTAATTAATATAACTTTACAAATCTATGCAGCCATTCATGCCCAACTTAAATTTAACATTTATATAATTTAGTCTATAAAAATATTAATAAAAAAAATATGGAAATGATTAAATTAGCAAACTCAAATATATAAAATTAAGCATTATTAATTGGATTTTGAAATCTTAAAAGTCAGATAAAAGTTCATTTTAAAAATTAGGTTTAGTTGATTATTAAAAGCTTGTCAAATCTTGACGAAAGTTCTTAATTACTTTTAAACTTTACAGTTCATATCTTACAGTAGAAGAGTCCCGGTTCCTGGTGCCAATTTCCGCGAAGTCTTTATTGGAAGACCGGTCTGTTGTTCTGGAGGTGGCTCTAGCTGGTTCAATCCTGGTACTATTTTATTGCAGAACCCATATGATTTGGGGTCTGCAATAGTACCGTTCATAATTCATCAGTCATTTCATTTGAAATAAGAGAGAGGGTGAAAAGTGCGTCTTATCACCCATCTCAAAAAAAATCAAGCTGGAACTCTTAATTTGAATATTTTTCTTTTTATATAAATCGTCCAGATTCACTGAACAATGGTTTCCTGTTCCAAATTTTCATTAAGGTCTGAGCGTTGGTTGCTGCTTCTACTGGACAATTAATTTTTTTTTTGTTCTCTTATCTATATCTTTCATCTGATTTTTTTATATAAGAGCCCCAAGGGCTAGTTTGCTTTTTCGTTTAATTAAAAGAACAATCATTTCCATTTTGAGATTACAGGAATTAATTAATACCTGTTTCCATTTTTACTTATGTTACTTTAAAAAAATATTAATCTTTAAATCTTTACTCTTTTTTTTTTTTTATTTATAAAAAAAATACGTTCAAATACTTTTTTTTGTGTTAAAAAGAAAAAATACTTTTAAAGTTTCCCATCTGTGCGAATATATATACATACGTTGAACAATTCTTTTTAATTTTAGCTTTTAGTTTTTAATAAATTTATTTTTATTTACGAACTTAAGTTTTCATTTTAATTTTAAATTAATGTAATGGCATATTGTATACCGTTACAATATATATATATAAGATAATGATAATAGAATAAGCTAAGTAAGTTCAGATTATTAGTAATTTTAAAAATACCTGTGATAGTCAAATCAAGATTTACCATTTTCAGTAGTGATCTAAATTTGAATTTACAAAACAGTCCACTCTTACTAAATGACAATAAAAAGAATTGTAGAAAAGTAAAACATATTATAGCGATACAACATAATAAAGGTGTAGCAAGTGGTACATTAATTATTACTCCTAAAGATCATCAGGGTTGATTCAAATAAATATCAATATTTAAATACAAACTCAGTAAATAATCAAAAATTTGCAATAGAAGTCAGTACGTATAATTAATATAATATCAACAGCAAAAGTCATTATATAGTCAGTCAGTCATCCTTTGTAACTGGATTTTAAAGAAGCATGCTATAAAATCTTGGTCCAATCACCATCTTGTCTTGGGATATAATATTATATAAATATGATTTGCACTGACGACGCATACACACCCGAAGCTGAATTTTTCTAAATTTCTTTATATATTACAATAATACAAAAATTATAAATATGTATAAGTGTGGCTGAGCACTTCCAAGGGACACAGCCTTCATAGTCATAGTCATATTGTAACTAAAGAAAGTGGTTACATGCAATGCAAATGACTTTATGTATTCCATTTCTTGGATATATTGTAGCATGTGTCTTTTCTGTTGATGAGCACTAAAGCAAGTCTCTTTCACTTTTCTTTTTAAGTCGTGTCGTTCTCTGCAAATGACAACAGGGTCCTGTGGTTGGCAAACATGTCCTGCTGAGTGCGATGCTGGGCGAAAACTGAGTTACAAGTTGGGTATAAGAGCAATCACCAATATTTCAGCTGCATGCATAATATGCATAAGTGGTGTTAAAATAACTATAATAATAAATATATTACAAATGTTGGGATCATTATAAGGTTATTATCATCAATGCTCAGACCCATCAGGCTATTAGAGCATATTGGCTATCAATGAATTATTTGTCATCAGAAAATCTATAACATAAAGTAAGTGGGTTTTAAAGGTGGTCATTAACTTAGTGCCATCTAAATAATTCTCCAGACAACCATATATTTGTCTACATACAGAGGAGCAACGAACTACTCTATAGCTAACTACATGACTTCAATTATACACTACCCAAAAAAAAATGTAAATAAACAAAAAAAACATTAAAATTAGCAAATTTTACAATTTTTGACAATCATTTTTTCTTCTCTAAATACCATACATGATTAAAAAAATAAAATTTCTTCCGTTTACATTTTGTTTTTTCTATATTTTATTAATCCTTTATTATCCTTCCAGAATTTCATGTGCTATATTTTGTGTAATAAAATATTTTCTGAGCGTAATGCTAAAAGTTTAAAAACATCAAAATAATTAGAGAGATCCTAATTTCTTGATATTTTTATAAAAGTTATTGAAAAAAAAAGAATATTGCCCAGAGTTTATTTAATAGCCATAAAAGTCAGAAGGTTCACTATTCATTTTAAAAATACAAATATAATAATCAGTTTTTCTTTATTATTCTGAATGAACACACAGTAAAATTATAATAAAAATCATATACAACCACTATATATATATAATAAATTAATAATAACTATGCATAAAAAGCCTATTGGCACAATTTTGTGCCTTTTTCAAATGTTAATCATTTATTTTAACGTTAACTAAAGATAGAACACCATCTAGTGCTCAATAATGAAAATAAAATAATAACAACAAAATAAAGCTATAAAATAGAATAAAACCTTCATATAGAGATCCAATATAATAACTTCAAATAATTGCCTATACAACTTTATATACATTATCTTATATAATTTTCCATTCATTTTTAATTGATCACTTGTTAACTAAATTTATAGAAGTTTTGTAAATATTCATACAACTATTTTTTATTTTTAATGTGTTTTCTCTTTGTATCTTTAATGTAATTTAAAGATTTAATATTTTTGTACCATCTATTTTGTCCATAAGTAATGAATATATAAAGCAGATATATCATTTCATCTATTAATTGCATTATGTTCTTTTGTTCTTACCTCTAACTATTTCCTAAATAGCATGGGATAGGATTGTAATCAATCTACTTTTACAAAAGATTATATTCAGATTATGAAATAACTACTGTTTAAATAAAAAAATTAAAGTATTCTGTTTTCATTGGATTAGGAATAAGACCTCATTTTTGAAAAAAATTTCAAATTGTTCGTATTCCTATTGAGAGACTTCTATTTTAGGAAAGAATCTCTTCTGGGAAGTCAAAGCAATATCATTAGCCATAAATGAATTTCTTGGATTCTGTTTTAAGATCACTTGTCACGTATTATATGAAGTAGATGATAGAATTGAATTCGGCGGTAAACTGTTTTGTAAAATTTTATATCTATTATGATTACCATTTAATGTCTCTTAAATTTTCTATTGGAAAGCATTTTGTCAAATAAATTAATAATTTCTCTGCATTTAAGAATTTTAGAAACTTTTACAAAATCATTTTTCCAAAGGAGAATCATAAGCTGAGGATTAAACTAATAAAGGTTGCGTTAGTTTTGAATTTATTTTGAAAGCCTTTTTCATTATGAGTTATTAAAGATAAAACTTGTTCGCTGCAACCTGCTCTATACATAGATAACTTTCAACTATTGGTAAAATTCTTGCTAATATGCCTTAAACTTCTTAGGAAATATATGATAATGATATTGGACAATAACTTTTTGGATCATTTCTAGGTTTATTTAGTTTTAAGCCTGCTATAATTTTGTTTTATGCCAATTTTTTTAAATAATTTCTATATGAAATATGAATAGTTTTTTTTTTTTTACTAACCATGCTTTTAGACTTTATGTTTTAAATTTAAAAATTGAAAATAAATCAAGGACAGATTTAATTTTCTTTAACATCTACAGATTTTATCAGATTGTCATTAATGGAACATTGTGAAAGAGAAGTTTTCAATTTCGCTCTAATAATACTTTTTCTCATTCCATCAATCTTTAGTTTAGAAATCTAGCGTATATTTTTTCTCAGTCTATCAATCTTGAGTTTAGAAGTCTGGTATATAAAATTGGCACCTCATCTGCAGTATTAGTGGTAGTTTCAATATCCACCAAACTTTTTTAAAAGTAACCATGTCTTATAACTAGATCTTGGTAAAGTGTTCATTTTCCATAGTCTTTTTCCATTTTTCTTTTCTGACCTTATCCAATGATTTTATAAGTTTGACAGCAATTTTTGGATCATTGGAAACAAAAATTGGCTATGAAGATCACTGCTGATTTTGTTCTAATATGGAATGAAATGCTCTTGATATTCACAAGGAATAGACTCTAGCAAATATTATTACAAGTTTGTCAAATGTACCATGAGGGAATTGTGAAGATTCTATTATATTTCAGATATCCAGTATATGATTTCCAGTCAACTTTTCTTAAATTCTATCTTGGGAATGAATAAATTTTCATTATAGGAATATGAATTCCAAGAATAATTAGACTAGATTTATTTAGCTATGGGAAAAATATTTCAATATCAGTTCATCAGATAATGGTAAACCCTTTTTGTCAAAACAAAATATAAATTAGGAGTTATTTCTGTTTACCATTTGTTTCAATGGTATGTTCCTCTTTGCTTGGCATATATAAAATAAGTGCACATTGTCTACATCCACCCATTCTAAAAGTTGACAACTTGCTTCAGCCTCATTTAGAAAATCCCCAAAAATAATGAAAATTGAAATCTGTAAATACAGAAAGTTGGGATGATCAGGCAGAGGATGGGGTCAGCTTATATTAGAGGGTTTGTAAATATATAAATACATTTTAAAAAATTATCCAAATTGTGTTTGCAATATTATTTGAATTATCTATAATAGAATTTATTTACTTTACAAGATGGTTTGAAACAAAATAGCCATACCATATTTATATTGTATTCTATCAGTAATCAGTATAAATCCAGGAAATTTTAAGAATATGTGCATTAATGGAAAAACAATATTTTGAAATACTATTATATCATCTTTATGCTATACATTTAATTAATAGAGGCACTCCATTTTTGATTTTGATATATCCTCAGTGTTAAGTTTAAATAATTTTATTGTGACTTTTAGGTGAAAATATTATTGTGTAGAGAATATGTCTGGTGCTTAAGGTGTTCCATAGTTGCCAATTCCATATAGTCATTTTTCATTTCAAGAATCTAGGATCCTTACTTTTATAGCCTTGATGTGGTTATTTCCCACAATGCAGCAGCGATTCATGTTAATTTGCTATCTTTAACTACAAGTTCATTAAGTTGAAGTCTGGTTTCCATTAAGAAGACTATTATTTATGCATACTAATGTGTGCTATTTGCAGTGTGTATCATGATAATCATAGGACAAAACATGGAGATTAAAGGCAAAGTGGGATAAGAATTACAAGATTTATGCTCCTAGTCTGCCAGTCGTTTGATGATCACCTTTTATTTAGATAGTTACAATTATAGATAACTTTCAAATAAAGGAAGATTGCACAAATTGGAAAAAGAATAAATGGAATATTGTTGGATTTTGGGAAGTTAGCAGAAAAGATGAAAAACAAATTGAAAAGGGTAATATTTTAACACAAGTGAAGTGGTTTTATATATATACAAGTAAAAATTTGATAGTATATTGAACAGTGTAGCAAAAGTGGATTTTTAACATGATAAAAGATGCCAAATACATATAATTCATATTTATGATTTCAATAAGTTCTCATTGTGATTAAGAAATAGAGTATGTTTACATATATTTTTAAAATTTCTTTTGCTCAAACCACATGTTTTAAGTAGTACAAAATTTTAATGCTAGAATTGAAAACCAATAGAAGGATGAAAGTACGATGGATAAATTTGGTTATGGAGATATAAATGACAGGATATTAGTCTTATGATATTTATGAGGGCAAAAAATTGTTTATTTATGAAGTAATTTTTTATTTGAAACTATATTTCTTAAAAATCTAAAAAGTAAAGTGACATAACCACTAATATCATGAGAAAATGTATAGATCCACTTGGACCCATTAACTGTAGAAAAAATAATTAAATCTTAGAATAATATCACTAAATATTGATATTGGTATTAGTGAAGCTTTCATATAGATGAACTTTCTTAAAGAAACACATTAAGTTTTTGTAAAATGGAATTTACTAATATCAAACTTGAAAAATCACAATATTTAATCAGACAATATCGTGACTAATATTAAAAAAAAGTTTTAATAACTGCTTAGTAAAGAATAAAATTTAGATTGTAAATTTTAAATGAATTATCAGAACTAATTTGGATATAACTATAGTTTATGTTAATCAGTGTGTTGGTATATAAATCATCCCAGTGATATTCAATTTTTTTATAGTGTTTTTCATTTTTACTGTTTATTTCATTATCATCTGACATCTTCAATCAATGGTGAATTTTCAGTGTTGCTCCTATAATCCTCTATAAAAGATGAATTTATATTTTTTCTCATTTATTGTTTACTCGTGGTTTGACTTTTAGAATCTTCTACAAGAAGATTCATGATTTACATTACTTCTAAGTGCCAAAAAAAAAAAAAAGAAAATGCTTCATAGTACTAAAGTTTTACATTTAAAGATTTTCAACTTGGCAATTTTTAACTATTAAACATATTTGGAATAGTATAAAAAAGTAATTTTTATATAACCATTAAGCATCACATGATCACATCTCCTATACTAGCACATTAATTGTTGATAAACAGAGCAAAACTCTCCATACAGTATTGCCACAAGCCAGAAACTAGTCTGGGGATATTGGATGAGTAGGCATTAGATAGGGATTTTATGCACAAGCCTTCTGGCATCCATTGATTACTCTGTTTGGCACAGGTGGCAATACTGTATGGAGAGTTTTGCTCTGTTTATCAAAAATTTTTATATAGAAAATAGCATTAGTTGGGTTGCACCATTTTTACTTGTTATGGCATATAAACATTAAAAAAAAAAAAATCACAAATATAAATATTGAAAGCTTAAATTCTTTTTATGTGTTGAACATTATTTTATCAAATTCAAATGTTTTTACATCCAGTTTTTTTACTTTAAGGCACATTTAGATATTTTTATTGCCAATATGATTTTGTATCTTTTTTAAAGCTTCTGTTTGATATTTTAAAGGGGCCTAATTGTTAGAGTATCTGCTGATTTTATCCATGATCAGTGATTCAATTCTGAACTGGGTGAACTTTGAAATTTTTTCTAATTTACAAACAGTTTAGGATTGTGGGGATTTTTTTTCCAGATAATCGGCTCATAACTAATCTATTATTTGTTGTGTAATGACTATCTAGATCACATATGGGCAACCTCCGGCCCTCGGGCCAGATCCGGCCCTTTATGACTTTTAATCCAGCCCCGCCACTAATCTATTTCAGCCATGTTTGATTCCGATTATCAAATTTTTGAATAGAGCCTAGCGAGAGTTACGTTAATTATTTTGTCTCTTGTTTTTAACAATATTTTTAAAACAGCTTTAAAATTTTGATTCTCAGTTTACTATTTAATTAATGAGAAGTATTTCTGAGAATTCAATAATCTTTTATTTTTTTTTTTTAAAAAGAGATTTAAGTTGTCAACATTCTAGCTCTAGCATATATGTGAATTTGAAATTTATATGCGAATACCAACAATTCTATAAATGAAATAACTTAATTTAGAAAATCTGTAATGTTTACTAAATCTATTCTATCACATTACAGCTCCCTTCGCATATATACATAGGTGTGCTTCCACATATACAACGATGTTCACAACTTATTTTAAATTTATTAATTTAATCATTTTAAAATTATAACTGCATACACATTATATGTATAAAACATTGATATTCCCATTAGATGTGAGCACATATTTGCACATACATGTAAATATACGCTATTTTAAGTATTAATTAACTAATATACGTGGACTTGGATGGGTTTAAACTAGAAAAAATATACTACTATGTAAGATAGTAGGTGAAACGGGATGATAAATAAATTATACTGTTTCACTAATGTTGTCATTTTTGGTTTAATAATAAATGTTTTACAAAAATATGTCCTTATCATTAATTATTACTGAAAATCACATTTGTTTTGTCTCATTTAGCTTTTCTCAGAATTAATACTTTGAATAGTTAAGCTGATGTCACATGACACTGCAAAACACATCTCGTTTTCTCTCATCAAGATCTCTTTCTCATTTTGACTAACAGTGTGTGAACGTGTTATAACGTGTCGTTTTGATATTTGCGTTTGGGTTGTACCTTTTTTTGTGTTCTACCCGCAGTGTAAAAAGCAGTTTTGTTTTTATTTTAATATTTGCATTGGTATTGTGCCTTGTTAAGTACCCGCATTTATATTGTTTTTTGTTCAGTATCTGCAGTTTTAAAAACAGTTTTGTTTGACAGTTTTGAATATATATATAGCTTTGAAATTTGGAACAATGTCAGGGATTATATCAAAAAAAGAAAAGTAGATACAGAGAATCATCAATTTCAAGACAGCTGGACAGAAAAATATTATTTTATTCTGAATAAAGGTTTACCTATATGTTTGCTGTGCAATGAATCTGTTTCAGTCAACAAAAAATACAACTTGAAGAGACCCTTTACTTCAAAACATGCCAGTCACCAAAAAATTGATGGAGGAACTACAAAAAGATGAAATAGAGAAATTGAAGAAGAACTTGGATACCCAGAAGCAAATGTTTACCAAGCAAAGAATGCAGCATGGAAGCATTGTGAAAGCCAGCTTTGTGTTAAGCGAAAAAATTGCTAAGCATTCTAAATCATTTGGTGAAGGAGAATTTATCAAAGAATGTCTGTTGGATGTTGCAAGTATAATATGTCCTGAAAAGAAAAAAGATTTTGAGAATATTAGTTTGTCAAGACGTACTGTTGTCCGGCGGATAGAAATCATGGCTGATGATATCCAAAAAAGTTTAAAAGAGAAGATTGCTAGATTCAAAGCATTTTCAATTGCTTTGGATGACAGCACTGATGCTTCTGATACAGCACAATTAGCAATATTTATTCGGGGAGTTGATGTGGATTTTAATATCACAGAAGAATTGTTGGCACTTCGGCCACTAAAAGGAACAACTACTGGTGAAGATATATTTGAAGAAGTCAAAACAGTCTTCGAGATATTTGGGCTTAAATGGAGTTCACTATCTGGCATATGCACTGATGGAGCCCCTGCAATGGTTGGTGCATGGAAGGGATTTATTGGAATAGTTCATGAAAAAGCAATAGAACTACAGATCCATCTGGAAAATTTAACAAATTTTCATTGCATTATCCATCAACAAAATCTATGTGCAAAATCAATTAAATTTACAAATGTTATGGAAGTTGTAGTATTCAGTATTAACTTTATTAAGTCACATGCACTTAATCACCGCCAATTTAAGGAATATTTGGCAGACTTATTTTCAGATTATGAAAATGTGTCTTATTATTGTACAGTGAGGTGGTTGAGTAAAGGTAAAATGTTAAAACGATTTTATGATCTGAGACAAGACATAGCAGATTTTATGGACATAAAAGGAAAAACAATTAGCCAAATAAGAGATGATGAGTGGGTTTGTGATTTGGCATTCCTTGTAGATGTCACCGGATACCTAAATGAACTTAATCTTAAATTGCAAAAACCAGGACAATTGATTCATGAACTGTATGGACATGTCAGTGCTTTTTGTAATAAACTAAAATTGTTGGAAAGTCAGATAAGAGCTAAAAATTGTTACCATTTTCCTACTCTAGCAACTCATAAAAATATCCCTTATAATTGTTATGGAGATGAACTGAAGGCATTAATAGAGCAATTTGATACAAGATTTGCAGACTTCCAAAATAAAGGCTCCATATTCACTATATTTTCTCGTCCGATGGATGCTGATATAAATAATGTGCCAGAAAATTTACAGATGGAACTTATTGAGATTCAAGCGGGTTTAACGCTAAAATCACAGTTTAACAACATTGCTTTGACAGATTTTTATAAAGATTTGGTGGAAGAAAAATATAGAAATTTACGTGCCTTTTCAAGAAGAATTACTTGTCTTTTTGGCAGCACATATATGTGTGAACAGTTTTTTTCTAGAATGAAATTTAATAAATCAAAAATTCGGACAAGAATAACGGATGAAAACCTTGAAAATTCTATGCGATTGTCATTAAGCAATATTCCCATTAATATTGATAGTCTCATTGCTGAAGTACAAGGCCAATCCTCACATTAAATTGTTATGTCATTATTATGAAATTTATGTGGCCCTTTATCATACACTATTACTTTGTACTATTGGATTTGGTTCGGCCCTTGACTTGAAGACAGAAAGATAATTTGGCCCCTGAACTAGGAAAGGTTGCCCATGCCTGATCTAGATGTTAGCAATGATTTCAGGTTAAACTGATTGGGTCAGATGAATGTTATGTTGACTATAAAAATAAAAATGTTATATGATGCAACCTTCACCGATGTTGAAGAGATATCATACTCCAGGTGCTGAACCCATGGTTTAGTTCTAACTTTTATATATTTGTAATTTCTAAGCTAAAATCAATATCTATGTCTTATCCCTAAAAAGTACAGAACTATTGTAATAATCTATTAAGTGTATGGCTTTATATTTTTTTCTCCTATATTTAATATATTGTATATCTTTACAATAACTTGCATATATAGTATTAATATATATTTTTGTGGCTATTTGTATTTAGTTGGCACATCAAGCCTTTAAAATAGCTCAAGCTTTGGAACCAAGCTATGTTGCATGCTGGATTGGTCAGGTAATCCCATAAAAATAATTATAATTAAAACTTTTATTGATTAATTAAGATCATTTTCAAAAATTGTTTTGCATTTCAATGTACTATTAATATATTTATTAAAAATTTAATTTATATTTTTGCATCTTTTGAAAAAGCATTGTGAATAATTTTAAATAGGCTCTGATTATCTGTTAAATTGTTATATTTATAAATAAAAGAAATTACCTATAATTTTTCTAATATCAGAACGTTTATAAACATTTTGTTAAGTTTCACTAGTTAATAGCAAATGTTAAAGATTAGTGACCATTGCTAATAAATTATCAGATTCCCCATTTTAAAGTAGAAAATTTAGGATTTTGTAATATTTATTGTATACGAATAAGTTTTAAAGATTTCCTGATTATGTGGTTACATATTATTATAACATCAATGTTTCTGCCAATTCTCATTTGTCCTAAATAGGTGAATTTTTACTAGAATATAATGTTTATATCTCATGAGTAGTTTGTATTTGTAAAAGATAATAAATTAACAGATACAAATGGAAAGTCGGGGACTTGTCAAAAGATATGTGTTAAAGAGGTAAAAGAGATTAGTATTGTTTTATTGATCTTTTAATGGAATTTGAAAGAATAAAATTTGGTAACTTAATTGAGTATTTTGAAAAATGAAGATGTAGATTGAAAATTATATTAGAAACTGTAAATATACAGCAAAAACTTCACTGATCTTCTTAAAGAAAAGATAGAAGAATGTTGTACATGTAGTTATTTTTAATATATATTTATATGCGATGAACTGCTAAATGAATTTTTGAAAGTAGAAAGTTTGGTTTGTCAGATTAGTTAATGATATGTTATATCTTATGATTAGTGAGGATAAACTTAAGTAGGATTCTCAGAACTTGTTGAAAATTTAGATTACCACTAAACATCACATGATCACTATTTCTTATGCTAGCACATTACTGTTATTAAAACAGGCAAAACTCTCCATATAATAGTGCCACTTAGTGCCAACCAGAGTAATCAATGGATGCCAGAAGGCTTGTGCATAAAATCCCTATCTAATGCCTACTCATCCAATATTTAAAGCTCCTCACTGACTAAGGCCACAAGCCAGAAACTAGTCTGGAGATATTGGATGAGTAGGCATTAGATAGGGACTTTATACACAAACCTTCTGGCATCCATTGATTACTCTGGTTGGCACTGAGTGGCACTACTATATAGAGAGTTTTGCCTGTTTTAATGAAAATTTAGATTGAGAATAAATGTAATGAAAATATATGATAAGAATAAAGCAGAGTAAATATTGGATAGAAAGATATCATTATTTTTAAACATTATCAATTTAATGCAGAATAAAGATCTCTCCAAGTTTAATTCAGTGTCTCTAATCAATAATCCCTCCACATCACACTGGAAAACGTCTTTATTTTATCCATCCATTTATATATTATCTCTTTCTATGACTTTTATAAATTTTTTGGGATCTAATATGAAATTCAACTTGTTCATTTATTATCATCTCTTCTAGCGATATGTACAGCCCAGCTTTATTTCAGTTAATATTTATTTTCTCACCAATGTATTTGTTTCCAATTTCTTCTTGTTCTTTTTAACACACATCTCTCCATAATTTGTTGAGTGTTCTGAAGTCTCCAAATGGCACTTCTGTTAGGTATCTAAGTCTCAGTTCCACAAATAAGAAAAAATAAAACACATCTATTAAAAATCTTCCTTTTCAAACACATAAGCATATTTCCTTTTAATTTTATTTCTACCAAAGCACTCCATCCATGTTTAATGCTATGATTAATTTTATCCTATATATTTTCATCTGTATTAATAATTTGCTCAAGGTATTTGTAATTTTTAACTTTTTCTAATTCATGGTTATCAGACTTCGTTTTCATCTTTTGAGAAAATCCATTGAACATTGCTTTAATCTTTCAAGCATTTATCTATCATCTGATAACTTTTGCAACATTCTCTGAAGCTTTATAACATTATTTACAAAATTAATCACATACATCTGCAAAATCCAAATGTCTTAAATAATTTCATTTAACTTTTATTTTTTTAGTTTCCCATTTTAATTCACAAAATTCTTGTAGTGAAATTGCTGTAAAAAAATTTGCAGATATAAAATCACTCTTTTGTGCATTTTATCAACATCAATCTTCTTAGCATCACCATATGCTTTTTGATAAATATTCTTCAGAATATGATAATATTTAGAGTCTGTATCTTATTATTTCAAAGCTTTAATCATCTTAGAAGTACATATACAGTCAAATATCTTTTCATTATCTATAAATCCAAATGTTAATGGTGATTCATATTCATTAGTTCTTTCTATAACTTTTCCTAATATCTCGAATGTGATCCTCAATGCTAAACTACTTTTAAATTCATCTTGTTCTTTTAGTTGGTTAAAATTCAAATTTTGCTATAGATGAGTTGTAATTATATTGAAAAATTTTGTATAAAATTGATAGAAGATTGATAAGTCTGTAATTTCTAATATCTTCTTTATCATCTTTTTTAAATATCAATATTACTACTGCATTCTTCTAGTCATGTGGTCCATCTTTATACTATAGACATACAGGATATAACTTTGGCAACAATTTTTCTATTTCTTCAATTATTTTTTTTGAGATATCAATTATAATTCCATCATTTTGTGATTTTTTCCTCTTCATAGATTTAATTGCATGTCTCACCTTTTCATTTAAAATGCTGAGTAATTCAGAAGATGTAATAACTGTTGGAGATATTCTGTTTTCTTTTGCCCTTTATAATTATTTATAGAACTCTTCCATTCATTTCATGATGTCATCTCTTTTTTTAATAATAGTTTCGTCTTTTCTTTTTATTGCTGAAACAACTTTTTTCCTAATACCAAGATATTTTACATTTTTGGACTTTTATTCTCTTCTAAAGTTTTATTTGCCATTTCGTAATTATTATTTTTAATATCATTATTATTTTTTTTTTGTAAGATTTTATCAAACTCTAGATATTCAACTTTTCTTATGACACATTTAAAAAAATTTTCACATTCCTTTTTTCTTCATACATTCTCTTGTCTCCATAAAAATTTACTGGTAAATTGCTGCTTTTTTTGTTCCAACTATCTTCATTGCTATTTTTAACAGAATATCAGTTATCTTTTTTTTTGATTACAGTCAATTCTGAACAATCTTCAAAGTCTGTTAATATTTTTAAATGATCAGAAAATTCTAATTTAGATTTATTGGAATGTTCCTGAAGATTAGGAATATCAATCTTTTTTTATTACTATAGTTTTCTTTTCTAGTTTTACTTTAATAAGTATCTTACATCTTATTAACTGATTATCACTTCTTGTGTTGAATATATGAATATTACAATCTTAAAATACATATTTTCTATTAATCAAAATATAATCCGAATCTGCTGCATCTTCATTTGAGTGCTTCCATGATGATTTCCATTAGCATTTTTTCAAAGAAAGAAATCAAAATATATGATTTTCTACAAATTCCACAAGTCTGTGTTCTCTTTCATTAGCCAAATTTTCCCACAGTATTTTCATCTTTCAATTGTTTCCAATTCTAACATTAAAGTCACCCGTGATAATTTTAAAACATGGTTTGGTCTAATCAAAAGCATTTTGTATATCCATATAAAAATTTCTTCATTACAATGAGAATTTGCTGAGGCATAAACCTGAATTATTGCATAGTATCTTCCATTAATTTGAATAACTAATCTTGCTAATCTGTCTTGTATCCATAAATATTCCCAATGCTATTCTTCCACTTTTTATAATCAATCGTACTTCACTTTTGCTTCCAAATTGGGATTTTTGTTGTAAAGTACATGTCCATTTTTTAAAGCAATTGTTTCTTTCCTTTAGTTTTTCCAATTTCTGAAGTAAAAGGGTATCATCAAATGGAAGCCTGGATCTGAAATTAGGGATTCTTAGCACACTTAGGTGATATTTTTACAGTCTCCTTGAAATAAGGGACATGATTTAGTTTTATCTGTCATGATGGTAAATATCTATTCTTAAAATAAAAAAAAGATCATTCATTCACACATTCATCCTGCTTTTAAGAAAACTTGATATTTTAATTAAAAATTATCAGTCAACTAAAAAGAAAAACTGTGGTGTTTTAAATCTTAAATTCAGGAGTGAAAAGCTAGTAAACTCTTATACTAATCATTTTTTTTTTTTTTACCATATGAATAATCATTAACAACTACAACAGCAAATATGTATATGAGCGGATTAATATTTTTAAATACTTGAAAGTCGAACAGGAGACTAGAAAAAAAGTTTATTTTGAGTATTGTTTTGTATGGAGTAATTAGGAAAAGAGTGTAAGAAAAAGTATTTGAAGTATTACATATATGATTCTAGAAGGGAATGGAAAAGGCATATTGAAAGGATAAGTGTTGAAAAAAGCAAATGAAAAAAGATTGTTTTGAGAAAATTATGAAGAGAGAGAAGAACTGAATTGTATATATACTTTAAGGCAAGATAATTATGAAAGATATGTTTAAAGAGACTGAAGAATAAAAGAAAGACTAATAAGAAAGAAAATAACAGATATTATTAAGGAAGGACTAGTAATGAGTACCTAATGATTAAAGCAAAGGATAAAAAGGCTTGAAGAAAATAACTTTGTTTGATATTAAGGAGCATTGATTTTTATCAGATAAATAATGATGATGATGATTTTTAAAATCTTGAATATTTTCCATAATGTCATTACTATTTAAAAGTGGCATTTGTGTGGAAACATTTAATTTCAGTAGTATTGAAGAAGGTAAAATATTATAGTTGATTGAGAAGCCGATTAACTTCAACAGAATTTGATTATTTATCTTTGAAGACAGAATAATTATAATTGTGTACTAAATAATGGTGATCCCATCATTCTCCCATGACTAGTTCTAGTTAATTGTTTTATTTTAAGGGAAGTCTCTTTTTTTGTTACCATTTATTGTCTATTAGTAAATTTTATTCACTGTTTAATATAATTGAATACAATGATATTTCCCATTGTTGAATGTATGTATGTCAAGTTTTTTTTCCAAAGACAGATATATGATATAAGATTTTGTGATTACAATCAGCCAATAATATAATTGATGGTAATTTGTCATTGTTTGTCTTAGTCTAAGCTCTCTTTTTATATCACAAACTTCAGTGATTTTTTAAGTTTCAGAATTTAACTTTAAATGTAATAACATTTTGCTTAGTTTTAATATTGTAATCTTTTTTTTTTTGTTATCTTAATTAACAAAAGTTATTTAAACAATTAGTATATTTTAATACATATTTGAAAACTTTTTTGAAAATTGTTTTGTAGGCTATTATAGCCGAGAGCATCGAGCATGAAGATGCAATGGATCTTTTTAGGCATACTACTGAATTAGCGCCTCATGTAAGTATAATAATTAGAATTTTATGTTATTTTCATTAAGAGAATTACTTCATTTTATTTTTTTTAGAGCCATTATTGAAAGCTTTAATAGTCAATGGACATAGATTTAAGTATGTGAAACAAATCAAAATCCCCAGACCAGATAAGAATTTGGATGTTATTCAGGCCAGCAGTAAATAGATCTGATGTAGAATAAATAGAGTGTTTTACTGCTATTAATTCTGGTGTTAAAGTAAACAGAGAAAGTTATATGGTGCTTTGATTGATTAATTTTAGTTTATTTAAGTATTTTTTTTCCTTGTAATTTAAATTTAACTTATTTATTCTATTGCAGACAGAAGGAGGTCTAGGTTATGGTAATTGGGTGTGTAAAACCTTACTGGACTTAAATATCCGGAACTCTCAACACTATAAGACTAACATTGTTGAAATGAGAGCTATTCCTCAGGCTAGTCTTCATTTAGCAAAATATATTGGTAAGAAGATTATATGAGAATTCAATCAGACTTCTATTATTGCTGAATATAATTTATTTCTTTTAAAAATAAATTTATTGTACAGTTAAAACATACAATCAGATAATTATAGGAAATATATTATTTATAATATTCTTTGATATGTTTACAATAATAACTGTGTTACAAATGATTGACAACTAATTACAAATAAAATTAACATGTGTTGACTCAACAAATAAAATAGTATGCAAATGTCTATTATTTGAAAAATGTTAAATATCATATATCCTATTAAGAAGTTAGAAACAATTGTGTTTAGAGTCCATTTATCAAGTAATTAGGATGTTAAAAGAAATTTCTAGAAACCACATAATTCAATAATAGCATTTTAACTTATAATCATAAAATCAGTTGGAAACCCTTTACAGAAACTGGTGGCTAGCTAAAAATACACTATTGATACTAGATAATTAATAATGCACAGTCTTTGTATATAAAGAGGGAAATTTAAGTATTATAAATTTAAAATTCACATATCACAATAATATTTTTTTCTGGTAAAAGTTGACCACCTAAAACAATCCTAGATATTATTTAATCAGTTCACATTTTTAGAATTAGTGTAAATGATGATAAACTTGTTTATTATCATTTAAACCACTAAACATCACATGATCACCATCTCTTATGCTAGCACATAACTGTTATTAAACAAGAAAAACTCTCCATACATATGACTATAAAAGGTATTGAGCTTAGATTGAAAATATTATTGTGTTTTCAATTTCATTCTCATAGTTTTGTAGTTAAATAGAGATAAAAGGTGGCTGCTGGAGGGTTGCATTAGATCCTAAGATCTAGGTGCAACACTCTCAGATCCAAGGCTCCCCACTGACAAAGACCACAAGCCAGAAACTAGTCTGGGGATATTGGATGAATAGGCACTAGATGGTGATTTTATGCACAAACCTTCTGGCATCCATTGATTACTCTGGTTGGCACATGGTGGCACTACTGTATAGAGAGTTTTGCCTGTTTATTATTTCTGGTATTTGTTATTTATACAAATATTTTTTGTTCTGAGTTGGTAATTGAAGATTTTTTTTATATCGCCTAGAATTAGGCACTGAAAGTTTATTATTACAAGATTTTGATCATGAAAATATTAAATTAACTATAGATTATTTGTTGCAATATTTACCAGACTAATATTTTCATCCCAATAAGGGTATAATTTTTGTTTATAATTGAAGTATATTTATAATTTTATTGAATATTATTAATGCTTTTATTAAATCTGCAAATGGTATTAATAATATATTACTAATGCTACTCCTAAATGAAAAAAAATGTTAAAAACATTACTTATAACCTCTTATATATATATATTATTAAAGAATAGTGTGTATGTGCACAAACTTTGAATATTGATATACTAGAATATTGCAGAATTAGAATAATGAGTATATAGAAAAAGAAACTAATTACTGGAAATTGCTACAGACTAATTTGCATGTAAAGAAAAGTTTGGTTTATGCAAATTAGCAAAACTGGTAATAGAGTCTGCAGAAAAAGAAATGAGAGGAAGGAAAAAGTAAGCAGTAGTATAAAAGTGCAGTAAGTGATATATTTCCTACTAAATTGAGTTATGTTCTATTGTTTTGGAAATTAGTAAAGAAGAGCTCTAGTCAAGGGTCCAATTTGACTATCTCAGAATAATATGTGTGAGCTGTAGTGTGCTTATGAAATTATAGAATTACAAAGTTGCAGAATTAAAGAGACTTTATAGATATTAAATCTCTAAAGAGATGTGAACTGTTAAGAGAGGTAATCTTGTTCTCAACTGGCAAATAGTGAATTAAATTCCTATTTCTTACTAATTTAATTATTATTATTCAGAGTAAACAAACTTGAAATTTATTTAAACTTGGATTGTTTTCTCTTATTAAAAAAATATAATTATCCAGCTGCCAACTGATTGCTTGGCGCTGGATATATTATTTGGAGCAGTTTGATAATTTAACCTGTGAAATTTAAATAAAGGATTAGTTTGAGATATTAAATTTAGCAGTGCAGTGAATCGAAAATGCAAAATAACATGACAACATTTGATATATAAGATCTAGGTCAGTGGCAAATATATGTGAATCATATTGAAAACTATATTTTTATGAATGGAATAACAAACGATAAACTTAAAATTGCAATGGTATTATCGATATCCGGAAAAGATGTATTAAGTGTGGTAATCATTTACATGATTCCAAGTTGCTTGAGGAATACCCTATTAAGAGTTACCGATAAACCTAAATACATATTTTAAACCCATAACATTGATATTTAAACCACTAAACATCACATGATCACTACTATATGGAGAGTTTTGCGTTGTTTTGAATTGTTTAATAACATTGATATTTACAGCGCAGGTTTGGTTTTGAGGGAGGATACAGTAACTAAATGAAAATATACACGAATATCATTTGATCGTACGAACGTTGGTAAAGAATTGTGAATTTAAGAATTATATCAATGAAATGCTGCTGGATTAGCTACTGTGAGGAATTAGAGAGATAAAGCTCAGAGATATATTACTAAGCGAGAAGGAATTAACATATAAGATTGCTATTGAACGAGCTTTAGCTTATGAAGTCATAATATACCTTATGGAAACTTTCTAAAATATGAGAGTAATTCTTCAGAAATGTGTATAAAGGCAGCAAAATCACTAGAGATATGTAAAAAGTTAATAAAGACCTCTTCTATTTGCTATTGCTGTGGAACAGAACTTAACTCAGTTCTCAATATACCATTTACTGCACTTCTTTTACACTACTGCTTATTTTTTTCTTCCTCTCATTTCTTCTTTTGCAGACTCCTTTATCAACTTTAAGCACCTATCATATTTTTTTTTTAAAAAATGTTATGAATTTTGAAATACAAACAGTTTTTTAAATTTAGATTTGTCATTAAATTAAAATGTTTTGCTTTATGAATAAATTAAATGTTAATATAATTTTTTTTAATTTATCAGTTCATGTAGACATGTAATGGATTTTTTTATTTTTCAAATGGATAATGAAGAACCCTATATTTTTATAAATTAGGTTGCCAAAATTTTAAAGAAATATACCAAACCAAAACAGATATGTGCTTTACTCAATACTTTCATGTTTTATTTGTTTAAAATATTTGCTCATATAGTTACAAGAAAGTAAATATTTGCAATAAAATATAGATTGCAATAAGAGATTTAGTGTCTTTTAATTACAGTATTTAAACTTATAATAGAATTAATTATTGCTTCTAGCGTAGCTTAATTAAGAAGAATTTTCTTAAAGTACAATATTATAATACTTTTAAATGCATTTATATTCATAATAGAATTTACTATAGTTTATTACTATTTATTTAAATAAAAAAAGGTTTTAGAAATAAAAATTGTTTTTCATTATTTGCATTCTTTTTTTTTAGGTCGATGTCAAACAAATGCGGGTGCTTTTAACATTTATGGACTTCTTTTGGAACAAGAAAATTTATATATCAATGCTGCAAAAGCATATCAAAGGTAACTTATTCTGAAATTAAATTTAAATGAAACTCTAAAATCTTTATTTAAAAAAAAAAGATTATTATTTTATATCTACTTATTTTAACAGTATTTTTCATTTATTTATTTAATTGTGATCCTGCTATTTGGCAAAAGATATAATCAAAATTAAAATTAAGCACAAATTATAATAGTTCTATAGATATGAAAAGTTAATACTTAATAATAAAAGATAATAATAATAATAAAAGATAACCTTGAGATTTCATGGTTAAATCTAAATAACACTGAAGAAACAAGATAGGAGTAAAAATATAGCTTAATTTAATCATAAATCTTACCAATGGCCAGGCATAGCTATAATAATAAAAATATTATAGACTATGTCACCTTTCCAGATCATTAATCATTCCTAAGTAATTGAAGGGAAATTAGACGATCCTCTATGGATTACAAATTTATGTTATGTGATGCACAGTGACTTCTCCTTATATGGAGTCAGGAAACAACAATTGAACGCCATCCCAAAACTGGGAAATCCATAGGAGGATACTCTACAACATCAGTATTCTATGATTAATTCGGTAGAATATTAACTCTTATCTCCCTAGCTATTATAAAATTTAATTTATTATTTAAATGGTAAAAATTTATGAGAAGAGAAACAGGAGACTGGATTAATGAATAATAAATAAAATATTTATTATACAATAAGACATATAAAATATTTAAACATTATTACAATAAAACAGTCAAAACTCTCCATGCAGTAGTGCCACCCTGTGCTAACCAGAGTAATCAATGGATGCCAGAATACACATCAATTAAGATTTAACTAAATATCTTTTCCTTTATAAGCACATTAACAATTAGTCTTCGATTAAAGTTCTAAATCGTCAATGCTATAATTGCCACCAAGCAAACAAATATTGCCATTACAATAGTGGTGGACCTAAGTGAATACTAAAAGTTTATACTCACAGGTACTTAAAACACAATCCTAATTGGACCTTCTTAGGCATACACAAATAATAAAAGACTGGTGAGTTCTATAAACATTTTCTCTAGCTGGCTATTTTTCATCTTCAGAGGTACTGGCTCTGGACACTTCCATCATTGCAGAAAAGTCTATGACACTTTTTCCCTCAGCTTTTCTCAAAGATTCTTATGACAGCAACACATCAGCATGCAATGAGTGAAGGAAAGCTGATGACACTTCTTTTGTTGCACGCACTATTTATACTATTTTCTCCTTGCTTGAATTCATTGACAAATTCCTATCATTCCAATGTAAAAGTAAATCCATTTGACTAATGCATTTTTACAATGACGATAAGGATACGACTTCTAATTACATCCATTCGCATTCCTCAGTAATTAGCATCAAATATTTATTCCATTTGTTTTCTACTAAAATAGTTTAATAGTTTGATTTTAACATTACACCATTTTCTTGGTATTTTAAATCCACGAGTTATATCCGGCCTTGAAAATAATCATTTGCAATATCTTTTGGCAATTTTTTATAGAATGCTTTTTAATTTACAATCTTTATCTGATTAAGTCTAATTTATCTGCAAACCAATCTTATTTCATTTTACAAAATTTATTTTTCATTACTTTTTTAAAAACTTTCATATCTATTTACATTAATTATTAGGGATCTTTCTATTGGTTTTTAAACTAGATATGTATTTACAGGTCATTACTGTTTATTTTCTGAAGTAAAATTTAGCTTTATAACTAATAACTCTTGAGTTACTAAAGTCTAATATGTATTTTACAAAATTGCGCATCCCACCCCCCTACTTCAGAGAAAAACCTTAATAAACTTGCTACAGATAATCACCAAGTCTATCTAGTTTACATTTTCTACGAATAGGCTTGGGCAATTTTTTTTTGTACTACTGCAACTTTCTGTTCTGAAACGTTTTTTCGAGCTTTATTTTTCAAACAATTTTCCCTCCTCGACATTATCTTTTTTTTTCATTTTCTTTTCAAATTTTTTATTTTATCTGCTATATTCAATGGTGACAGATGTACCCCACCCTTTAACATGATTTTTGTGGCGTCTTTTTATGCCATCATTGTCACCACTAATCATTTCTGCTTGATTCAATAGATTTTTTACTGCTGCCCCTTTGAACCAAGTTTTACTTGATCTCTCTCTACCACATAATGGAGCTACAATTCTGAAACTCGCATTAACCATTTGCTATGTTTCTCTCTTCCTTAGCTTCTTGTGCTAGTAGACATAGCTTGGCCTTACCATTCATATGCTTTGCTTTTTGTATTGGACCGCTTACTACATTATTCACAGCGTTAACATTTATACTTAGGTTAATCTTGTGAAACCATTCTCGCCCTATTAATGGACTGATTTTTCTCTCTTACTATGTATAAAGGCAATTTTATAATCCTATATCTATGCTTTGTAGGCACTATAGCATAGCCCATCATACACAATTCATTGCCACTGACATCTGTAGCTTTTATATTTGTCTGTCTAATTGGAACATCAATGCAATTTTCCTTAATCACTTTCCATAATTTCTCTGAGCATAATAATATGCCCGATCCGCTATCGATTTCCATTTCGATGTTTCTATTACACATTTCTAATCTTAACATAAATTTATTACTCAGACTTGCTCTCATATTATTTATGCTTACCATATCATCTGTTACAATTTCATTTAAATCTATATTATTCTACCACTGACAACTGATTTTTGCCTTACATGCCTTTTTTAAGTGTTCTTTTACATTACAGTTATGGCACTTTTCTCCCAAAAAGCTACACTGGCTTTTTATGTGCCCTTTTTTTACCCCAGTAGAAACAAATAATCAATTTCTTTGATCCATTCACTGTATCTGCTTCTTTACGATCTGTTTTCCACACATCTATATCCTCATTGTTGGTTTTATTTTTTAAACAGGCTGCTTGTGCTAATATTAGCATAGCTGACTCAAAGTTCAAATTTATGTCGCACAGCAGATTTTTTCTCATATTATCATCAAGCAGACCCCATAATAACTGATCGAGCAATATTTCCTCAACATAGTTCCCATATAAGCAATCTTTTGTTAATTCCCTTAAAATTAAACAGTAATTTTTAATAGATTCGCCCTTTGCTTGTCTTCTGTTTTTTTAGAGACAACCGGACTATGTACTTCGATTGACTGAGGCTAAAATGTTCGGTCAACTTTTTTTACAATATCCTCATACGCTACTGTATCTTTTATAGGTAATTCATAATACTTATTTATTATCGTAGTTACCCCTCTCTCTGTTAGACATAACAATGCAGCTATTTTTTTCTTCTCATCCACAATACCGTTTAGCAAGAAAAAATTTTCTAACTGAATAGCATAAAATGACCATTCCCCAGCATCCCCTATATCAAATTTGGCTATTACTGACTGTCCCAGTGACATTTTTTATTAAATTTTATATATATTCACAAAAACAAAATCCTAGTTTATATTAAACTATTCTAAAACAAACCTATTTCCATGAGACACGAATATATAAACACTATTATAACAAATCTTTTCTTTCGCACCTGGTTCGAATGCGACTGTCAGACTGCTCCAGATTTTGTTGTGTATTCAGCCATAACTATATACCTTCATTAGTTCCTTTATATACACATTAACAATTAGTCCTTGATTAAAGTTCTAAATCTTCAATGCTATAATCACTACCAAGCAAACAAATATTGCCACTACAATAGTGGTAGATCTAAGTAAATACTAAAAGTTTATACTCATAGTACTTAAAACACAATCCTAATTGGACCTTCTTAGGTGTACACAAATAATAAAAGACCGGTGGGTTCTATAAACATTTTCCCTAGCCAGCTATTTTTCACCTTAGAGGCACGGGCTCTGGGACACTTCCATCGTTACAGAAAAGTCTAGGGCACTTTTACCCTCAGCTTTTCTCAAAGGTCCTTATGACAGCAAGCTATGAATGGAGAAAAGCTGATGATGCCTCTCTTTTGTTGCATGCACTATTTATACTGTTTTCTCCTCGCTTGAATTCATTGAAAAATTCCTATTATTCTAATGTAAAAGTAAATCCATTTGACTAATGCATTTTTACATTGATGATAAGGATATGGCTTCTAATTACGTCCACATTTCTCAGTAATTAGCTTCAAATATTTATTCCATTTATTTTATGCTAAAATAATTTAATAGTTCAATTTTAAAAAAACGAAGTTTTTTTGATATTTTATATCCACGAGTTATATCCGGCCTTGAAAATAATCATTTGCAGTATCTTTCTGCATTTTTTTATAGAATGCTTTTAACTTATAATCTTTATCTGTTTAAGTCTAATTTCTGCAAACCAATCTTTCTTCATTGAATTAGATTTAAACTTGAATTATCAAAATAAAGTTTCCTTTATTTTACAAAATTTATTTTTCATTACTTTTTTAAAAACTTATATATCTATTTATATTTATGTTTCCATTAATTATTAGCGATCTTTTTATTGCTTTTTAAACTAGATATGTATTTACATTTCATTACTGTTTTTGTTTTTTTAAAGTAAAACTTAGCTTTATAATTTATAGCTCTCGAGTTACTAAAGCCTAATATATTTTCTGCAAAATACATCAAGAATTATAATAAATACTTAAATATTACCATTCTTCAGATGATCACACATTTTAAATACTAAAAGTTTTATCAAAGTCTCCAGTTTAAAATTCTCTTTTTGTTAAGCTTAACATTTTTCTTCATTTGTTTGTTTTACATTATGGAGTTTATTCTGGTATTTAAGATGCTGAAAATCTATCCTTGAGAATATAGAAACATTAATTTTTTAAGTTTTTTAGCTGCTTCAAGTTTTAATTTATTCAGATAATGTTTCCTTAAATCATATTTCTTCACCTCTCCAAATACAAATTCTGTAAGAGAGGACTTACAGTTAATAATTATTTGTAAGCAATTTTTTTTTTAGATGTAGATTAAGCACAACTCAGAAATGGTAATTTAAGTTTGAGTATATATCAGGCTAAAATAAATAAATAATCTTAATCCAGGGTAAATGATACACACTCAGTGAAATTTACCACCTTGAGACATAATAATCATTTTATAATATTTATTTTTGTTCAGGCTGCAAATAAACAAAATTTAATTATTAGCAGCTAATGACGCTTGTAAAACAAAAGACAGACTCGAAATGCTGGGAAGAACATGAGTTTTCAATAAATATTTTAAATCACATTTTATTTAAACTGTCATTGTTTAAAAATAAATAAATCATATTGATCACCTTTCTAATTATTTTTCTTTAGTTAATTTTATTCCTTAGAATAAACAAAAAAAAAAAAATTTGTTACAGCATAAATCTTTTAATAACTGTAACACAGACTTATTATATATACACCTGTGTCTATATATGTAATATATAGTGTATATGAGCACAGACTTTCACACAATTCACCACTCTCCAGTCTATCTAATAACACTGATGCACTTAAGCACATATATGCTGAAAAGTTATGTGCTTGAATGCATCAGTGTTATTAGATAGACTGGAGAGTGGTGGGTTGTGTGAAAGTCTGTGCTTATATACCCTATATATAATATAAATCTTTTATAAATTGATAATTCTAACAAAATAAAACTTAAATCTTAGAGATGATATACACAAATTTAAATTTGTAAGCAAAAAAGAAAGCTTTTTTTTTTTTTTAACTTATTCTGCTCTTTATTTTTTTTAATATCGTTTTTATTAAAATTGTTATCCCTAAAGATAACCAGCATTTAAAATCAGCATTCAACCACTATTGTGGTCAATTATGTATCTTGCTTTGCAACCAGTACATGATAATAACTTGATAATTTCTGAATTTTCTAAAGTTTATTTGTGGAAGACAGACATGAATGTAAAAAACAGGTTCAAGAATTTAAAAAAAGTTTTTGAAGGGATTCTATTTTAAATTTCCAGGATTGAGCTAGTAACATTCATTCCTAACAACCAGCATGAAAATACTAAGACAACAGCCTGAAATTACTTGAATTTATAAATTGTATTGTTTGTCTAAAAGTTGTTTTTGGCATATATATATTGGATTACTTCTGTTATCTAGTTGTATTTTTAAATGTTTTTACAAAAATTCAAACTTTATACTTTCCCTAATATATTTAACTATTAATAATAATAGTTAAATGTTACAAATATATGATGTATCTGAACTTAGTTCAGTCCCATATGGCTATTTAAGTTAGATAGCTGGATTGGAAGACATATGGATGTCTGAAAATTTTAGATTTTCTTCTTAATAGTTATACATTAGATAAAGTGCTGGGCTTTTCCTGGTATTTTTAATCTAATGCTTGAATATCCTAGCACCTCACTGACGACGCCAGTAGCAGAAACCGGTCTGGGGTTGGGGATATTCTGCAAAGCTTATTTTGCGAGCTCTATATATAATAGTTAAATGTTAGTATAGAATCCAAATTTTCAAATGGTATTTTTCTTTTCTTCAGACATTTGTGGTTTGACTAAGTAACAGTTAACATGGGAATTGAACCAGTAACTTTTAGATTCATGAATTTTGAATTTAAGATGACACTAGCCAACTAAGCTATTTTGCCAAAGGTGGTAGTGAATAGAAATTTAATATTCTTATCTCTGAGGTTATTGTGAATTATCATGCTAGGTTGAAATAATAGCTTTTTAAATTTTTTTTTTTATTGTTTTATCTATGTCTAATATTTTTGTGTTTTAATCGTTTTGCTTAAAAGAGCACAAAAATAATGATAAGAAAAGAAAAGAGCCATGTCCACTAAACAATATGCATATATATGAGAATGAAAAATTAAACAATTGTGTTGATGTTTGTCTGTGCATCTGTTTAAATATGTATTAGCAAAAGATTTTAACATCAAATAAAATTGTTGAGAAAATAAATAATTTATTTTAACTAAAATATCATCAAAGAACAAAAGTATTTAATAAAATCCAAGTCAAAAATATTTAATAAAATTTAATATCAAAATATTTAAATCATATATAATAAAAATATAATAATTTATTTTAAATAAACCATCAAAAGTATTAAAAAAAAATACCATCTGTCTTTTAAAAAAAGAATATCTGAAATTAGTCAATGTTGTTGCAATCTATTCTTTAAGAGAGTTGGAGATTATTTGCTCCGATACAGTGTTTCGACATTGCAAAATGTAAATAAATTTCCCCTGAAATACATTCGGTTATCCTGCCATTAGCATTTCAATAAAAGTGTAAAAGAAGATATTTTTAATAAGTTATTTAAATTTAAAATGAGTGAGTAAATAAATTATCCTCCAACTAATAGAATGATTTCGAATTATATTGCTATTAGTTTGGAAAATTAATGAAATAAAATACTGGTAATTGTCTACAATAGATTACTTTGCACTGGTTAAATAAAAAAACTTGAAAATTATTTGTTTTTATAATCAAAATCCATCACAAAAAATTATAAAGTCAAAAATTTGAAAATGATTTTTATTTATTACAGAACAAAAGCTGTGCTATGTGTAAATGCAGCTATTTTCAATGACATAGTCAAAGTTACAAAAAAAAAATCAAGTCAGATGTCACATGGCCTAATTTAATAAAGCTTGTGTTTACAAATGTTATATATAGAGCTCGCAAAACAAACTCTTAACAAGCTTTGTAGAATACCCCCAACCTCAGACTGGTTTCTGCTACTGGCGTCCTCAGTGAGGGGCTAGGATATTCAATCATTAGATTAAAAATACCAGGACAAGCCCAGCACTTTATCTAATGTATAACTATTAAGTAGAAACTCTGAAATTTTTCAGTCTTATGTCTTCCAATCCAGCTATCTAACTTAAATAGCCATGTGGGACTAAACTAGGTTCAGATGCACCATATATTAATAGCTTTAGCAATATAAAATCATCAAAGCCATCATAGCAAAAAATAAAATTACAAAAAAATAAAGTCAGATGTTACATGACCTAATGTAAGTTTGATAGCTGGATTGGAAGACATATGGATGTCTGAAAATTTCAGAGTTTCTACTTTATAGTTATACATTAGATAAAGTGCTGGGCTTGTCCTAATATTTTTAATCTAATGATTGAATATCCTAGCACCTCACTGAAGACACCAGTAGCAGAAACCAGTCTGAGGTTGGGGTTATTTTACAAAGCTTGTTAAGAGTTTGTTTTGCGAGCTCTATATTTAACATTTGTAAACACAAGCTTTATTAAATTAGCTCATGTGACATCTGACTTAATTTTTTTGTAATGATGGCTTTGGTGATTTTATATTGCTACAGCTATTAATATATGGTATATCTGAACTTTGTTCAGTCCCATATGGTTATTTAAGTTAGATAACTGGATTGGAATACATATGGTTGTCTGAAAATTTCAGAGTTTCTACATAATAGTTATACATTAGATAAAGTGCTGGGCTTGTCCTGGTATTTTTAATCTAATGATTGAATATCCTAGCCCCTCACTGAGGACGCCAGTAGCAGAAACCAGTCTGAGATTGGGGGTATTCTACAAAGCTTGTTAAGAGTTTGTTTTGTGAATCTATATATAACATAGTCAAAGATACAAATTAGGATATTATGTATATATTATTTTATATAAGGAATGCCTGTCTGTAAAAATTGGAAGTGGCATTTTTAAGTATAAATTTAGAAGTATAAAGTTCCATATATTTGTCCCATGGAAAGTACTAATTCCAGAAAAGACAGAAAACAGTGGGAAAATAAATCTGAAATAAGCGAACTAGAATCTTTAAGGTGATAAAAGTTTTTGATTTAAAAAGTATGAGATTAGTTAAAATGTATTCTTGCCTCATTCGATTTCTTTAAGCAATTGCACTACATGCCGATATGATTTAATGCAGTGGTACAATATCGGACTGAGCATAAAGTCCTTGGATCAACTTCAGTTCTAGCATTTCCAGTGCTCCAACTTCTATGAAACCTTTTTTATTTTATTTATTGAACTATATTAAAATTATTATTTATAAATGTTTATACAATAATAGGGAAAGATTTCAAATTCAATCAGAAAGTAATATAAATAATACAATTCACATTTCTTTCATAAATGTGTCAGTATATCCAATTGGATTAGATTCTATTTCATATTTAAATTAATCAATTTAGAACTGTAACTTACAGTCGTTAAAAAAAAAAATTAAATTAAATGATGTAAAAATGGAACTGATATGCAATTTCATTAAGCAGGTGCGCATGTGATTCCAATGTGCCATTATCATTAATGAAATTAGTGACAGAAATAATGAATACTAAGAATTATATAGATATAGAGATACAAATATTATAATCGCCATATGTTTATTTTTTTCGTGGAGAATGTGTACACACATACAGCATCTGTTCAATATTGTGGAATAGTCATATGAGTATTATATATAAGAGGTCAGTTAACTTTATTTTTTATAGCATGAAAAATTAGAAGTTATTAAAAAAGATCAAATAATGACTTTAGATGTAATATTAGTGGTCAACAGGTACTAGGTAATAATGATCAAACAATGGAAGAGTTAAATAATTTTATATGTACAAAATCATTATGTTCTCTTTTTTACAATGATTTTTCCCTCATGTTACTCACTTATGAATTTTTTTCAACTTATTAGTCTTCTTCTCTCTCTTTTATATATATAATATTTACTCTTTTTAAAAAAAAAGTGATAATAGTTATCATTTCTATTATGATTTTTTTTACTATTTTTGAATAATAGGTATGTTCTTTTGTGAGATGCTGCCAATAATAAAAAGAATTTAACAGACTACAACTATTAATATATATATATATATATTGATTCCAAATAATTAATTGCATCAGAGTTATCTTAATTTGTGCTATATTTTTATGCTATTTTAGAACTGTACAATTATTAGAAAAAGAGAAGCCATCATTTGAGCTAGATTGTGCTCGACTGAATTATGCAAGAGTTCTTTCGTGAGTTTGTTATAAAATTATTTTTCTAAACTAAAAATAAAGATTAGATAAATGTTTTTGACATGTTGTAAAATTTATATTTAGTGACAGTGTATTTTCTGGATCAAAAAAAAATTATAAAGGTACAAATTTTTTTTGTTAATAGTATATTGGGCAAAGCCGAAGAAGCAATTAAACAGTATCAGAAAATTCGTTCAGTTGCTGACTTGAATAGTATTTGCGGATTAGCTTTAGCTATGTACCAAGCTGGAAATTTTCGAGAAAGTTCTCAGAGTAAGTGTATGGATATTTTTTTAAAAAAAGGGAAAATAAATTAAATTAAAATATAAAGTTACTATAATATAGAAAAGGCAGGAAGTAAATTAATAACGCACAATGAAAAGTTGATAAAAGCAAAATATTTTATTCAAACAAATTAAAATATTTAAAAGATAAATTACTAATTAATTGGAAAGACTATATTCACGCTAATCCAGACATTAAATCAACTAACTAAAACACTTTAATAATTAAAGTTCACTTCTTAAGTTTCTTCCAGGAAGTTTTTTGAATGAAAATTCTGCAAATGTCTGTATTAGTAGTATATTATAAGCTTAATTTAGTCACAATTGGGATATGAATAATCTTACCGATATGTTTTGTAGTATGCGTTTTGAAGAGCTCATTGAAGTTAACTAGTTTCCCTCTGTCGACATTTTTGTAGGTTCTTGGCCTGTCCTAATGGCTAGACTCTACGGTTTTTTTGAGTGATCTATATGACGAAAGGTATCTATAAACACATCATTTCCATTCCAATAGTCCTGCATATGAGTAATTTACAATAGGATATTTTCTCTATCCCGGACCTAATGGAAGTTGCTACTTAAAGAAAAGACAAAGAAACAGTTTTAGGTTTTTCTGACCTTTTATATTCGCGATCCATTTTTAGTCTTCTCTGCGCATCTATTTTCTTTTGTCCTTTTATCAACATACAAGATAATAATCTTGTACATTCTTTCTTAAATTTAAGTTATAAAGTCTCTTTCTTTTTTTTAACATAATTCCGCCATCTTTAATCGAGGTAGAAAGATTTTACTAATTGAAATCTGCATGTGGAATTCTTTCTTTTAGTTTATCTGGATTAGTTATCTGCGTGCTTTTTATTCTTTCCAATTTTAACTTTTATTTTTAATTATATAAAAAAAATATGAACAAAAAATTTAACTTTCATTGTACGTTTAAAAAAAAAAATCACACAAACTAAAAAAAAATTTTAAATGCGTTAATTTACTTTTTCTTTTAGCTTTTACCAAATGTCAATATATTTGTATCATATATAAATAAATGGTACAATATATATTATATATAATCTTACTAAAATTGCACGAGTTAAAGTTAACAAATTTAACAAAGACTAAAATTCATTTTAACTCAAATTAATATTTGTACTTCTAAGTATTACATATGGGAAGATTACACACTTTTATTTTATTTTCGATTCAATGTATATGTGCGAAACATGCCTGCACAATATATATAAAATTTTGAACTTTTCAATGCTAGTTGTATTAAATGCAACACCTCCAATAGTATCAAAGATTAATTAATAAAGCAGATGAAAAATACATCCACTTCTGTCCATAGTCTGAGTTTTATATGAATATAGATTTAGACAATGAATTTTAAGAGAGCAAATACAGTATTCATTCCTTGTAGATGTTTACTTAACTTTGATACTAGTAGGCATTGCATTTAATAAAACTGGTACTCTAAAGTTTGTATTTCCAAAATATTACATAATATTTAATGCTAAATATTTAGATATTATATATGTGAAGTATTTTAAATTATTGATTAGAAATTTTAAAGCAGATTTTTTTTTTTCTTTAGTGTATGAACAAGCTGCTAAGATGGCATCTTCTGATGTAGATCTTTCTCACATATTGGTTGGTTTAGCTTTGACAGCTTATAAGATGGATGATATAGAAAGAGCAAAAACTGCATTTTTCCAAAGGTAATATTTTTTATTTATGATTACTAAATATTGAATTGAAAATATAACAAATGTATTAATTTTTTTTTTGTTTGTAAATTATTGGAATATTATTTACTAAATGGGTCTATTATCTGCTTTATTAACAATCAAGAGTTTTGATTAAATAATAATTAATTATTTTTTATCATGCAAAAGATTGTAATACAACAAACTGATTACGTTTAAAACAAGTTTGAAATAAGTTTTGTGTCAACTGAAATGAAATTCATTTGAGAATTTATATTTTCGCATTGTAGTAATTAAAAAACTGATGTGAATTTATTTTTTGTATGTGTGTCTATGAATATATTTTTCAGAATCTTGTGGTGGAGAATTGTTTTTTGTAATACCATTGTTTCGATTTGGTTGTCTGAATAGTATGGGCGACACATTATCCACCGCTGCAAATGATCATTTATCATGGGATTTATTTAACCCAATACAAACTTCAAAAGTGATTACATTAAAAGAGGGGTTAATAATGGATTATTAATGTGATATTGATAATTTTTGATTGATGTGCTTTTAAAAAAAAAATATGTGGATTAAATTTTTGATATTTCATCATATGCAATCGAGACTTTTTAAAATTTTCACTGTCCTCTTAGATTGTTCTTTTTTTTTGTGATAAGATGCTCATATCTGGATAATATTGTAGTATTAAAATCATTCAAAATATAACAAAATGCAGATGATTACAATTATTGTGATATTATATTTGGTTATTCATCTCTTCTAGTACTGATATAATGATTGTTAATACTCATGTACAAAATTTCATAAATCGCATAAAGTATTTCATAGATATTTTGAACTTCAAGAGGGAATCAATCCCTAGATTTTGATAAAATATTTATAATTTTTGTTTGACGGTGAAACTTTTAGTTTTGTAGTGGTTTAGTACATGATGATTTTGTCAGAACAAAAGCCTTAATTATAGATAGTCTATTTAAATTTAAATATTGAACACTGAGTAGTGAAGCAATGGATCTGAAGTCCTATCCATGCTTCACAGCCTTCTATAGACTTGGTTAGTATTATAGATCTGAATTAAGTTTATAGTCCAATATCAGCAGGGTTTTGCATTAAAGCTAAAATTAATTACGTTTATATAATTTGTATTGCATTTAAATATTTTGTTAAATAAATTCCATTCTAAGATTAGATTTCTGTTAATAAAAATTACTTGTAAAATCTATTAGTCAAACATATATATACGTCAAGCGTATATATATGAGTTAATGCAAAATTCTGCTGAAATAAGATACTTATTTTATTAAAAGAAATAAGAATGTATTTTTCTTTTTAAATCTTGTTAAAATATTTAGTATGATTTGATTTTGAGATAAGCCCACCAACATTTTCTAAAAGAATGTATATTTTAATTAGTGAGCCCATTCAAGTCAAATTAAAGATGGCCTTCTCTTTCTTTTTTAATTAATAAAATTCAAAGTTTAAAGAAAGAAATTTAGAATAAACTAGTAAGTTATTTTTTTTTGAAAGTGTTGTTTTGAAACAAAGGAATGAGGAGGGGTTTATCAAGATCTACGATCATACAAACAATAGAGGATAGCTTGCAAAAAAATGTATAAATAGGAGAGTGAATAAAAGACTAGGTTATTCAGAGTTTTCTTGCTGATTATTCAGAGTTTTCTTGCTGGCATTCAGATTTCTCTTTGGAGAACTCTTGCAGATTTTGCTTTTGCTTGTTAAGATTTTATTCCACAAAGTTGTACAACTGTCTTCAAAATCATGGAGAAGTTTGAACATGCTCAAGAAAAAAGTCATATGAATTTGATGGATTCTACTATGCTTGGCTAGGCAAATAAATAGCTTTGCCTATCGCCGAGGTTCCTAAATACCATCCAAAATGCCGCAGTATCCACCTAATAGTGATCTGAACTCTGTGCTGGGTCTGTAGGATTTTTCGTGAAACCATGCTACATATTTCCATTTTTATTGTCCGGACAAATACCTATCGATGGACGGATCAAGCTACGCTTGTCAATGGAACATGACCAAGGAACCAGGACGGTAATAGTATTTCTCCTCCATTGAACTATTTACTTTCTACTTTTTTGTTCATACCCTTTTTTAAGTGCTTCACTGAATTATATTATAAATTGTTGTATTTAATTATATTTGTAATGTAACCATTTTTTTTATTAGACTAGTCTTAGATATATATTGTGTGATCATCTATCTATATATTTAACTCTTTTTTCCTTCGCTATTCTTCATTACTAATGTTTATAAATATTTCGTATTCCATTGCGGTTAAGTTTAAAGGTTAGTTTTTCATTTAAATCTCTTTCCCATTTTCATTACATTTGTAAAATTCAATACGAGTAAGTTTCCTGTTGTTTGCCAACTTGATCTCCTCGATAACGCTTCTTTTGTCCGCCACTAGCTTATTACATATATCAGATTTAGCTATATATGTTTTAAATAATTTTTAAACTGTCTGTTGTTCACGCAAAGCAATAGAAAATGCTTTGCGAAAGATTTTTTTTATTGTACTTTATTGAGGAGATTCGGGTTGACAATTTTAATAAAATTGGGAAGAAAAGATTTAGACCGCAGACATATTAATCTGTTTTTATTGTCTAATTAGTTTTCATTAATTTAGGGGAATAGCAGAGGCCATTAAGTCATTATTAATATTTTAAAGCCATTAATTAAACATATTATTTAACTAAAAAAGCTTCAGTTTTCTAATTTTATTTTAAATGCTTTGTTTTGGGTTTCCAATGATCCAGGCACACAAAACACATGTTTCGTAGCACTTTTATGCACATTTTAACTATTTAGCTCCATAGATTTTCCCGTCCATGTCTCTACCTCTGTTGCTAAGCTTTGTGGCCGGTGAGAAAATAATTTATATGTGTCTCAGATAGTGTTGTTTGTTCGTAATTAGCTTCGAGAATAGGCAAATAGGGCAGAGGTCATAGTATTCTTGATTTAATATCTCGCGTATGGATGGCCTCGAGGTACTTTCGCCTCGTATTTGAACTGGGTTAAACCAACATACATCATCTGACTGTCACAGTAGATTCATTTAAAGTTTTAATTTACAATATTCTTTTTATATCAACCCATCACAAACAAAATTAACTTCTTTTTCTAGAGAATAATCAGAGAAACCATTGAAATTGTAAAAAAATGAAAAACCTCAGCATTAATAAACACGATGAAATAGTAATGCTTTTATTCATATAGAAAAATTATATATCATTAAAAAAAATACACATAAATAATTTCACCATCATGATTTTTTAAGCAAATTATTTTTAAATATTGAACCGAAATAAATAACCAACAGGGAAATCTTCTGACTAATGATTTATAGTCTACTTTCTGTTACCAATATCTAGCAATAGCTACTGAACTAGATAAAATTTTAGGTGTATAATAATAATAATAAAAAGCAAGCACATGATGAACCTGAAAACTGTATTCATTTTTTTTTTCTGTGAAAATTTTTGCTTTACTATAGATAAATATGATTTAAAGTTTAAATTTAATCCATCCTTAAAACATATCGAGAAAGACATTTTAAAATATATATCATTAAAAATAAAAATTAATCCTTCCTTCCCTTAATTGACGATCACTTGGGTAGTTCCAGGTGTGGCTATGAAACGTAATTCCCCAAGGGGGAAGTTCTGATGTTCCTTCACCGCAGAACATTTCCTCGGCACTGTTTAATATTATATTTCCAATGTCTCTCCAAGGTGCTTTTCAACATACAAGTCCAAGTAAGTAATAGTTTATTTAACCACCAAGGTTAATCAATGTTAGATTATTGTTAACTAAACAACATCCAACTGGTTCTCAACTAGATAATGTTCACTCTACTTCAATTAATTTATAATACTAGCAGATAGTTCTTGGCATGAGCCTTCACGTTAGTAATCCAGTATGCCTAATTCATTTACGCAAGTACATAAGACTTATCTTTACGAATCAATTTATATTAGCAACAACAAATACTCCAGTGATTATTATTGTTGTAAGTATTAATAATTTTATAATCAATCTCTAGCAAATAATTATTTTAATAGCGAATAACATTACTGAATACCTCGTCAGCCAATGTATGTACTGGGAATGAATGTGTCTCATCCGATCTGCGCACTTCCATTGTTCTCGGTAGTATCTCATGTCAGGTTGTAATTAGCCAATAGTCTTCTAGTATATGACAAATAAACAAAAGAAAACTATAATTTATGTTTTTTTTTTCTTTCATGAACAGGATTCTCATCTAGCATTTTTATTTTTAGACACATTTTTACACTTCTAATTTTTTACCTTTTTGGTCATTTCTTTTTTTTTAATTAGTGGAAAAATTCTGGTTCAATTAGCATAATAGATTGACTTCAGCAAATATGTTTAATTACAAAATACTTTTAGTATCTCAAGTTTCAACAATAGAGTTAATTGCTAAAATCTATTTTTTTATCCCCCCAACCCACATCTTTCGAGAATTATAGTTTAAAACAAAAAAAAAACTTTTAGTAAAAAAGAAATCTCAAGATCTATTTTTATCTTGATTTATAATGGATTTAAATAAATAATTAAAATGAAGAAATTCTGATTTCCTCGAAATAAATAATAAAAAAAAACTACTTAAAAAAAAATATTTCAAAAATTGTTATTTTAAAATAATCTAACAAGTACACACTATTAATAAAATAAAATATATGCGTGTATATATATATATGAGATGGCAGAAAATACCATCTCAATATAAATTATAATAAATAATAATAATTATACATAAAAAGCCTTTTTCAGCACATGATTTTGTGCTCTTTTCGAATGTTAAGCATTTATTTTAACATTAATTAATTATTGCATATAGAATGCTATTTAGTTTTCTATGATGAAAGTAAAATAACAACAATAACAAAATAAAACAGAATAAAAATTATGATACGAGATTGAATAAAATTTCAAAGAATTAACTATATAACATAACAATATACAAAATAAATAAAATATACCCTATATCAGTATTTCTCAACCAATGGTCCACAGACCATTGGTGGGCGGCAGAAAATTTTAGTTGTCTGCAAAAAGCTTATAAATTAGTTCAAATTTTTTACATATTTTTTTACAAACTTTTAAATTATGATTAATTTTATTAAATTTATCTGTAATTCAGTTCTAAGATTTTTTTTGTTTGTTAATTATTTTATTGATAGAAATTAAACTAAGAAACAAAACACCATAAGAAATAGACTGTTTCATAATGTCAGTCATCTTACAATTGTGTACTATAAATTAAAGTATACTAAGTACTTGATATTTATTTTTTGACAAATTTTAACCATTTAAAAATAACTAATAACAAGAAAATATCAATAACTATTGCAGACTTTTTTCAAAAATCAAGTACAGTAATAAAAATGTTTATTCAAAAAATTATTCATCTCAGGCAAAACAAAAATGTACCGTTGTTCATCAATTTAATCCTGATTATTTAAAATTTGGTTTCATTTCTTGGCATAGTTGGAAGAAAATTTACACAGATCTCAATTAGTTATTTGCAGAGAAATTTTATCGAATGAATGTATGAAGCTAGCAAAATTAATGTATCATTTACAGATTAAACCAAACATTCAAATCTACAAAATAAATTACTGTATTTTTTTGAACATAAAAGTGCTGAATTGAAAAAACAAAAATCATTTTTTAAAGTAATCTCTTTTAATTGATAAGTGTCTCGTAAAAGCATCCTATTTACTTGTTTTATGAATTGTTATATGCAAAAAACAGTACTCTATTGCTGAAAACTTAATTAACCATTTTAATAGACTTGTTCTGAAATCTTAAATACAGTTGCTGGGGAGAAAATGAAAACTTTGCCGCTTTCTAATGATACTGTTTAACACAGATTTAATGAATTAGCGACTGATGACGAAGATCACTTAATTCAAAAAGTATCATTGTTCGCAATTCAAATAGATGAATCTACAAATATTACTAATAAAGACATACTTTTATGTTATATTTGTTATATTGATTATGAAATCAGTGATGTAAAAGAAGAAATTTTTTGTTGTTTTGAACTTCCTAATCACTTAACTAGTTCAGTTATATTTAAAGCAAGTAATGATTATTACATCGAAAAAGCTCACTTAATTAGAAAAATTGTGTTGGCTTATGCACTGATGGATCAGCAAGATATGACTGGAAAAATTCAGGAGTTGCAAAAAAAATTAAAGAAGTAGTGGATGACAAAATTATTTTTACTCATTGTGTTATAAACTGCTAAAAAATTGTCTCCTGACTTAAACAATGTTTTTACTCAATTGATAAAATAATAATTGTATTAAATGCAATACATTAAATTCAAGACTATTTTCAAGTTTATACAATAAAATGGGATCTGGACATGAAAATGTTCTATTTCGTGCAGAGAGGTATAACTGTTGTTGAGAGGGAAAATATTAACAAGACTTTATGAATTAAGAATAGCAATTGAAACATTTCTAGAAATAGAAAATTCACAATTGAGAAGTGTTTTTTTGCGATAACAATGGATTACTAAACTACTTTACTTATTAGACATATTTTCTTTAATAAGTGAATTAAATTTAAGCCTGCAAGCATTCAAAAAAAATTAAAACTATGGTGTAAGCATGTAGAAGAAAAAAAACAATGACATGATTCATTCATTTTCAGAATTGATAAATGAAGTTGATATTTATATCGACGAATTGAAAAATACTGTTTATGGACATAAAAAGCTGTTTTCAGCACATGGTTTTGTGTTCTTTTCAAATGTTAAGCATCTATTTTATCATTAATTAATTATCGCATATAGAATGCTATTTAGTTTTCTATGATGGAATTAAAATAACAACAATATATGCGCAGAAAGGCAATATGTGGATTTTAAATCCATTTATTGAATAAGAAAGTAATCTAATTGATTTGGAATAGGAAAAATTAATAGACTTAAGTTGCAATAGTGCATTAAAGTTATTATGTAATTCAACAAGTATAACTCAATGTTATATTAAAACTGAATATCTGAAATTACACAAAAAAGCCTTAAGAATGTTATTGTTTTTTTTCAACCCCATACTTATGTGAATCAATATTTTTGGCAATGACATTCATAAAATCAAAAGGAAAGAAGTTGTTTATTAATAAATCCAGCTTTTCACTTAATAGTCACAAATATATCTCCGAGACTTGATAAGGTAATTACTGAAAAGAATCAGCAACAATTTTATAACTTTTTGGTTTTGTAATTAAAATTACGTTTCGCTAAGTTATATAAATATTATTCTTTGTTTTTCTTCAGATTTTGTTTAATATTTAGTTGGTTAATTTACTTTTATATAGTTTTGTTGATTATTCTATGTTTTTTAATCATTCTTTGAAAATATATATTAAATTTGTTAAACATTACAACAATTATATTTTACTATAAAAACACTCATCCTTTCATATTTTAGTTCAATACTTCATAATAAAGAAATTTACAAATTTATTGGTCTGCGGCATATAGTCAGTAGAGAACACTGCCTTATACAACTTTATGTATTGTACCGTTTATATATATATGGTACAAATACGTATTGGCAGTTGGTAAAAGCTAAAAAAAAAAATAAAAGTAAATTTAGATTTTTTTTTGAGTATAATTTATTTTGTTTAAAAAAAACGTACAATGAAAGTTAAATTGTTCTTTCGTATTTTTTTTATGTAATTAGAAATAAAAGTTAGAATTGGAGAGAACAAAAGACACACAAATTACCAATCTAGATAAGAGAAAGTAAAAATATTTTAACTAATTAAAGATGGCAGAATTATGCTGAAAAAAATAAAGACTTTGTAACATAAATTTTATAAAGAATATACAAGATTATCAACGTATATTTTGACAAACAAAAGATATGTGCAGAAGTCTGAAAACTGGACCTCTAGTATAAAAAGCAGGGGTTCGGTTGGAGGAACGTCTTGGTTTGCCTGTTATTCTTTTGGTTGGTTTTGGATTAAAGAATCCAGACCACTCTACGATGAAATAATTCTTCATGCGAAAGTAGACCGGAGCTTTAGCTGACATCGTTACTGATGGACACCAGAGAAGCTTACGCGACTAGCCTATGGAATCAGCACCAAGATCAATTTATAATAAATGGCCGAGCTCATTCTAACTCAAAAAACTATGCATAGTAAGCTACAATCTTCGTGAATTCACAAAACTTACCGGTAAGTTAAGACTACTTATTCCTGATTGTGACCAAAATTAAGCGTTTGCAAACAAGTCTTAAAATAATCCCAATAGAGACATTAATTTTCTTATTAAAGAGACTTTCGTTTAAATAATTTTATACAAGATCTTGGAAATGAATTGTAATAAGTGAACATTATTAAATTACCTTATCCAACTGTTTTTTATAAATTGATTCATGTCTGGATTGGCGTGTGTTCTCTCCAGTTTATTTAATTCGTAATTTAACTTACAAATATTTTTAGTTTGTTGGAATAAAAGAGATTTTACTTTTATCAACCTTTTTCATTGTGCATTATTAATAATAGTTATTAATTATTATTAAATTTATTAATATTATTTTAGTGATGTTTAAATATATAATTTACCTTTGCCAATATGTTTAATAAATTCCAGGAATAATAATATTTTGAAAAAATAATTTTCGTTACGGTAAAATCTAATACTGATTACTTTTAAAAGTATCTTTTTTTTTAATTTATAATTTACGAGACGTTATATGACGTTTTCAGTGGGTTCTTATAGGATCCTGGCGCCTTTCAAATAAATTAAAAACTGATTTCGTCGATAATGTAAATCGTAACTATTACTAGGTAGAGTTGATCAGGAAAGATAGTTATGTTTTTTAGAAATAGAAATGAAACTTTCTTTTTTTTTTTGCATAACTTGATCAACTCGCGCATTTTATAATGCGTATAGAGGCCTAGCAAAACGGAAAATGTTATAATATACTATCTTATATAATTTTCCATTCATTTTTAATTGACTAATTATTAACTAAATTTATTGGAGTTTTGTAAATATTTAGTCAATTATTTAACTTACACTTAAATAATATGTTTCATATATTTGTCTTTTTTTTTTTTTTTAATATTTTATTTAATATTTTCTATAGCATCTATTTTATATCCATAAATTAAGTAGTGAATGTATAAAGCAGATTTATTATTAAATGTATTAATTGGATTGTTATGTTCTTTAGCTCTAGGTGAGATGATAAATCTGTTTTATATATTCATTATTTAACTTATGGACATAAAATAGATGCTACAAAAAATATTAAACCTTTAAATTACATTAAAGATCCAAAAGGAAGACACATATATGAAATATTATATTAAGCATAACTTAAATAATTATAAGAATATTTATAAAACTTTAATAAATTTAGTTAATAATTGCTCAAAAATGAATGGAAAATTATATAAGATAGTATATATAATGTTGTATAAGATATGTTTTATTTATTCGATATATTGCTATGTTATATAATTAATTCTTTGAAATTTTATTCAATCTCTGTAGCAAAATTTTATTCTATTTTATTCATGTTTTATTTTGTTATTGTTGTTAACTTCCATCATAGAATACTAAATAGCTTTCTATATGCAATATTTGCTTAATAAAACCAGGCAAAACTCTCCATACAGTACTGCCACTCAGTGCAAGTCAGAGTAATCAATAGATGCCTGAAGGCTTGTGCATAAAATCCCTATCTAGTGCCTACTCATCCAATATCCCCAGACTAGTTTCTGGCTTGTGGCTGTTGTCAGTGAGGAACCTTGTATCTGAGAGCACTGCACCTAGATCAGATCCAAGACTCCTCATTGACGACAGTCACAAGCCAGAAACTAGTCTGGGGATATTGGATGAGTAGGCACTAGATAGGGATTTTATGCACAAGCCTTCTGGCATCCATTGATTACTCTGGGTTGCACTGAATGGCACTACTGTATGTAGAGTTTTGCCTGTTTAAATAACAGTTATGAGCAAGCATAAGAAATGGTGATCATGTGATAGTTGCTTAATGTTAAAATAGATGCTTAACATGTGAAAAGTGCACAAAAGGCTTTTTATATATAATTTATTATTATTATTATATATATATATAGCCAGCATGGTGAGTTTATTGGCTTTTTACCTCCAAGTTTAAGAATATTTTTTTCCAATATATACAATTATGACAGACAAAAATAAATCATGGCCCTTATTCCCATGAGGCTGTAAAGTCACCAACCAAGGCAGCAGTTGGTGGCTGAAGGCGGAGGGTGCTAAGAATCCCTTGATTGCGAACTCAGGCTGCCATTTGATGATGACTTTTTATTTAAATACTTACAACTACAGATCACTTTCAAGTGAAGGAAGATTGCAAGAGTTAGAAGAAGAATTGTCTTATATTAAATGGGACATTATTGGACTTTGTGAAATTAAAAGGAAAGGTGAAGAAACAATTGATTTAAAAAGTGGACATATACTCTATAGTATAAAGGCACAAATATTGAAAATACAAGTGGAGTAGGATTCATTATAAATAAAAAATGGAAGAATAACATTGTGGAGATTGATGGTGTATCAGACATAGTGGCAAGATTAGTTTTACAACTTAATAGCAGATACCAAATGCAGATAATTCAGGTTTATGCCCCAACAAGTTCTCATAGTGATGAAGTAGTAGAAGATTTTTATATGGATGTACAAAAGGCTTTTGATCAGAGTAAACATTTTAAAATTGTTGTGGGAGACTTTAATGCTAGAATTGGTAAACAAATGAAAGATGAAAATGCTGTAGGTAATTTTGGTTATGGTAATAGAAATGAGAGAGGACATAGACTTGTGGAGTTTGCAGAAAAAGAAAAACTTTATATTATGAATTCTTTTTTTGAGAAAAATGTTAAAAGGAAATGGACATGGAAGCATCCAAACGAAAGTACAGCAGAATTGGATTATATTTTGACTAACAGAAAATACATATTTTAAGATTGTAATGTTCTTAATAAATTTAACACAGGAAGTGATCATCGATTAGTAAGATGTAAGATACATGTTAATGCAAAACTAGAGAGACAAAAATTATTAAGAAAAACAATATTTACAGTTGTTATTCCTAATCTTCAGAAACATTCTAATGAATTTAAATTAGAACTTTAAATTAGAACTTACAAATCGGTTTCAAGTATTAGTAGATTTTGAACATGATTCAAATTTGAATGACATTAATAGGAAAATAACTGATACACTTTTAAAAACTGCAACAAAGATAGCTGGTAGAAAAAAGCAGCAATTGACCAATAAAATTTCTACTGAGACTAGAGAATTTAAGAAAAAAAGGAATATGAAGATATACAAAAATGATGCATTAAAAAGGATTGAATATCTTAAATTTTGTAAAATGGTACGGAAAAGAGTTGAAAATGATATAAGAAAGTATAATCGTGAACTAGCAAGGAAAGCTGTAGAAGAAAATAAAAGTCTAAAGAGTGTAAAACAACATTTTGGTATTGGTAGGAAATTTATATCTGCAATAAGAAAAAAAAGATGGCATTATTACTAAAAAAGAGAGATGTTATTATGAAATGTGTAGAAGACTTCTATCAAGAATTATATAGTAATAAAGAACAAGTGCCTCCTATATCTGTTATATCTTCCGAATCGCCCAGAATTTTGAATGAGAAAGTTAGACATGCAATTAAATTTATGAAAAAAGGGAAGGCTCCAGGTAATGATGGAATTATAATTGATATATTAAAAGAAGCAGGTGAAGAAATAGAGAAATAGAACAAATGTCTAAATGATAAAGATGTACCAGATGATTGGAAGAATGCAGTATTAATATTAATATTTAAAAAAGGTGATAAAGAAGATATTAGAAATTACAGACCTATCAGTCTTTTATCAGTTTTATACAAAATTTTTACTAAGATAATTACAACTCATCTACAGAAAACACTAGATTTCCACCAACCAAGAGAACAAGCTGGATTTAAAAGTGGTTTTAGTACAGTAGATCATATCCAGGTATTGAGAGAAGTTATAGAAAGGACAAATGAATATGAGTTGCCATTATGCTTAGGATTTGTGATTCTATAAATATTTCTTCAGTGATTAAAGCATTGGATCATCAAGGTGTAGATCCAGGATATTGTCATATTTTGAAGAATATTTATAAAAATGCAACAACAACAATTAGATTACATAATGATAGTAGGAAAATCAACAATGAAAAGGGTGTAAGACAGGGTGACTCCATATCTCCAAAACTTTTTACATCAGTGCTGCAAGAAGTATTTTGTGGATTAAAATGGGAAGCTAAAGGAGTGAAAGTAAATGGAGATCATTTAGATTTTGCAGATGATGTAGTTGTTTTTGCAAATAATGCTTTAGAGTTACAGGAAATGTTGCAGGAGTTATCAGATGAAAGTAGGATTAAAGATAAATGTTAAAAAGACTAAAGTAATGTTTAATAGATTTTCTCAAAATATGAAAATAAAGATTGATTATGATGAGTTAGAAGTTAACAGTTACAAATACCTTGGTCAGATTATTAATACAGATGGAAACATAATGGATGAAATTAATCATAGAATTAAACTTGGTTGCAGTGCTTTTGGTAGAAATAACTTGATACTAAAAGGAAATATGCCTAGGTGTTTGAAAAGGGTTTTTAATAAATGTGTTTTGCCAGTTCTTACTTATGGATCTGAGACTTGGACAATTAATAAAAGAGCAATACAGAGACTTCAGACCACTCAAAGAAGTATGGGGAGATGCATGTTGGGAGTAACAAGAAGAGATCGAAAATGCAATGTATGGGTAAGAGAACAAACAGGTGTTACTGACCTCATTGAAAAAATTAAAAGACTGGAGTTGGGCTGGACATATTGCTAGAAGAGATGATAATAGATGGACAATTGAAATGTTAAACTGGATTCCAAGAGATTGTAAAAGACCCAGAAAGAGACCACATGTGAGATGGATGGATGAAATAAGAAAGTGTGCAGGGGTGATGTGGAGAAGAGAAGCTAAAGATAGGAAAAGATGGATTGAACTTGGAGAGGCCTTCATCCTGCAGTGGATTGATAATGGTTGATGATGATGAAAGGGGATTTGAACACAGACTTTCAAGCTCCATTCAGTCATCCACTATTGTATATAATTCATACACATGACCACATACATGCAAAAAAATAAAGGATCTCCAATTTATGTATTTCGTGCTGAAACAGCACTCATCAGTTGGTTGGATAACCATCTCCCATACATATATAATTAGTGCTCAGTTTCCTCTCCACACTCCAATTCTTCAAACCACGTATTTCATTGAAAATCTGATGATGGAATGTTCAAAGTCTGTCGATGCCAATATTATTGTCTTACCCATGTTGTGAAGATGACTGAGGGGAGCTTGAAAGTCTGTGTTCAAATCCCCTTTAATTATATCTGGCTTAAGTATATACAGTATACTTGTATTTAAATATTACATATTCAGCCTATATACTGCCCATCCCTCTTCTATGTATTTAAATAGACATATATGAGGGGTCACAGTGACTTAATGTCAACATAGGTATTACAATAATATTGGCATCAACAAGGCTTTCAGCATTCCACCATCAAATTTTCAATGATATAGATGGCTGAAGAGTTGGAGAGTGGAGAGGATTGAAGCTTGTCCATTAAAGTTTGTAGATTTTCTATCTTAATATAAACCAACACTGATTGTACATATGTATTGTAATGGTCTAAAAGTATAGTTTCTCTAACCTGACCCAGAGTTGTAGGTAAAGGAGGTTTGAACCTCACCCACCACTTTAGATCATATCTAAGCGACTCATTCCCTTAATCTCACAAAGAGTTAATTTCCTTAATGCAGCCTAGTGGTCAGGTAAAGACAAGATTCTTAGAAATCAGATTTTAACACATAAAATAATGATGGACAATGACACCATATTACTGTCACATATTATATTTTATTGTAAGTATAAGAAAGTCTATAATTTAATGAAACTATTTACAAATAATTTGATGAGAGAGAACCCACGTGTGTACATCAGTTGCAATTATATCTTACAATTTTATAAATAAAACAAAACATTTGATCTAAATTTGAAGTGAAATTTGATTATGTAGAGAGGAGGTGCAGAAGTCAATCTATGGTATGTGAACATGGTTAATGTTAATATTTTTTAATCAGCTAAACAACTGAAGGCTGACTAAAACATAGCTTCATTTATGCTAAATATATATATAACCCCTAACGGATATTGAACAATAAATCTGCATAGCAATGCACATAGAGCATATATCCACAGGCATAATTATAAAAAAAAAAAGTAAGATTAAGATTGGTACTTAGTGAACATATATGTATTTAAATGCATATCTCTAATGTAGTAATGTCTTCATCATTTTTGCCAATTTGATTGATGGATAGCTGCTTTACTTCTAATTAATTATTAGAGAAAGGAACCCAGTTGCCTAAATGTGACCCAGGTTCAGAAATGAAGTGTCTTCGGTAGCTTTTGTCCATCTATTCTGTTTGCCCATTTAAAAAAAACACAAAGAGTTTACTTCGGGTGACTGGTCTCTTCCATGAAGCCAATAAAGGAGAAAAACTTGAGACATGATATTATCATTAAATACACAGTATGGGGAATACGGTCAAACAACCATAAATATTACAACCTTATTAACATTAAATATAAAGATATACGATCCCTGTATGCTACTATGCTAAAAAAAAATCTGTTATAAAATCGATTCAACCCCCGTTTTTTAAAGTCCTTCAATTAATAAGATGCCAGTATTATACCAGCAAATTATTCTTAGCATGATTAATTAATAACTATCATTGTTTAACTATTTATCACACATAGATTTGAGTAATATTTAAATATATAGATATATGTATGAAAACATCACACTGTATCTCTCTATTACAAAATATTAAGTCATTCATGTATATAACTAGCATCTTATCATGTGTAATCAATTAAGCATTTGGTTTAATTAAGTATAAAATAACAATTGTGAGTTACTTTAAAAAAAAAAAAAACGAATTAAATAGATGCATATTGTAACGTTCACATAATGAGCAGTCAATAGCATCACTACGGTAATTTATACCATCATCATTCATTCCAACGCTGCATGATACTTCATTTTTATTTGGCCTGGATCAGAGAGAGGGAGAGACTCTTAGAATTAGCTTATAACTATCTGATTTCCCTTGTGGCAAAGAAGACACTCAATGCAATATATATATGAAAAGACAAACACTTTATTAGTAATAATGTATAAACAAAAGAAATGAATAAAACTTAATTTCTTGCTAGACCCATCGGAGATAGTGAGAATGACATTAATTATTGATTATATATGTCAAAAGTTTTAATGCATAACATATATCTAAGGGACTTCTGATGATATAGATATATTTGTTATCATTGGGGCAGATATCCCTCAGTAGGTACATGATACTAAATTAAGCAGGGTAAGTGAAAGAGAGTTAAGTAACTCTAGTAAACCCGGTTAAAATTGATAATTGCATAGCTCTCATGATCATGACACACCACAGCCGAAATATCAGGCTTTACAATATACAAGAATAAGGAAGATAGTACTAAGTTGCTAAAGTAATAACTAATCCAATAAGAAGACAATGGCGGGATTATGCTCGCATTTGTGATATCCAAATTTCTATGAAATAAGTGGGTCATGGAGGAATGAACATTTTCCTATAATCCTTAATTAATCTCATTAACAGGTAGGAATGATCTACTGAACTGGTAATAAGACAAGAACCAGACTCTATGGGCCTGAATATAGAAGGAATATGCCTGCATTTGTGCGGATCATAATCTAAAGGGACCTGTCAAATTAATTTTCTTCGAAGCAGGGAAGTGCGTCTGTTGGAGGAACAAAATAAAATAAATATGAAATTAGACAATTCAATAAGCTAAATATAAATAAGGAATATTCTGCCTTAACATTAAATACATATAAAATAAAATGTGAACAGTCTCGTCACAAGTTTCAATATGCGGATATCTATTATATAGGCTAAATCAAGGCCTACCCAGTTATTCTATTAAAAAATTTGTAAAGAAAATTACTTAATTGGAGATCTGCCCCATAAGTCTTTCATATATAAGGAAACATTGATACAGTAGCCTTGTAATTAATAATATATATATTAAAATTGTACTAAAAGTTTATAGAATTAAATATCGTATCTGCAGTATACATATATATTTCATTAATTATATCGCAAGTTTTATAGAATTAAAATATCATATCTGCAGTATACATATATATTGGCCCCTTTCAAAATAATAACTTCTTAACATCACATGATCACCATCTCATACTAGCACATAATTGTGGTAAACAAAAGCAAAACTCTCCATACAGTAGTGGTTAGCACAGGGTGGCACTACTGTATGGAGAGTTTTGCTTTTGTTAACTTCTTAACACTCGATTTCAATTTTTAAATTAAAAGTTGTTTATAAACCATCTGTGATTGCGTTAATGGCTAGATTACATAATTGAAATAATAGATTTTTAAATAAATTTAAAATAGCAAACAAATAAAAAAAATTAGAATCAATGAGAAGAGGGATTTAAATGTCTTGCTTTGACAGAATTACTGGACTTCTTTTAGATGACGTTAAATATTTTAGTCATTGAAATATTTTTACCTCCTTTATCTGATTCTTAAACAAAAAGTATCTAGTAGGTTTAAGAAGGATCAGGTATATTATGATAGTCGACCCCTCTTAATATGTCCAATTAATTAAGCATATAATATAATAAGAAAACATATTTTTAATAATATAATAAGAAAAATATATTTTAAAGAACAATTAATAAATAAATTACCCCAAGTAAAGAAAGAGGAATTGTTCACCAGTAAGTTGAGATTTTATAACTTTAAAATAAAATCACTATTTTAACAGACCTTCATGAAGGATTTCGATAGGAGATAAAACATTATGCTGAACCTCGCGGTACAGTTCATTTGTCTTCTGTAATAATCCTCTTGAATATTGGCCAGCTGATCTTTCGGATGCTTCTAATGATTGTCGGCATTATATACTGGGATTTCCTCTCGATGGTAACAGCAGGATGTGTCAGCAACTTTGATTCACATGTAGGCAGAAACTTTAACAGCATAGCCTTCTATAAGTACCATGGAGACTCCATACTTACGCTCCCCAGAGATGGTCAGGAAAATTGACACACTCTACTCACTGATCATGGTGTGACTTAATTTATAACAGCTTAAAAAAAACTTTACAAAACTATCCAAACTCTTCTCCCTGCTCCTATATATATCCCTTTCAAAACAAAGGCATCCAGATGTTTTCGAAATTGATTATTTAATTTTAAAACTTAAAGAAAATTATTTTCTTTATTATCTAAAAAAATCTTAATTATCATAATCGAGATCCAATCTAATTTTAAAATTTTACTAATTGCATTTTTTTAAAATTCTGAATACCTTTGATTTTATCTAATCTTCCCATGATAATTGCATATTTCTTGTCACCTTTTACTGTAAGGACAATAACAACAGTAAAATAATTCCAAAATTAGAATTTAATTCATAAATTCTTTTAATATCAGTTGATTTTAATTAATTAGAAAGTTAACTTTCTTTCTTTACTAACTTGAACCTCCCCCCCTTACTCACATATGCCTATTCATAATAAATTAAATTTCATTATCAAACTCAATATTTTATCTCATAATATTCTTTTTTTTATACAATATATACATGAAGCACATATATATATATATGCATATATATATATGACCTCTTCAGTATATGAGCGTCTTTCTCATAGTGTAATTAGATAATGAATCTAAGGTTTAACTACATATAAATAAATAACTGGCAAGATATTCTCTTTCTTTTTTAAAAAAACATTTAATTAACAAAATGTAGGAGAAGGTGATATAAGTTTTCTTTAGAGTCCAAATAAATTTTATAACTTATTTACAAACTAGTCCCGTCTTCCATAGTGGGGTGAGGGTAAAATTTTAAAAAAAAAATGTTTAATTTATTTTAAACTCTATTATCTAACTTCTCACTTACATGCATATATTCCACATCATCAATGAAATAATAATAATAAAAACTTGTTGATTTTGGAGGTACAGTAAAGATACATCAATATATAAGAAGAGAAAAGAAAAATCTATTTGATTATTAGATTACTACATCAACTTTATACATATATGAGGTAAAATTAGTTACTATATACAATTCTGATTTAAATGCTGCATTATTAATAGAAATAACAAGAACAATAAAAAATAAAATGTTAAACCACTAAGCATCACATGATCACCATTTCTTATGCTAGCACATCTGTTATTAACAAAAGCAAAACTCTCCAAACAGTAGTGCAAACCCGAGTAATCAATGGATGCCAGAGGCTTGTGCATAAAATCCCCATCTAGTGCCTACTCATCCAATATTCCCAGTCTGGGTTCTGGCTTGTGGTTGGCACTGGGTGGCACCGTATGGAGAGTTTTGCCTTTGTTAATAACAGATGTGCTAGCATAAGAAATGGTGATCATTTGATGCTTAGTGGTTTAACACCAATCCTGCCTAATAGGATAGTGGTGGTTGTTAAAGAGCCAAAGACACCAAAATGTATGGGTATTGAACTTAGTTCAGACCCATATGACTATATAAGCTATTGAGCTTAGATTTTCAATTTTATTCTCATAGTTTTGTAGTTAAGTATAGATAAAAGGTGGCTGCTGGAAGGTTGCATTAGATCCTAAAATCTAGGTGCAGTGCTCTCAGATCCAAAGCTCCTCACTGATGAAGGCCACAAGCCAGAAACTAGTCTGGGGATATTGGATGAGTAGGCACTAGATGTGGATTTTATGTACAAGGCTCTGGCATCCATTGATTACTCTGGGTGGCACTATTGTATGGAGAGTTTTGCCTTTGTTAAATAAAATGTTACCGATAACTAAGAAACGCTTATATGGATTAGGTAAGCTTAATATGGTGGCATATTAAGAGTTCATGCTGGAAGCTTCATGATGACAGGCAGTCTTTCTTGATGATTACATGTCAGATGCTTCATATTTCCATTTAGATAGTTGTTTTTGATCTTCCAAACCAGCAAAAAGGTAGGCAGTTATCAGACCTCATTCTTAAGTCTTCTGCTAGACTTCATCTCTTGGACACTCCCTGAGAAAGGACTCATGGGAGGACGGAGCTGAACTTTTCTATTCTAACATAATTTATACAGTGATTTATGTATTTGTTATGTCACAGTTAAGATTTTAGAACAAGAACCCAGAACAAAGAAAAACTTGAGTATTTTTTTTTTTTTTTTACCTCTTCCTTACATTCCTGAAAACACTTAAATGTTTCTCAGCTCTATCTTTACATTAATTAATTAATGGAAGTCTACTAGTGCTTCCATTGTTTGCAACCTCTTAAGAGCATTCTGTGATTTTACATTATTGTTTCAATGTTCTTTCCTGTGAACAAACAATCAATTTTATATTTCCTCAATTTAAATTTAATAGGGAAGGACCTATTTCCTTATTATCAATTTGCTTAATGTATTTTGTATTATATAAAATGCTTTAGCTAACTTGTCCATTTGCTGATGCAACAATTTTGTATATATTTATTTTATTTAAAACTTTTTTCTTAATTATCCCTATATCCTTTATACATATATATACCTAAATTATACACATAATTACATTAAATAATTTATAACTTTATTCTAACATCCATTCACTGTGGTTGACTTTAGAGTCAGTAGTTAAATAAACAGTGAATGATGAAGCACATATATATATAGCTATATATGTACAGCTTCAGTATGGGAGAGGATGATCCGGACTAACTGATGATCGCTGGTTCAGCACAAAATACATATATTGGAGATCATTTATCTTTTTTGCATGTATGTGGTTATGAGTATAGGTTATATAAGATAGAATGGATTACTGAAGTGAGCTTGAAAGTTCAAATCTTTTTTAATTATATCTAGCTTAAATATTTAATAGATGTAATGAAAAAACATGTATATACCTACAAAATATTTTATTACTTTGACTGTTGTGTATTAACTAAATTGTGTTAATAATAAAAAAGTTGCATGTGTGTGCATATGCATAATAAGTTAAGCAAATACCAAAATTACCTGGATCTCCTAATTTGCATGGAGATAATAATAAAACTATTTTATGCAAATTATATCTAAAACATAAAATGAGCTATCTAAAATGTCAGCAGAACATTAAAAACATAGAGAACAGTTCCATCCTAAGTGTAATATGAGCAATAAAATGCTTGCAAACTAGCAGCCCATGAGCAATGAAATATGCTTAAGAGAACATTGTTGTGAAAAGTTAACAAAGAGGAGTTTAAAAATTGAGATAAAAGACTGTAATAAGAAAATGCAGTATAATAATTTGACATTATAAAGAACTGTGTGCACATGATTAAGCCTGATTTAATTTATGGAGTTCAACCAGCAAACTGCTTATTATCAAGCTACTAATATTATATATTCTAATAAATAAACTCATTAATTAAGTTAAACTTTCTTCTTTGTGTATTATTTCTAAATAATATAATGTGTACAGCTGCCTTAGGTCAACACACCAATTGGCACAGTTGATATTTCGAGACCTATGCAGTCTCAAGAACTTATGTTAAGCCTCAGTTAATGCAGTTAATAACATAGACATTCAACATGGCAGTGCAGAGTAGAATGAAAATGCCTTTCAATATAAATAATCCAGGCCAATGGCAAATATATGTGATCAGACATATGATAATTAATAACATTATAGATGATAAGTTGAAAGTTGCTAACATGTACTGCAACTAGTAAATTTGTCTCTGTGAACCGAAAATGCCTGAAGATATTCCATACAAGGAATTGGTGCAAAAGTAAAATTCATATTTCTAACCAACAACGTTGAAATACATAGCGAGTCTTCATTTTCTGAAACAGAATGCAATCACCAAATGAAACATATGGGAATATGATTTAGTACTGTGAGAATTATCAAAGGAATGCAAATATAGAGACTACCTAGAAGAGATGCTATTAAACCCGCTATTATGGAGTATGTGAAACAAGAAAAGTCTACACTAAATCATGCTGCTGCCACTGAACAAGGAATGGCATATGAAATTATTCTAGAACCTGCACTAGAATTTTAAAATATGGCATTAAAAGAAATCTTTGCAAACCAGGGATATCCAGAAACCATTGTGTCCAACAATAGACCTATTTTTGCATTGCAGATATTTATGGATTTTTTAGCTGATAAGAGAATGCCTCGGTTTTGACACCACCATAGCATCCTGAATCCAATGATCTAATCAAATAATGCAGTTCAACAGCTTTAATTGACCTTGAGTAAAACAGCATACTAGGATATAAATGAAACTAGTAGACACAATGTTTTTTCAACATTATAAACTATGTGCATTGACAATGAAGACACCAGTAGAATTGTTAATATAATGAGATATCAAAGACATATAGTGTTTACAGGGAAACAGCTATTAAAAAAAGAAAATTCTTATAAAGAAGAGGTAGCGCTGATACATCCTCAGCCACACAAAATGAGAAAACACTCTCAGATAGCCAGGCAGAGGAATCAGATTTCACTGAAAGAAGTACTTAATTAGATGAGTAAGCAGTAGAACTCATGGAGAATTTATCATTAACAAAACAGTTGTATCAAGAAAAAACAACTGATTAGGATGAAGAAGGATCATCACCATCTTCAAGATCTGTTTGAGATTATCAGAGATCTCAAAAATTACAACCCTATTTTTGTAACTTTTAGTGGATTATCTATGTCTATATATTTAAAGTATAAATAACGTTTATTAAAATATTCATAAAGTTTATTAAAATTTTCAAAGGACTTGATCTTGTGTTTAGAAAGGAGAATATTCCTTAAGTGTTTAAATCTATACAGCACATATATAGTGGAGTGATCCCTAATGATTGTTACAGATTAAAAACATAATGCTATATAAATAAACTTCTTGTTATATAAGTTTATTAAATTTTTTTTATGTACAGACAATACATGTATAACTGTCACCTCCTCATTGTTATTTTCATTCTAGAAAAATTTACATACAACATGAATATCTCTGAATGTTATTAAAAGGTAATATATCCAAATGAGCTTAATTATGCAGGAAGACTAATATAAATACCTGCAATGGTCTTTTTAGTGATGCGCTAATATATTGAATACATACAAGATATAATGTAGGCATTAGAAACTAGTCATCACCTAAACATACCAATATAGATAATAATCAATATTTCTCACTGTTGTCAAGGCGATCTCTCTCCTTTTAATAGTAAGAGTGGAAATCCATTCTTACTAATGATTAACGAATATATACAGAGTATATAGGCTATATTAAATTACTGTGTGTGTGAATAAAATTGATTCATACAATTGTAGATTATAATAGACTTTAGAAATTATGAAATAATTTCTAATTGTTATTAATTATTTTGTTTATATACCTTTATTTGAAAGTAAACAAACTTTTGATGTTTAGTTTGTTCAAGTCTTTATTTTAATATACAAACCAATTAATTATTAGTCACATATTTCTTTTTACATATGTAGATAATATAGTTGTTGATTTAGTCTTTGCTGGATTTACTTTATACAGTTTCTGTTATATAAATTGATTCTCTACATGGAGCTTATCATATTTCCATTCTAAATTTATCTCTAATACACGTTTCATTATCTACTAATACTCTACTCATATTTTGCTACAATATATGAATTTATATTGTATCATCATTGGTTGATAATTTTAATCATTATGTGCATACATATTTTTTAAAACTCTAATTTATTATTATTTTTTGTTATTTAGTTTTCAGAAATCTATATCTGTTCAGTCTCTTCAGGGTCTCTGTGCTTTGGGCATTGTGACAGACGATTTTACTCTTGCAACTGCAACAGCTAAGGAATTAATGAAGTGTCCATGGGATGATTATTCTCCAGATTCGTATTTTCTTATTACAACTTTATCCGCAATGCAGGTTAAATTATTAAATATTATTTTTTATTATTATAATTTTTTATTTATTATTTGGAATTTGAACTGATATTAACATATCTGCCTATCATGCTCATGATCAGGAATTTAAATATAGGTGAATCTTGAAAAGTCTGTTCAAGTCATAAACAGGATCAGAGCTTTTGTTTTATTTAATCAATCTACTGCTAACTCAGCTACTTATTCATTTATTGATTTGTAACTGGATATCTAGTCATTATTAGCTGTGTAATAATAGTCCCAAATAATCTGATTGGTTAGATGAGTGCCAATGCACTGATCTTAAAAAAAAACATGGCATTAATATTATATAACCTTCCCTACTGGTGATATATGTATCATACTCCTACAAATTCATACCAGTAAACTTTCAAAAGAATAAAATAAAACATGATATTTTATTGATGAAGCCCAGATATATGCTGTTCTAATCTGAGCATTCAAATTCCTCGACTTCATGATTGGCTTGTTTGGTTAATAATCATTTCTCATATAATGAGTAGAACCATAAAATATATATTCAGGCAAGATTAATATAAGTGAGAAGAGTGTTAAATATAAATTGCAATAAATATTTTACTACAGATTCCTTAAAATATTTTTTAATAACAAAGTTCATGAGCATATATTTATTTGTGATGAACACTAATTTTGAATCTTAAAATAATTTTTAAATTTTTATTAAATTAAAAAATTTATAAGTTTTAAAATTACAAAAAAATCAAGTCAGATGTCACATGACCTAATTTAACAAGCTTGTATTAATAGTTATTCATTAGATAAAGTGCTGAGCTTGTCCTGGTATTTTTAAATCTAATGCTTGAATATCCTAGCACCTCACTGAGGAATCCAGTAGCAGAAACCAGTCTAGGGTTGGGGATATTCTGCAAAGCTTGTTAAGAGCTTATTTGCGAGCTCTATATATAAGTATTAAAATTGTAATTTAGCCTTTTTAATATATCCATTTCACATCAACAGCTTATACATCAATTCTCTTTCAATGTAAATCCCTAATCTGTGCTGTTTGATTTTCAATGTAAGTTTCTGTCAAAACTTTTTGTGTATGTATAAACTGATTTCTTCAGTCTCTAAGCTATTGAATAATTTTTCAAAATAATTGCCATAACCTGCTTAGGCATTTTCATTTAGTTATTACCAGTTTTCCATAAAATTTCTGCCATTTATTCCAATAGCCTAACTTCCAACAGGTGACTTCGTTAAAAGTAACTGGATTATGATTTTTCTGTATATTCCATTTATCTCCTTTAGGTCTTTATTATTTTGTTTATAATTTATCCATTGGCATTTGTTAATAAATCCATTTGAGGCCAAACATCACTTTGATCTTGGGTTATCCTCTGAAAATCAGTTCTTGCTTTTCCAAGCTTGTTTTTGTTTTTAATATCTTTGAATGATATAATATTGTTTTAGTTTTTCCTGGCGGCTCTTTGAAATTTCATATTTACTACTTTCAAAAATTTTCCACATTTTTTAATTTTGGCTTCTTTTTTTTAAAATCTCACTGTATTTTTTAATATACATTTTGATTTTTTAATTTAAACTAATTACTATAAAGCCATTAACTAACATCTGTAAAAAACTTTTAACCAGACTACATTCACCATTGTGCCAGATAGCATTATAAGAGGTTTTTTTATATATAATTCAATTGAGATCTGGAGTATATTTACATTATATCATATTAATCTTGAAAAATATCATCATCATTATAAGTTATTCATTAAAAGGCAAGAACCATGCATTATTGCAATTCTTTCATCAAGTTCTATTATTTTAGACTTTTTTTAATATCTTACAATTTTATCAATCAAAATTTATCAATTGCTGTCATAAACTAATGAATTTATAGATGGCAGAAGTGGAAGTATTGATTAGGGTCTGACTGGGTAAAAAGGCAAAATTTAAAAAAAAGAATAATCAATTTGAATAATTGATTATTTTTTATTTGTTTAATCCTAGGATTATATAACTTAAAAGTGAATTCTATGTTTTAGATTGTTTATGCTATATTATAAATTATTACAGCTAGAATATTTACCATTTTAGTTTTTGGTTTGAACAATCTGCAGCAAAATATTTCATAATTGTATAGTCAATTTAATAATCTGCTAAGAATTCAATTGGAATACTAAAATCATGTGATTGTATCCTTAGCCTAGTATACAATTAGAGTAAATTTTGTTCTCATTTATTTTAATAGCTAATCATAAATCTTCTGAATTAAATTATATATTTATGATAGCAACTGAAGTGTATAGCATAATCTGCACTTTATGAAAATGGTAGAAATATAATGCATTCATATTTAAATAGTAAGTAAACATTAACTTGAGAAGTATTTTTATGAAAATATATATTATATGTCGTTATATATATTGTAAAAATATGGAGAATTGGGCTGAACCTGGAGTAATAGAAAATCATCATCAACTTCAGTTAATACTAATCTAAATTTAAATTTACAAATAGTATGAATAAATCTGAGAGATCAGCAAAGAACTAACTAGCATTATGCAAAAGTAATAATCATTCGTCATCATGAATGATCAACAATAAAAATAAATCAACAGTCAATCTTGTGACTGTATTTGAAATGGATCTACCATAGACCAAACTAATTATTTAGCCCTTGCCAAACTTAGGGCAGCAACATAATAATTTGAATGGACATACTTAGGTGCTACTCCATCAAAATACAGAATAGGTGATTACTGTATAACAGTGTTACTTTTAAGGTACATACAGTTTTGCAAATGTTTTTAATTTAATAAATCACTTTTATGGATGAAAATATTATTATTACTTTATTTTGTTTAAATTACACGCTCTGTTTTAACAAAGTTTAAATCATCAATTGAGAAATCTCTTATCGTTGCTTTTATTTTGTGTTTTTTGAAAATGTTTGGTCTGTCTCTTTATTTGGGTTTAAGGTAACTTGTAGTAAAGAACTGTGCTATACTTGTTTAAATTCATATTATTATAATATATACACACACACACACTTTTGCGCAGACAGCAAACTCAATTGATTCTCTAAAATGCTTTGTAAATCAAAAAGCTCACATAAAAAAATAAGTAATTATAATTAGTTCCTATGGAAAAAATAATAATTTGTTACCTTAAATTGAAATAAGTGTTATTTAATGAATAAACATTTTACTAAGTATATTATTAATAAAGAAAAAAGTACTAACCTATGAGTAAATATATTCTTTGTAAAAATATTTCAGGAACTTATTTTTAAAAAAAAAGAAAAAAAGTATTTCTTCATTGATAGTCTGCCATTTTACTTTTGATACTTCTGATTCACAATTTGTTGAATTAAAATAAAGCATGTAGAAAAAAAACTAACTTAACACAATGTACATTTTAAAATTTATTTTTGGTGCACTTTATGTTCCATTATCAAAATTTTTTATTTTTGTAATATCTAACCAATTAAATTGTTTTTTTGTTTTTTTTAAAGCAACAGTTTATCAATTTATTTTACATAAATGCAGTTGAAATTAATAAAAATTAGATAAAGAAATGTAATGTACAATTTTGATTGCTGTAATTTTAATAATGTAAATGATTAATTTTTTTTTTTTTATGCCTGAAACAAATTACAAGATTATTGATTTAAAATTGAGCAAATTAATATTTTTAATGTATGTTTTGTAATTTTTGATCATATAATGTTGATTATTAACTGCATAAATCATGAAACTATTCTTACATTTACAAACCATATTTTACAATTACAATACGTTTATTTTTGGCTATGGGCAAAATATCTTAAGAATCTATTTTGAGTAAATGCACTCAAAATTAAATAAAGAAATGTAATGTACAGTTGATAGCTGAAGTTTTAATAATATAAATTATTAGTTTTGTTTTTGTGTTCTGTTTTTTTGTTGTTGTTGTTTTGCTGATACTGTATTTTTTTTAAGTTTACAATAAAAGTCAACCATTATCTTGAATATGTCTGAAACAAATTACGAGATTATTGATTTAAAATTGTGTAAATAAATATTTTTAATTTTTGCTTAGTAACTTTTGATCATATAAAATGGATTATTAACTGCATAATTTGCAAAATCTTTTTTTTCCTCAAAAGAACTACAATTATGAAGACTATATTTTTAGCTGCAAGCAAAATAACATTCATAAGAATTTTAATTCAAAATTGATTGAGTGAATATATTTTATTTAATGTAGATATTTTTAAATTTTTTTATTAATACACTTTATTACTATATATGAACAAAGTATAGTATGAAGATCATTATATTATCCTCAGATCAGTTTTAATGACATCAATCTTATAAAATGCGGAAGTTTTTTTTTAAAAAATGTTTAGAAATTTTTTGAAAAGATCATTGTAGTGAATAACTGATTCCTAAATCCAAATTGTGGATACAAATTGGTGATGTTCCTCATATAAAGATCCTTTGTATTTCAAGTAAAAGTGTATATATATGTAGTGTAAACTATAAAGCTTTTGTATCTGCCCTATTTAGTTCCAAGGCTCCATAAGGATAATTAAAATTTTAAATAATAAAATTTTGAAATATGAATTGTTTTTTTTTCTACAGAACAGGCTTTTTCATACCTGCACTTATATATGTAATATATAGGGAGTTTGAATTCAGACTTTCACACGACCCTCAACCATCATGCTATCTCACACCACTGATAAACTTGATCACACACTTGTTGAAAATATAAATAATCACCATTGTACGTATTTCGTGCTAAACCAGCACTCGTCAGTTGGTCCAGATTATCATCTCCACACATATATACAATCAAAGCTCAGCTTATATTAAGATAGTCAACCTTCATACTTTAATAGCTTCAAACTACTCCACCCCACAACTCTTCAGCCATCCATTTCCTTGAAAATCTGATGATGGAATGCTCAAAGCCCACCTTAGTGCCAACCTTCTCACGTATATTGATGATTATTTATCTTTTCAACTTGTATGTGATCAAGTGTATCAATGGTATGAGATATCATGATGGTCGAAAGTCGTGTGAAAGTCTGAGTTCAAACTCCCTATATAATAAAATTTTATAAATGAAAATAACCTTGTTTTAGTTTGTTTTTTTATCAAAATCAGAATTAAAATAAATTAGATCTTGTTTTATGTTTGATTTTAAATAATTTATAATACTTTTAAATATCAAAATTATTATTTAACTATTAATCTGTTATTCCAGTGTATATGTTTGAAATAAATATCTACAAGAAATTTTGTTTGTGTTTATTTCTACTTTTCCTTTCAAACTTTACATACATATGTGCACACATTCTACTATGTTATGTGCCATAAGACATTATCATCTCAGTATGTTTAGTTTAATGAATAATAGAATTTGTGGTAAATTAATGTACCTAGTATCTTAACTTTCTTTGTAATAAATGTGGCCCATCTTTTTTAAATAAATTTTTATTTCTGATAAATACAAATTTATACACCTAAAAAAGGTGACTATTTTTTTCACCTAAACATTTTAACTTCATATTAATGTTACATATGTTATCTAAATTTATATCAGTGTTCAATCTTAGAATCCCTATTTGCTTTTCATTTTCTTCAAATTTATAATGAATATAATTTTCTACTTCTTCTTCTCCTATGTATTGATTTCTATTATAACATATCATACCATTGACACCTTCTTTGACACTTTATCAATACTTTTATTTTTATTATTTGTATTACACTAACAGTTTCGACTGTCCTGCAGTCATCATCAGAGCTACAATATTCAAATATATAATTATACAATTATTACACTTATCCACATATATATATATAATTAATACACAATATAAACAAAATAATAATACATTTTAATATGATCTTTATAAATAGTCATTTCCCATTTTATTATCTTATCTTCTAAATAATTTTATCAATATTTTATATTAATTTATTTTATATCACTTTATTTCATTTTTTAATATTATTTAATATAATAATTATAACTTTATCATTTATTTTACTATTTAATGCATATTATTATCATTTTCTTATATTATAAAATCAACTTCTAATCTTGTCTTATTTTTATTAAATATTTCTATCAATTAACTTTACCCACATTGCAAATTATTATTATTATTATTTTATTACAAAAAATTACTTACTTCTTGTTGATTCTATTACCAAAACCCAACTGACAAAAAAATTCAAATTTTGTATTTGTTTAACCTCCCTCTATTGTCATTTTCTTTAACTATTTTCTTTTAACCTTTTCAAATTCTAATTATTACTAACAATTTTTTATAAAATTATTGTTCTTACCCCGAAATCTCGATTAAGACTTGGTTTTATACTCTTAATCAAGATTGCTTCTTTAATTTTTCTATCCCTACTATTATTTGTGTAATTAATCATTTTTATACAATCTTTTTCAAACCTATGACCTGTTTCTAATGAATGCAAATAAACAGGTGATCTCTTATCATATTTATGCTGAATTAATCTGGTATAAATTGAGTTCTTTGTTTCTCCCACATAATTAGTTTTTATATTTTTACTTTTGCATGATTTGCATTCAATTTTATATACCCCATTTATATTTTTTTCTACTTTTCTTACATACTTATTATCTAATATATTAAGTATATTCTTCCTTCTTTTATTCACTATCTTAAACTTTATAACATTATTAAACTTTTTGTTAATTCTAATAATTATTCTATTCATACCTTTTACAATACTGTTATTATAAGTTTTAATACCTATATATTTATTTTTATCTATTTTATTTTTTCTACTTACTATCCCATTGTTTGTATTAAATTTGTCTTCCAATTTTCTTATATTTTCTTTTATAACTTTTTCTGGATATTCATTATCCCTAAACTCTTTAATTATTAATTCTATCTGTCTTTTATAATCTTCCTTATCTGAGCAATAATTCCTAGCTCTATATATTCTTGAATTTACACTACTTATTTTATATTTAACATCTATATTTGAATGCCAATTATTTATATTGCTATCTACATTACTTTTTTTATATACAGATGTCTCTATCTTGCATTTACCATTTTTATATGATTTTTCTAACAAAATATCCAAATATGATAATTTATTATCATTTTCTTTTTCTACTGTAAATTTTATATTTTTATCCAATCTATTAATCTCCTCAAGATACATATCTATTTGCCTTTGACTCTTGTTGAAAATCAATAAATAATCATCAACATATCTTTTCATAAAAATTGGACCATTAGTATTATTAATCATTAAATCTTCCATATTTTCCATATATATATTACTAAGTACCCCACTCAATGCCCCTCCTATTAGTAATCCTTTATTTTGCTTATAATATTCTCCATTAAATTCAAATGTAATATCCTTACAACAAATTCTCATTATTTCTCTCAATTTTTCTATTGGTATTTTAATTTCTTTATGTTCATCTTCTCTATATCTTTTTATTGCTAACTCTATTGCTTCTTCTACATTTATATTTGTGTACATTGATATTACATCTATTTTTACCATAGTTAACTTATAATTACTATATTCATTTATCTTATCTTTCATATCATTTATTAACTCTTTATTATTTTTAATATAAAAACTACTTTTATCATTAATATATTTCTTAAGAATATTACTTGATAACCATTTAGATATTCTATCAAAATATGAATTTGTACCATTTATGACTGGTCTTAAAGGCACCCCTTCTTTAAATATTTTTGGTGCTCCATAAATTCTTGAGATAGCACAATCTTTATTACCCAAAAATGCAAATATTTTTCTATCCATTAACCCATTATTATATAATCCTTTTACTAACTCATAAATCTTCCCATTTTTTAATTTTGTATCATCTTTCTTTATTTTAATAAAATACTCCTCTTCCAACAATTTATTCATTTTACCAATGTATTCTTCTTTATTCATTAATACCAATTTATTACCTTTATCTGACTTTATAAACACTATTTCTTTTTCATATTTATCCCTTATTTCTTTAACCTCTTTTATTTTAATTACATTATTTAAATTATTTATCCCCTTATTCAACTTTTTATGTTTATTTTCAATATTTACTTTTTTTATTTTATATATCATATTATTCACTTCTTCTTTAAAACTTTCCATCCATAATTTATCCTTCATATCAATTAAATTATTAATATCCTTATTTTCATAATAATATATACCATAATTAGTCTCTAAATAGTTTTGTGCTATTTTCTCTACTAATGCTTGCACTTCTATTATATCTTTATTTTTACATACTCCATATGGTACATATTTTATACCTTTACCTAGTATATATTTCTCTTCTTCACTTAGTTCAATATTTGTTAAGTTACAAATCTTCTGTTCACTTTTATGAAGTCCTTCTTTATAATCTTTAATTTCTTTTCCATTCTTCAATCTATCCATTTTCTTCTTATGTCTTATTATGGTATTCCTATTTATAATATCCATCTTTTCATTACATAATTTCCTAAAAATTTCTTCTTCCTTAAAATTTGTCCTTTTATTCACAAACTCTTCAATATTACTAATATCTTTATATACTCTACTTTTCATTTTATAACTTTCTTTAATATATTTCTTTAGAATTTTCTTTTCAATATTCTTTACATAATTTCTTTTATCACTTATTCTTTTCCTTAGTTTATCCAACTTTATAAAATTTGGTATAACTTCATATTTTTCACAGTCCTTTAAAAACTTTATATTATTTTTCAAATTATTTAATTTCATTACCAATTTCCATCTTTTATTAATCATTTTTACTGTATCTTCATCTTCCAATCCTCTAATATAGTCCAAGAACATTTTAATATTGTGTATCTTCTCCATAATTATCTATTATACACCCAAATACTGCTTCTTTGTAATCTTTGTCTTCTGTGTTTTCACTTCTTATGGAAGTAATATAATTTTCTACTTCTTCTTCTCCTATGTATTGATTTCTATTATAACATATCATACCATTGACACCTTCTTTGACACTTTATCAATACTTTTATTTTTATTATTTGTATTACACTAACAGTTTCGACTGTCCTGCAGTCATCATCAGAGCTACAATATTCAAATATATAATTATACAATTATTACACTTATCCACATATATATATATAATTAATACACAATATAAACAAAAATAATAATACATTTTAATATGATCTTTATAAATAATCATTTCCCATTTTATTATCTTATCTTCTAAATAATTTTATCAATATTTTATATTAATTTATTTTATATCACTTTATTTCATTTTTTAATATTATTTAATATAATAATTATAACTTTATCATTTATTTTACTATTTAATGCATATTATTATCATTTTCTTATATTATAAAATCAACTTCTAATCTTGTCTTATTTTTATTAAATATTTCTATCAATTAACTTTACCCACATTACAAATTATTATTATTATTATTTTATTACAAAAAATTACTTACTTCTTGTTGATTCTATTACCAAAACCCAACTGACAAAAAAATTCAAATTTTGTATTTGTTTAACCTCCCTCTATTGTCATTTTCCTTAACTATTTTCTTTTAACCTTTTCAAATTCTAATTATTACTAACAATTTTTTATAAAATTATTGTTCTTACCCCGAAATCTCGATTAAGACTTGGTTTTATACTCTTAATCAAGATTGCTTCTTTAATTTTTCTATCCCTACTATTATTTGTGTAATTAATCATTTTTATACAATCTTTTTCAAACCTATGACCTGTTTCTAATGAATGCAAATAAACAGGTGATCTCTTATCATATTTATGCTGAATTAATCTGGTATAAATTGAGTTCTTTGTTTCTCCCACATAATTAGTTTTTAATATTTTTACTTTTGCATGATTTGCATTCAATTTTATATACCCCATTTATATTTTTTTCTACTTTTCTTACATACTTATTATCTAATATATTAAGTATATTCTTCCTTCTTTTATTCACTATCTTAAACTTTATAACATTATTAAACTTTTTGTTAATTCTAATAATTATTCTATTCATACCTTTTACAATACTGTTATTATAAGTTTTAATACCTATATATTTATTTTTATCTATTTTATTTTTTCTACTTACTATCCCATTGTTTGTATTAAATTTCTCTTCCAATTTTCTTATATTTTCTTCTATAACTTTTTCTGGATATTCATTATCCCTAAACTCTTTAATTATTAATTCTATCTGTCTTCTATAATCTTCCTTATCTGAGCAATAATTCCAAGCTCTATATATTCTTGAATTTATACTACTTATTTTATATTTAACATCTATATTTGAATGCCAATTGGTTATATTGCTATCTACATTAGTTTTTTTATATACAGATGTCTCTATCTTGCATTTACCATTTTTATATGATTTTTTTAACAAAATATCCAAATACGATAATTTATTATCATTTTCTTTTTCTACTGTAAATTTTATATTTTTATCTAATCTATTAATCTCCTCAAGATACATATCTATTTGCCTTTGACTCTTGTTGAAAATCAATAAATAATCATCAACATATCTTTTTCATAAAAATTGGACCATTAGTATTATTAATCATTAAATCTTCCATATTTTCCATATATATATTACTAAGTACCCCACTCAATGCCCCTCCTATTAATAATCCTTTATTTTGCTTATAATATTCTCCATTAAATTCAAATGTAATATCCTTACAACAAATTCTCATTATTTCTCTCAATTTTTCTAATAAAATAATAATAATAATAATTTGCAATGTGGGTAAAGTTAATTGATAGAAATATTTAATAAAAATAAGACAAGATTAGAAGTTGATTTTATAATATAAGAAAATGATAATAATATGCATTAAATAGTAAAATAAATAATAAAGTTATAATTATTATATTAAATAATATTAAAAAATGAAATAAAGTGATATAAAATAAATTAATATAAAATATTGATAAAATTATTTAGAAGATAAGATAATAAAATGGGAAATGACTATTTATAAAGATCATATTAAAATGTATTATTATTTTGTTTATATTGTGTATTAATTATATATATATGTGGATAAGTGTAATAATTGTATAATTATATATTTGAATATTGTAGCTCTAATGATGACTGCAGGACAGTCGAAACTGTTAGTGTAATACAAATAATAAAAATAAAAGTATTGATAAAGTGTCAAAGAAGGTGTCAATGGTATGATATGTTATAATAGAAATCAATACATAGGAGAAGAAGAAGTAGAAAATTATATTACTTCCATAAGGAGTGAAAACACAGAAGACAAAGATTACAAAGAAGCAGTATTTGGGTGTATAATAGATAACTATGGAGAAGATACACAATATTAAAATGTTCTTGGACTATATTAGAGGATTGGAAGATGAAGATACAGTAAAAATGATTAATAAAAGATGGAAATTGGTAATGAAATTAAATAATTTGAAAAATAATATAAAGTTTTTAAAGGACTGTGAAAAATATGAAGTTATACCAAATTTTATAAAGTTGGATAAACTAAGGAAAAGAATAAGTGATAAAAGAAATTATGTAAAGAATATTGAAAAGAAAATTCTAAAGAAATATATTAAAGAAAGTTATAAAATGAAAAGTAGAGTATATAAAGATATTAGTAATATTGAAGAGTTTGTGAATAAAAGGACAAATTTTAAGGAAGAAGAAATTTTTAGAAAATTATGTAATGAAAAGATGGATATTATAAATAGGAATACCATAATAAGACATAAGAAGAAAATGGATAGATTGAAGAATGAAAAAGAAATTAAAGATTATAAAGAAGGACTTCATAAAAGTGAACAAAAGATTTGTAACTTAACAAATATTGAACTAAGTGAAGAAGAGAAATATATACTAGGTAAAGGTATAAAATATGTACCATATGGAGTATGTAAAAATAAAGATATAATAGAAGTGCAAGCATTAGTAGAGAAAATAGCACAAAACTATTTAGAGATCGGAAGAGCGTATATATTATTATGAAAATAAGGATATTAATAATTTAATTGATATGAAGGATAAATTATGGATGGAAAGTTTTAAAGAAGAAGTGAATAATATATATAAAATAAAAAAAGTAAATATTGAAAATAAACATAAAAAGTTGAATAAGGGGATAAATAATTTAAATAATGTAATTAAAATAAAAGAGGTTAAAGAAATAAGGGATAAATATGAAAAAGAAATAGTGTTTATAAAGTCAGATAAAGGAATAAATTGGTATTAATGAATAAAGAAGAGCATTGGTAAAATGAATAAATTGTTGGAAGAGGAGTATTTTATTAAAATAAAGAAAGATGATACAAAATTAAAAAATGGTAAGATTTATGAGTTAGTAAAAGGACTATATAATAATGGGTTAATGGATAGAAAAATATTTGCATTTTGGGTAATAAAGATTGTGCTATGGCAAGAATTTATGGAGCACCAAAAATATTTAAAGAAGGGGTGCCTTTAAGACCAGTCATAAATGGTACAAATTCATATTTTGATAGAATATCTAAATGGTTATCAAGTAATACTCTTAAGAAATATATTAATGATAAAAGTAGTTTTTATATTAAAAATAATAAAGAGTTAATAAATGATATGAAAGATAAGATAAATGAATATAGTAATTATAAGTTAACTATGGTAAAAATAGATGTAATATCAATGTACACAAATATAAATGTAGAAGAAGCAATAGAGTTAGCAATAAAAAGATATAGAGAAGATGAACATAAAGAAATTAAAATACCAATAGAAAAATTGAGAGAAATAATGAGAATTTGTTGTAAGGATATTACATTTGAATTTAATGGAGAATATTATAAGCAAAATAAAGGATTACTAATAGGAGGGGCATTGAGTGGGGTACTTAGTAATATATATATGGAAAATATGGAAGATTTAATGATTAATAATACTAATGGTCCAATTTTTATGAAAAGATATGTTGATGATTATTTATTGATTTTCAACAAGAGTCAAAGGCAAATAGATATGTATCTTGAGGAGATTAATAGATTGGATAAAAATATAAAATTTACAGTAGAAAAAGAAAATGATAATAAATTATCATATTTGGATATTTTGTTAGAAAAATCATATAAAAATGGTAAATGCAAGATAGAGACATCTGTATATAAAAAAAGTAATGTAGATAGCAATATAAATAATTGGCATTCAAATATAGATGTTAAATATAAAATAAGTAGTGTAAATTCAAGAATATATAGAGCTAGGAATTATTGCTCAGATAAGGAAGATTATAGAAGACAGATAGAATTAATAATTAAAGAGTTTAGGGATAATGAATATCCAGAAAAGTTATAAAAGAAAATATAAGAAAATTGGAAGAGAAATTTAATACAAACAATGGGATAGTAAGTAGAAAAAATAAAATAGATAAAAATAAATATATAGGTATTAAAACTTATAATAACAGTATTGTAAAAGGTATGAATAGAATAATTATTAGAATTAACAAAAAGTTTAATAATGTTATAAAGTTTAAGATAGTGAATAAAAGAAGGAAGAATATACTTAATATATTAGATAATAAGTATGTAAGAAAAGTAGAAAAAATATAAATGGGGTATATAAAATTGAATGCAAATCATGCAAAAGTAAAAATATAAAAACTAATTATGTGGGAGAAACAAAGAACTCAATTTATACCAGATTAATTCAGCATAAATATGATAAGAGATCACCTGTTTATTTGCATTCATTAGAAACAGGTCATAGGTTTGAAAAGATTGTATAAAAATGATTAATTACACAAATAATAGTAGGGATAGAAAATTAAAGAAGCAATCTTGATTAAGAGTATAAAACCAAGTCTTAATCGAGATTTCGGGGTAAGAACAATAATTTTATAAAAAATTGTTAGTAATAATTAGAATTTGAAAAGGTTAAAAGAAAATAGTTAAAGAAAATGACAATAGAGGGAGGTTAAACAAATACAAAATTTGAATTTTTTTGTCAGTTGGGTTTTGGTAATAGAATCAACAAGAAGTAAGTAATTTTTTGTAATAAAATAATAATAATAATAATTTGCAATGTGGGTAAAGTTAATTGATAGAAATATTTAATAAAAATAAGACAAGATTAGAAGTTGATTTTATAATATAAGAAAATGATAATAATATGCATTAAATAGTAAAATAAATGATAAAGTTATAATTATTATATTAAATAATAAAAAATGAAATAAAGTGATATAAAATAAATTAATATAAAATATTGATAAAATTATTTAGAAGATAAGATAATAAAATGGGAAATGACTATTTATAAAGATCATATTAAAATGTATTATTATTTTGTTTATATTGTGTATTAATTATATATATATGTGGATAAGTGTAATAATTGTATAATTATATATTTGAATATTGTAGCTCTGATGATGACTGCAGGACAGTCGAAACTGTTAGTGTAATACAAATAATAAAAATAAAAGTATTGATAAAGTGTCAAAGAAGGTGTCAATGGTATGATAACTTATAATGAATCATATTAATATATTTATGTGCTCTGCGCACAGATAATGAAGTTATTAAACGTAAGTAAAATTATCAAAAGTTACCGCCAAGCACTTTCAGGACAATTTATAGTCCCATATTCATGGCTACTATAAACTGTCCCGAAAGTGCTTGGCGGTAACTTTTGATAATTTTACTTACGTTTAATAGCTTCATTATCTGTGCTCAGAGCACGTATATAACATAATTGATTTCAAACGCTAATGAAGTAAAGCCATAACTACTTCAATGAATCATATTGTCAAATGATCTTATCATTCTTCAGTCTCTCTTTTTACAATTAAAGGTTAAAATTCATATCTGGTGATATGTATTCTTCTTTTTTTTTTGCATTAAATAATATTAATTTTAAAAATAATTTTATATATATATATAGTAGTCTTTTATTCAAGTCTATAATATATATCTACATACTATGTATTTGTAATTCTAATATAAATAATTATTTTATTTCCTGTTCATGTTTGATGGACTAATTATTCTTTAACTGTGCTGATATTTTGTACATCTTACAGTTTTTATTCTCAGTAATAAGTTGCAATAATTCTTATTTAGTAATAATGAAATACTGTATGTTCTAGCATTTAATCAATTTCATTTTCTGAAAGAATTCATTATTTCTAGTTTTTAATGATGAATTTAAGCAAAATGTCATGAAATTCCACATTTTTTGCTTTTTTTTTTTTTTTTTTTACTTTCTAGTCCCAAACTTATAGAAATAATTTAATTTTGTAAGTTTGAAGAATTAATGCTTTTAATTTTTTTCCCATTGATTTTGAAAAGGTGTTATTTGATGCTAAACCAATTAAAATTATTGTATAAAGTTATGGAATAAAATTTATTTTAAAATTAAAACTAAATAAAATACTATTAAAGTTTGCATTAACAGTTGATCTTTTTTTTTTTTTTTCAGTTTTGTTTTATTATGGTTTAATTTGTAGCTTTAAGTGTAATTTTGACATTATTTTTCAGAAAAATTATGTCAATGGTGAAAAGCAGTTAGCTCATATGATTCATCGTTATCCTACTTGTGCTTCTCTTTGGTTGCAACAGGCCGAATATTTATTACATTTTAACGTAAAATGTGCATATGCAGCTGCCTTGAGTGCTGTAAAAGCTGAACAGATTCAATTCAATATATCCAAAGTAAGAACTAGAAGACAAATATTAATCAAATTTTAGCTTTAAATAACCTTATGTTATTATGTATGTATTTTACTATAAAAAATCTTTTAGTTTTATACTGGAAATGTTATTTGAAATAGCGAAGTAGTTATGAGTTTTTATGTAGATATGAACTCTCCGTCTATTGTATTTGGGTGTATCTTTTTTATTGCATTCTTCATTTGCTTTCTTTAGTCCTAAAATCAACTCTATAGAAATTTTTATTTTTTTACAAGTCTCTCATTTCGCCAATTGCCATTATTTTCATATCTACCATTCCAATACAATATTTTTACCTCATAAATGTGTTTTTTTAAATAAAATTTAATGATACCTTCATTATTTTATTAAATATATATATAACATTATCTTTTAATTTTTTTAAATTTAAAAGTGATTAACTTCACTTTTAATTTTGTTTATGCAATGTTTGCCTTTGTTTTAAAAGTCCTTCAAATAAATGCTTATATTTTTAGATATCAATCAAAGTATTTTGCAAATAAAAAGTGAGAAATGTTTTGAATTATAATATCTTATTTGAACTTATTAAAGGTTAACTCTACAATATTTCAGTGTATAATCATTAAATTATTTTTTTGTTTATAATTTTTAATAGACTTTTATATTGTGATTTTTATGTATCTTAATTATTTTTTCATTTCCTTGAAGTTTTCACTGTATATATGTATAAATAAGTAATATAGGGAGTGTATCAATAGCTCAAACAAGCTCTTAATTGATAAGTGTGGTAAGAGAAAAATATTTAAAATCTCTATCTAGAATATTCCCATCCCAGGTTTCAAGCTTTTGGTTCACCTCAGTGAGGAACTAGAATATTCAGACACTAGATCCAAAATATCAACTCAAAATCTAGCCATTATTTAATACGTAACATTTAAGTAGAAACTCTGAAATTTTCGGTTATGAAAATGTCTTTAACTCCAGCTATCTAACTTAAATAGCTATATGGGACTGAAGCTAATTCAGATCTACCATATATTAATAGCCTTAGCATTGCCAAGATCTTAAAGCTATTTAATCTAGATAGCTGGAGTTAAAGACATTTTCATGTCTGAAAATTTCAGAGTTTCTACTTAAACGTTACATATTAAATAAGTGCTGGGTTTGAGTTGATATTTTGGATCTAGTATCTGAATATTCTAGTTCTTCACTGAGGTGAGCCAAAAGCTTGACACCAATTGTTTGGGGATGGGAATGTTCTCGATAGAATTTTAAATATTTTTCTTTTACATACTTATCAATTAAGAGCTTGTTTGAGCTATTGGTATGATCTCTATATTATATATTTGTAAATGTAAGCTCATAAAAGCAATGTCACGCCATATATGACTTGCTTTATTGATTATTATATGTATGAATATATACATCAGTAGTGAATAGTGAATATTTATGATGGTGCAATTCATTTTAACTTTTTCCTTCAAAAGAAGAAAAAATAATGCTGATTTATAAAATTAAGAGCGTGCTAATAGCTCTAAACAAGCTTTTTTTTTATTTTTTATTTATGATAAATGCTACTACAAGAGAAGGCATTCAAATCATTTTTATCTTGGCTTGTCCCCATCCCCAGACCGGTTTCGACCTATGGGTCTCTTCAGTAGGAGTTGGGACATTAGATTTAAAAAACTAACTCAAGCAAAGCATTTATCTAAAAGTTAATTGCTAGAAGAAGATCTGAAACTTTTAGACATCTACATGTCTTTAAAGTCAGCTCTCCAATTGAAAAAATCATATGGGCCTGAACTTAATTCAGATACTCCATATATTAGTAGGCTTAGCCCTTTAATTTAGCTAAAGCCACAACAGCAACAAGTCAGATGTCACATGACTTATATATAGCTTGCACTTACAAATATGTAAAATTAAGAGCGTGCTAATAGCTCTAAACAAGCTTTTTTTTTTTATTTATGATAAATGCTACTACAAGAGAAGGCATTCAAATCATTTTTATCTTGGCTTGTCCCCATCCCCAGATCGGTTTCGACCTATGGGTCTCTTCAGTGAGGAGTTGGGACATTAGATTTAAAAAAAAAAAAAACCAATATATGGAGTATCTGAATTAAGTTCAGGCCCATATGATTTTTTCAGTTGGAGAGCTGACTTTAAAGACATGTAGATGTCTAAAAGTTTCAGATCTTCTTCTAGCAATTAACTTTTAGATAAATGCTTTGCTTGAGTTGGTTTTTTAAATCTAATGTCCCAACTCCTCACTGAAGAGACCCATAGGTCGAAACCGGTCTGGGGATGGGGACAAGCCAAGATAAAAATGATTTGAATGCCTTCTCTTGTAGTAGCATTTATCATAAATAAAAAAAAAAGCTTGTTTAGAGCTATTAGCACGCTCTTAATTTTACATATTTGTAAGTGCAAGCTATATGTAAGTCATGTGACATCTGACTTGTTATTATTACTATTATGCTGATTTATGTAAATTTATTGCCTGGAAGCATTGCATAGGTTATTCTAAACTGAATTATAAGCGCTTTCTTCAAAAGTAATTTTTTAATTGCAAATAAAATTTTATCTAGTATTGGTTTCATCACATTTTTCTATATTTCATTTATAGATTAAATCTTATATATTGCAAATCATAGTTAATGTAATATATCAATAATATATTAAATTTTAATTTTTGCATAAAAACATTCCTGTCATTGATGATTTTATGATTTCCAAACTTAATTATTAATCAAGAATTGGAAAGATTATAACATGATTAACTTATTTAAATGTGATTAATAAAATTTTTTGAATTAAAGTTATTGAATTTTTTTTATTTGAGGAATAATGAACTATAGAAAGGTGTTATTCCTAACTGAAAAAAAAACTTAAATTTCTTTCATCAACTTTAAAAGATCTCGGTTGGAAATTCCTAATGTCAAATCCAAATAATTTCATTATTGCTTGTATGTTATTACTCTGAGATTGCTTATATGGTAAAAAGATAAAGAGAGATTTCTTAACAGCCGGTTGGTCAGTAAATTTATTGGCCTTTCTTCTCATATGCCTGATAATGCTCAATTGAGAAATTGTTTGTATTTTTCAAAAATAAAATATATGCGCACATAAATTTTTTTCCCATAGTTACGTTTATGGCCCTCATTATAAAGTCACTAAGTATGAATCCGGGTTATCATTCAAATTTTTATCTACAACTACAGACACTTTCAAGTGAAATAATATTGCATGAATTGGAAGAATTTTCTAATATTAAACATGTCATTCTCTGACACTTTGTAACAAATTAGAAGAAAAGATGAAGAGAATTAATTTGAAATTGTAGTCATGTACTTTACTATAAAACTGAACATTTTTGAATCAAAGCTTAATTTTTCATTTTGATGCTTGAAGATTACATGTTCTTCTAAATAATAATAATTCATTTTTTTAAATTAACATTAAAAGCATAAATTGAGAAAAACTCTTTATAGATAAAAGGATGTCTAGATTAATGGTATATCCGAAAGAGTGGCTAGACAAATTATTCAACTTAATGAAAGTTATCAAATGCAATTAATTTAATTTTATGCTACATCATGTTCTTATTCTGATAAAGAATCAGTAAACTTTTATATAAATCTACAGAATACTTGCAAATAGACCAAACAACATTTTAAAATGTCATCAGAAATTTTAATATTAACATTGGAAAACATTTGATTAATTTGATTATGATGATAAAAGCTTGAGAGTATATAGACTTATAGAATATACAGAAACAAAAAACTATCCCATAGGATTTTTTTTTTTTTTCTTGAGAACAATTTAAAATCAGAATGGATTTGGAGATATCCAAATAAAAGCCCAATAAAATTGTATTCTATTTTGACTACTAGGAAAATGTGTATTTCAAAACTGTAATGTACTTAATATATTTAACCTTTATAAGAAGTGATTATCAGTTAATGAGATTTATGATATGGTGTTATTACAAAGCTAGAAAGAGAAAGGCTATCAGAGAAAATATTTCTCGTAATATTATCGTACATTAACTTAAAATTTCATTTTTCTTTATGTATCCTACTCATAAATATTTTCTTTTCCTAAAAACTATCCTAATATATGTCAACTGTACATAATAATATAATACAACTAACATTCCTATTAATATCAACAAAACTAACAAAATCTCATTTACATTTAATAAAATCTTTAATACAAACACTAGAGGAAAAAATCCTCTCAAAGAAGGAAACACTGCTAAAAGATAACTTTCTTAAAAGTAATTTATTTTTCAAATCATGAAAAATAAATATTTGATTAATATAACTAATATCTTGTAAAAAAAAATTCTCAATAACATTCTCATAATAATAATAAATAATCTAAACATAATTCCTCAATATAATAACAACAATCATCCATTCAACACACCCAATTCATAAATATGCTAATACCCTATACATTATTACTTAATTTAATCCATCAATCCCTCCAACTATAATTTTAATAACTACTCTTAATATTAAAAGTAGCCTTAAATTTAATAAATATCTTTTAATAAATAACAAACCAAATTTCTAAACAGTTTTTATTAAAAAAGTATTTACTTACTCACTTTAAATTTTCCAAAACATTATAAACCAAAAATGGAAACGAGCTGCATCAATTTTTAATATCATTGTTCTTCAATAAACCTATCTTATTAAATCATAGTAAAGAGATCTTGCTATTATAATAATGATTAAATTATAGCTTTCAGATAAAAAAATTAAAGTTAATAAAATTAAGGCAGACTAACTTCATACGAAATAGTTAGAGCAATTGTTTAAAGTGTTCCAATAATGAATATTTAGAGTTTGATCATCATTCTGCCATTATAATATATCCAGATATTCTTGTGACACAAAGAAAAAAGAATAAGATAAAGTTAAAGTTTAATGAATTTTGTTTCAATGGAATTAATATTCAAATAAATAATGAAGTAATGATTCTTATTATTGGGGCAATTAAATAGATAATTCGATTTTCTAGATTTAATCATCTAATTTCTTTACAAAATAGTTTAATAGCATTAGTAATTGGTTGAAGAATCCCAATAAATCTAATATTATTTGGGTCTTTTCAAATTTGAATGTATCCAAGACGTTTTCGTTCAAGTAATATTAAGAATGCAACTCTAATCAAAACAGAAATGAATTAAATAAAATAAAAAATAATTGAAATATTCATATATATGAAACTTACATTTGTTATATTTTTCTATCATAGTAATTGTTTAGCGTAAATAAACTGCATTTGCTTTGTGGGAATTTGATTTACAAAATCAATATTAAAAATTTTTGTGAAACTTAGAAAGTTAAAAATATTGATTTGTGGAATCAAAAATAAGATGAAAATACTTAAATTGATTTAAGCTATAATTTATATGTCATTTTGAAATATTAACAATTCTTGAATCTGACTCAGTCTTGATTGAACTCAGCAAGCATACAGTAGCTACACATTTAGTATGAACAAAAAAGCAGCAATTTAACAAAAAACATTCTTCTGAGGAAAGGCAATATATGCATAAGAAGGAATATGAAATATATATAAAGGACTCATTTAGAAAAAGTAGATATTTGGAATTTTGTAAAAGTGTAATTAAAACAATTGCTGTAAAATAGCATGGAAAGTTGTAGAAGATAATGAAAATCTCAGTCATATAAAATAACTTTTTGATATTAAAAGAAATATTATTTCAACAATAAAAAAAAATAATGCTTTTAATTAAAAAGCAAATAATAAAATAGCTCTTACAATTATGTTATTTCAAATGTCATATTTGTAAATGAAGAAATACTACATGATAAATTTATGAAGAATGGAAAAGCTCCAGGAAATGATGGAGTCATTATAGATATTTTTTTTAAGAAGCAAGTATAGAAATTACTGATGATTTTTAGAGAATTTTAGACTCAGGAAAATCAACAAAAGTGCAAGCTAGTTTAAAAAATTATAGCATTGTGGATTGTGTCCGAGTATTTAGAGAAATTATAGGTAGAATTCATGAATATAAGTTATTAATTTTTATTGGTTTTGTAGATTATTTAAAAAAACATGAATCTATAAGCATTTTTTACTGCAAATAAAGCTTTGGAACATCACGATATAATCTCAGAATATTATAAACTTCTGAAGAATGTATATTAAAATGCAATTGCAATGATTAGATTACATAGTGAAACTAAGTTTAATATTGTTATGGGTATACAACAAACAGATTTCTTCTTTCCAAAACTTTTTAAAATGGTTTTATGGGAATATTTTGTAGTTTAGAATGAGAAGCAAAGAGATTAAAAGAAATGTGTGCTTTTAAAATCTTCTAGTCCTTTTAATAGATTTAATTGTTTTTACAATAATGCTTCAGACCTGCAGATAGCTATCAGATTAAAGCAAGAAAGATTAAAAAAGCTGAAGTAATGTTCAGTGATTTTTTTCAATAAAGAAGAAAATAAAAATTGATAGTAATGAATCAGAAGTTAGTAAGTTTAAATACTTGAACAAATTATTAATTTTGTTAGAAAAATGTTGAAAGAAATTATTCATGGAATTAAATTTAGATAGAATGCTTTGATGGTAATAAAACTCCATATTAAAAGGAAATTATGTCTTAATAATTAAAAAGAAAGATTTTTAATAAATTTTTTTTTTTTTGCTATTTATGAATTTGAAGTTTGGACATTTTGTAGAAAAGCAATGCAGCAATTATAGACTGTACAGTGACTTATGGGGATATGTATGCTGGAAGTAACAAAAAGAGATCAAAACCAAAATACATGGGCGGGAGAACAAACAGTTATCATCAGTATCAATGAAAGAATTAAGAAATTGTACCTTGATTTGGACTGTTTCTAGAATAGATTATTAATATACAAATATCGGAATTTTACATGATTTTCCCAATAAATTTAAGACATCTAAAAGAAATCACATATGAAGTAATAAATAAGGACATATAATTAAATGTTTTAGAGAAGAGAAGCTATGGAATGAAAAAATTAATTCAACTCATGAAGAAACTTTCTCATTATATTGATTATGATACGAAGGAAATATTGACGATAATATGTATGATTTTTTTTTTCCAAATATAGTTTGCTACCAATTAGTATGAAAGTCTAAATTTGTTTTAAATAGGGCAGATGTTATATCTCTAGACACTCGTAAAAGAATTGTCAGTTATGGGGCAAGATGTTTATAATGTTTATATAGCTACTGTTTTGTGTGTGTTTACTTATATTTTTGATTAACCAACTAAATTACATGTATTTACATATATTTGAGTGCAATTAGCTTCATCATGGGTGCAGTCCTTGGCTTATTATTTCTAAATTATAATGTATATATATATAGTTTTTAAGATGTTTTTGATTTTTTTTTCATTACTAAATAGAATTATATGTTTTTAAATTAAATATTGTATGTCACTATAACTATGTATTGAGCGAATCTGATGTTATATCTCCAGTTCCCCAAATGTCATACAATGTTTGTATTTATTGATTAATATTATATAAATTTAACTTATCAAAAAAAAAAAAGATCAAATTTCAAATCAAAATTTTTTCATAATGTTGGCGTTCCAACGTAATATATATATATAACTTTAATATTGGAAATGGAAGTTATTATGAACGTTATTTTATGGTAAGGACTATTCTAAGGCTAGTAAAATAATTTTGAAGATATTTTTGAATTATTAATGATAATAAATATGAATGTTCTATGATAAGAATTGTGAAAACAAGTGGATATAATTTTGATGTTGGTAAAAAAGTAGCATTTGATATTGTAATATAGTATACAATTATATTAATTAACAAAAACGTTTGGATTAATTTGATTATGGAGAAAAAGAATTTTAATAGTAACAAATGGATATTTTTATATGAGAGTTGAATTATATTAATTTTATAAGATTTAAGAAAATATGGAATATACAAAGAAGAATTGAGGAATTAAAACATCAACTTTCATTTTTAAATAATTGTAAAGGGAAGAAAATTATGAAAACATTGTGTAGATTTCGAATTAGTAATATAAAAATTAATAATAATAGAGATTTATATAGAAGGATTCAAAGAGTTGTATTGGAATGGTTTTTGAAGTGAAAATATATTGAAATAGACTGGAATATTCGAAAATATAAGAGAATGAAAAATGTTCCAAAGTTAAATATGAATAACGAATTATGAGAATATATTAATCGGGCTATATTGGAACATAATGGTACATTAAAGAATAAATTGTATAAAAAATATGAAAATAAATGGAAATGGTTAAATTATAATAGAATAGTAAGGAACAATGTTGATGTTTTAAAAAATAGTGATATGGATAAAGAAAAATATGTTTATGTAAATATATCTGGTGTGGAATTTCTGTGCTCTGTTCAACTTTCTATTTGTGTGCATCAATGTCACACAACCTGAGCAAATAACCACTTTACTAATTTAATTATAATAATGTAATATAAGTATATATAGTATATTTATTTTTGTTATTTTTTATAGTGTATAATATGCAGTAAAAAAAATATGTTATTTAAAGGTATGCTGGATTGTTCCATCTTAGCTATCCCAATTATTCATTTGAAAGGCTTAAATATCCATCAAAAATAATTTACTCTTACTTCTTCTTTTTTTCACTAAGATAAAATTAAAATCCAAAAGAGTTTTATGGCACTACTACATATAAAGGCCAAGATCTGTGATCTGAAATAATATATTGCAATAGAAAAATTAGGTATTGTATTCAGATTGTAATCAGAAGTGATGAAATAGAAGAAAATGTAAGAAATTCACTCTAGGCTTTACAGTCTTATTATGTTTTTAATGAGGAATCGTCAATATCAGTAAATAGTGAATGAAAAGGAGGAATTATCTAAGAAGTGCTGGATATTTTAATTTTCAGATCTATACAAAAAAGCATCTTTGGTAACGAATTTGTTATTAATTATTAAATAAAAGAACAGTGTTTAGAAAAAATAATTTACATAAAACTTTTATGATAAATATTAATTTTGTAATATATGTTTGATGTAATCAATTTACAAAATTATTAAGTGGGAAATATAATAATAATGATAATATATGTTGTTGTTTTTTTTTGTTATTATTATTTTGATAGGACCTTCCTGCAATCATGAGCCTGTGCTATTTAGCATCTGGACTTGTAAAGCAAGCCTTGAAAGCTGCACAAAGTGCAGTGCATTTGTACCCAGGTAATAAATAATAGAGTAATAATGTTTAAAATCTAACTTACATTTAAAACAACTGAGCAAATTTAATTAATTTTTTAAATTGTAGATATTTATTAGACATATTAAAGAGTATTGGATAAAGGTCAATGACTGACTGTTTATAATAAAATAGAGAAGGGGAAATTATTTATATAAAATTTCAGTATAGTAAATTAATAATATAAGTTTTAAAAAATGATACAATCAATTATTTTTGCTCTACTGATATATGTGTCTAATAACAGAAGATTTACTTTAATTCTCAATATGACTTGTTTGAAAATTTAGAAATTATGTGAAAGATAAGTAAAACTTCAGTTGTATCACATTAATATGCAGACAGTTAATAATTATTATGACATTAATATTTAAAAAAGTTTAGATGTGCAGAATACTTTTGACAAAAATTATTAATTTTTCACACACTTTTACGCAGTACAATTTTATATTCAGTAAGATTTAAGTATTATTGTAATATATATATATATACAATATAATTAAATATAGTATTTTATTAAATGCTCTTAATAATCTTTTCAGTATTCTTGTACTTACTAGATTGCTGACTAATGCAAATGGTTATTTTGCATCACCATAGCAATCTAATAAGTAAATAAACATCACATGATCGCCATTTCTTATGCTTGCTCTTAACTGTTATTAAAACAGACAAAACTCTCTATACGTTTTGCCACTCAGTGCAAGCCAGAGTAATTAATGGATGCCAGAAGACTTGTGCATAAAATCCCCATCTCGTGCCTACTCCAATATCCCCAGACTAATTTCTGGCTTGTTGCTTTCATCAGTGAGGAGCCTTGGATCTGAGAGCATTGCACCTAGATCTTAGGATCTAATGCAACCCTCCAGCATCCACCTTTTATCTCTACTTAACTACAAAACTATGAGTCTTAAATTGAAAACACTATAATATTTTCAATCCAAGCTCACCAGTTTATATAGTCATATAGGTCTGAACTCAGTTCAGTACCTATACATTTTGGTGTCTTTGGTTCTTTAATAACCTAGCCACCACTATCCTATTAGAGAGGATTGGTTTTAAGCCAATAAACATCATATGATCACCATTTTTTATGCTTGCTCTTAACTGTTATTAAAACAGGCAAAACTCTCTATACATATTGCCACTCAGTGCAAGCCAGAGTAATTAATGGATGCCAGAAGGCTTGTGCATAAAATCCCCATCTAGTGCCTATTCATTCAATATCCTCAGACTAGTTTCTGGCTTGTGGCCTTCATCAGTGAGGAGCCTTGGATCTTAGAACACTGCACCTAGATCTTAGGATATAATGTGACGAAGTCACAAGCCAGAAAATAGTTTGAGGATATTGGATGAGTAGGCACTAGATGGGGATTTTATGTACAAGTCTTCTAACATCCATTGATTACTCTGGATTGCACTGAGTGGTAATACATATAAAGAGTTTTGCTGTTTTAATCTAATAAGTACAAAGAAACAGAAAGTTCATTAGCAGCATTTAATGAACTAGTCTACAAGTGGAAATTATATATATATATATATATGTATATAATAAAATTACAAGCGTGTTGAGGCGCTGACACGAGAAGCTGTACTAAGTCGTATAAATCAATAAATAAGTGACAGCTGAGTGCTTTCTAAGCATATTGCTTCATATTCATAGCTACAACACTGGTGATATGCAGATTATATGTAAATTGTTTAATTGGTCCAACACTTGCTTATTGTAAATATTAGTTTATTTACAAGTGTTTCTGCAACATTTCTGAATGCCTTTCTAATATTACCCAGATAGTTGATGAGATCCATTCAAAATGTCTTTCTAATGCTTATATTTATAATAAGCAAACATTCATAATATGTGTTCCTACATAGACCTATTCACAATAGAATTAAATCTGAAAATGTTATTATGAGAATTCACAAGTGGGCATTCTTTACAAGTTTATTCTATTCTTTGGGAATTTGATTTGTGAATTATCGAAATAATGTTTTCAGTCTTAGTCATTTCATGAATAGGTTTTGATATTATCAGTATTAAATATTATATAAAGTGTAATTTATTAAAGATTTATTAAAATTCTTAGAATATTCATACATATATAGTTTTCAAGTTAATCTATGTGTATGGTTGCTTGTTATAGCACCGATATTTCAACTGGATCTCACATGCCAGGCAATAAAAATGATTTACATGGTTGTTACTATTTTTCTGTGAATTCCTTGATCAGTTTGAAGACGTTTTCTCTTATAATAATTTTTACATTTTCATTTATCTTATGAAATTTTTAGGAAACAGATTCATAATAAATGGTGCTGAAGTGAAAACGATAATAATAGAAATTAATTGTAGTGTTGATGTGAATTCTATAATGATAAGGGCTATTATGTAGAAAAATACACAGACTTTGTAATAGAGATGATATATAAAGTCATTGAATTTTAGTCTTTTTTAATTTTATTTTGCTATATTCAAACAATAATTAAATTCTGGTCGAACATTCTGTAAATGCATATGCGTTCTAAAAAAGAAAAAAAAATCCTTTTTTTTTTTAAAAATAATTTTTTTTTATCATTTATTTACAGATAACATTCAAAATTGGTCCGTTTTGGCTTTATCCAATTACTCTGTTGCTGTTGTAGATCAATCTTCATTGAAATTTGAAATTACTCAGAATTTATTTAATTTTCTAACACTACAAGGTATGTCATTTTAAAGAATTATTATATTTAGTTCACAATTGTCACAAACAATTACAAAATGCCTTTTTTAATTTGAATAAATAAAATTAGCAGTAATGATGGTGATATCTTGTATGTTGGGGGTGGGAGTAGTTTATTGATCCTATTTTTATGTACACTTTTTTAAAAAGAAATAATATTTTAAGAAATATATTAAATAATAAGCACCTAACTTAAATATTCTGCAAACTTTTTAACTTAAACTAGTTTGATTTCTAAAATACAGTATATAGTTAAAATTCATCTGAAGAGCAGATTGCAAGTTATAAGAAATAAATGTTTCATGATACTTGCTATTGTTTCCTGTCTGATTCATAATTGTGTATATGTACTGTAATCTGCAGGAAGGAAACCATCCAAGCAAAGGTAAGCTAAGCAGTGTGAGAAGATAAGCAAGTAAAAGCAACATAAGCAAATAATAATAACAACTGATCTCAAAACTGCTTAAACAAATAAGTACCGATTAATGAATAATTGTCTAGCTCAGAATACTAATATAATAATAAATTTAATCATGAGACTGTGTTCCCATGCTACGGTATACAGACTGCTTTAAAGTCAAATAAGTATCAAAGACACCTATCCGACTGCATAGAAATACCATTGAATTCCAACCCTTTAAGAATTACAATCATATCTCTATGACTAACTACAATAATCCTATTTAAATAAAGCTAAAATAATATTTCAACTAAAGATGTAAGAATAATAATAGTAAAATTTATTATAAGAATAAAATAATATTCTACTTTTAATTTAAAGTAAATCTTAATATAAATCTTTATTGTGTTTTAATCTTTACCTCAGGGATATCATATTACAGAAAGAACAAAGCATAGGATATTGGATAAGAAAAGGTACTTTTATGGAAAGCTAATGATGCAGACAAAATTTAGAAAAATATAAAATAATAAGATTATTAAACAAAATATAATAACTTTGTTCTGTAATAAGATAACTAAACTATAACACTAATTACTTTAGGTTTTATAGGGTTTTGAATTAATTTAAGAAAAATCTCTATTCTAATTTAAGAAATAAAATAACATATAATTTGGATTATTAAAATACTAAGAAATCATCTCTCATGATGACTATGAATAATAATAACAATAACCTTTAATACTATGAGTATAATATTATGACTCTTATACTGAAAATGTTTGAATATATTATCTTCTTTAATACAGTAATTTGCATAGGGATATCCAAATATAGCTCTGTTGACACATCTAAATAATAAGTTCTGTATTTGAATATTTGAATGCAAAAATAAGTTTAATAACAATATTAGTGATTGTTATCAATTTTAAATAAACAAAAGAAAATTCTTAGGTTTACTCGGAAATAACCATATGTAATAATTAACATGATAACTCTTGTGCATGATTAAATTAAAAATAATCATTTTCATACATGTGATACACATTTTAAATAGAATGATTTATTATAAATGTGCAATAAAGTGAATACCGAATCCAATCAGTATCTATGATGAATGACGAATAGAAATATGGAAACATAAATAATGTCAAAATACAAACTTTACATTCCACAAAATCAATTTATTTACAAAACAATATTTATCATTTACAACTCAATATTTAGGTTTTATTAGAATAGCACAAAACAAAAGAAACTTTATATTAATATGTCTATTTACAACTTCTAATAAGTGAGATATTTATTTCATATAGCGTTATGTTTTTATAAACTGTAATAGTAATAATCAGTCATTAAGCTAATGCACATGCGCTTTATGGATTTTTAACTATAAATGAATACTCTCACTTCCAAACACAAGATAAAGTCTTTGTGAAAAGATAGAATGAATCCATCTATCCTTTCAACCCAAACATTTTATGTATGGGCAAATCTTAAGCATTTGGGAATGAGTGCGTGAAGATGTTAAGCAATCACTTTAAATTACTTTTACTATGCCTGAATGAATGACACTTGCAAAATTTTCTAGAATTTAAGATACGTCATTCTTAGTTAAAATTAAACATATGTAAATGAGATATTTATTTTATATAGCACTATGTTTTTATAAACTGTGTATTAGCTTAATGGCTGATTATTACTATTACAGTTTATAAAAACATAGCGTTCTATAAAATAAATATCTCATTTACATATGTTTAATTTCAACTACGAATGATGTATCGTAAATTCTAGAAAATTTCGCAAGTGTAATTCATTCAGGCATAGTAAAAGTAATTTAAAGTGATCGCTTAACATCTTCACGCTCTCATTCCCAAATGCTTAAGATTTGCCCATACATAAAACGTTTGGGTTGAAAGGATAGATGGGTTCATTCTATCTTTTCACAAAAACTTTATCTTGTGTTTGGAAGTGAAAGTTTTCATTTATAGTTAAAAATCCATAAAGCGCATGTGCATTAGCTTAATGGCTGATTATTACTATTACAGTTTATAAAAACATTACATTGTTGATAAGATGGTGGTATTTGTGATTAAATTCAGTGTATGCCATATTGAAGTTCCCGAATAAAAAGATGGGGGAAGAATTGGAGTAAAGCACGGAGTTGATTATGCAAATAATGTTGAGTACTATTGCCGGGGAATTTCTTATGTAGATGTATATTATGTTAAGGGAGAAGAGTCCAAAGCGAAAGTTAACTATAAGGATTTCATTGCTTAAGTGTAAAATTTTGAAACCAGAAAGTGAAAGCCTTTTGCTAATTTAAAAAAGCTACACCCGAGCACGCTGAGGTGGAGATAGAATGATGAAATAGACCGAATTCTTCAAGTAATTGATTAATTCTGTGATTGGAATGAGAATGGATTTTTGTCTCAGATAGACATAGTATATATGGGGGCGAGAAGGCAATCCAATTCTTGATTGCGAATACCCTATCCAGGGAATTTAGGCCTTGTACATTAATGCCTTTAATAAACAACTGCATTGCGATCAAACATGGCCAAAGCAAAAGTGTAGTTAGTGATTTTGATAGCAGGTGGAATTCTGTAATTGGCCTCCAGAATCGATATCTAGATTATCATTATTGATTTGATTGGATTGATATTGTATTGCCGGAGTGCCTGATATAATTGATAGGCTGTTCTCATTCAAATATGAAAGCTCCATTTGATGGACTTGATTGTCAGGGGATCAGTCATCACCCCCATCTGTTGATGTTAAAGAATTTTCCATTTTTTGTCTTTTTTTATTTCTTGGTTTTATTAGATTTGGATTTAGAATGGTAGTTTTAGTTTGATCATGACTAGTATCCGAAGACAATGAATTATTATCATCCTGTTGAGAACTACTTTAGTCTATTGTTTTCTCTTTTATGGCTTTGATTTTATGAATGATTATTTTATTGCATTGGATTATGGTTTGTTTGTGTTGTTTCTACCTCACTTGTTTCCTTGCCATCAGAAGATTCACCATCCAATATGTTTTTTCCTTGTCGCTTTCATTTGTCCATTACTTTTCAAAACTTGTTCGTCCTGAGTGTGGTGAGGAGGCTTATCTTTGACAAGTTCAACTCCTTTCCCTAAGTTGCATTTATGATTTTTTCTCTTGATGTTTTGGCACTTTTTGCAATTACAAGTTAGACATTGTTTAATGAAGTGGCTTCTATCCCCACAGAGAAAACACTGAGGTGGAATGCCATGGAATGATAAGTAAATTGAGCATTCTTTCTCTGCAAGGACCGAAGGAATATCAAGTGTTGATATATTTTTGTGAAGGGTTAATATAAAAGGAGCATTGTTAAATAAGATTTCTATTTCTGAAGGTTTTTCCCATAGAAATTTGAAATTTTCTACTTTCCCAAATTGATCTAGTAAGCTTTGAAGATTTTGTTGTGAGAAATGAATATGACAATTCCTTGCCAATCCAATAAGCTTAGATTGCTTGCTCATATCAATGTTAATGAGTAATTTTCCATTTAAAGTATGATGGTTGTTTCTAAAAGCTTGTCTTTGGAATTGATTCACAAATTCAACAATGAAATAGCGTTTGTTTGGGTGATGGAGAATTCTATTGATTATGTTACTATGGTTTTGTTCTTTAATCATGCATGCAAAGAATTCATCTACTGGAAAAGTAAAGTGTTGACATTTTTTATTTGTGGTAGTTTAAATCAATGAGAACTATTGTGAAAATGAGAAAAGGATTTACGGAGGTTGTGTGGTAATCTGTCATTGAATTGTTCACTAATGCTTTCATAATCATTTAAATTATAATTGTCTTGTGTTAGATTTGGGTTGGTATTATTGCTTTCATTGTGATCATCTATTGTAAAATAATCTTGGTCTTCATCAATGTCAATGGTGTTTAAGTATGCTGGTTGCTTTTGCTTGGTTATGGTGTTGATTGTTTTTTGTAGTTATATTAGCATAAGTTTGCGTGTGGGATTGTGGATTTAGAACAGTGTGGTTTGGTGTTTCAGGGTTTATGACTTTGTCTTGTGGTGAACTAGTCTTGGCCTTGGTTGAAGTAATTTTACTAGTGAGAGAGATCTGAAAAATTGATTTCCCTACTATTCATTTTTACATTTAAGTTTGGGTTTTGAATAGTTGTGCCTTGACTATAGCTTTTATGAATTTCTTGCCCATCCAATTCCCCCTTGTTTCTAGTTGGTATAAGCTTATCATTATCTACATTGATGTGAGACATGATTTTGCTACTATTCATATTATTATTTCCCCCTTTTTTGGTATTTTCACTTGGTCTTGGAATAATTTTAGGCTTGATTAAGGTAGCTTCACTGTTTTCCCATGGGGCACCTGCTGTGTTAAAGGAATTATTGTAATATTTATTGAGAAAATCAATATTTTCAGTGGAATTATTAGTGTTATTTGAATTTTGTTCTTTAAGAGAGATCTTTGTTGGTTTGTCTTTATTTTGACTATTTTTAAGCCTTGATTGATTGATTTTGGTTATTTCCACTGCAGTACCCTCTACTCTAACGGGGTTATCATCTTGGGAGTGGGAATTTTCAATGGAATTTTCAGTTTTATTGGAATTTTGATCTTGGAAAGAAGTTTTTGTTGATTTTTCTTCATTTTGATTAGTTGTCAATGTTGTTTAATTGCTCTCAGTGACTTTACTTTTTTTCTGTGTTTTAAGCTTGGGTTCCATCTTTGTTTCATTTGGTTTTTATAATTCTTGTGCTTTTTGATTTGTAAATTCAAAATGCTTACGCATATTTTAAAAGATGCTTTAAAACAATTAAAGGGTTAATTAATTAAAATATGACTGTACCTTACACTGCTGACTCCTTTTCCTCACAACTCCCTCCAGAAAACTGGTAATATTTTGGTTTTTCAGGAATATGAACTGAAGAGTGTTTCACCTGTAAGTGCCACCTGATGGACTGACTTAGACTGTTTTACAGCAGTAAATCAATGAAAAACCTGGGCAGAAAGATAATAAGATTAAATCCAGAGATATCAAAAATATTTCATGAAAATTTCAATGGGAAAGAAAATTTTTTATATATTTGAAGAATGGTTTTACTTCAGAAGCACTAAAAACAGATCCCCTGTTTCATCTGAATTTCTACTATGGTTATTGAATAATATATGGGAGGGAAAAGAATTATTCTCATAATAACTGATAAAGATACAAAAAAAATTTTTAGCAGAGTGAAAATTCCTAAGAAGATTATACTGCTATTTAAAAATGCTTAGCAAAATGTTAAGCTACACAATTTTAAAAGGGATTAAGTCATTTATTGATGGAAAATAAATTATTTCTGGTTCAAGCCATTCAGTCATTGAATGCATCATAACTTTGTTTGTCATTCCAAGTCAATCTTATGAATATTCCACATATAATTTACTTTTTGTTGAATTTTAGAATACATTCTATAACATCAAAAGAACTAAAATTGATAAGTGCATTCAAGAAATTGATTAACTTGGTCAGAGCAGCATATTATGCCTACATATATCAAAGAATATTATCTAAATTCTGGAATTCAGTCAGAAGTGAGATGGAATTATTTGATTTATTATTTATAATGGTTTTCAAATAGAAAATGCTATGAAAAAGAAAGAAGATCCAATATTTGCCCATTACCATTTGAAAGACATGGATTAGGTAAATGATTTTTTTGTTCACTAACAATTTTGACAAACTGATCTTAAATAATCAACAGTGTTGAACAATTAAAAATTGTTTAAGAAGTAGATAGGGTTCTGTTGCCTAGGCATCTTTATTGCCTAAAATGATTCAGAATAAAGCATTGTATAGTTTGCTTATCAGATTGCATTTAAGTTTAACAAATCTTTGAGAGAAATGTAAAATAAATTCTTGGAAAATAACTTTTTTTGACTGCACACATTCACAGCAATTCAAGTGTAATGTGGCTGAAAATAAATTAATTGAAGAATTATAAAAGAAAACCATGAAAAAGCCCATTTAATTGCAGATTAAATGTCAAATATAGCAGTTGATAGGCCACATATTTATAAAAGTCTAGAAAATGGAAATAATAGACTGATGAAATCAAACATATGTTAGAAAAGTGTGCCTTGAAAATATTTTTACAGCCTTGTGCTCAACATGAGAATTAAAGGTTATATTATTCAACTCTATAAGTTGAATATATATGCAGTGGGTTAATAAGCTATTAATTTCTGAATTTTATTATTGAAATAGATAATCTTAATGTAATATTTTTATTTGATAACGTTTATGAGTTTATTATTTTATTTTATGACAATACTTATTAGGATTGTCATCATTTGTAATGATTTGTGAAATAATTCTCAACTTGAGTGCCACAAAATTATTTGTTTTGCAGTTGAAAATCAATTAACATTGGGTGATGAATCTCTCAATAGTCTGTGGAAAACGTTTATGCTTTACTGTTTGGTTTCTGAGCTTCACTTGAAAAATTGGACTCAGTGTGATAAATTGCTTCATCAGATAACAATTATTTGTCAAGCAGGTGATCAGGAACTTCTGAATTCAGTTCTGTTTTTTCAGTTGCTTAAAGATTGTTTATTAGCTGTTGATAAAGGTCACGTCATAAATGCACCTTTGGAGGATCTGAAAAGAGCTGTGACAACTTATCCAAAAGCTCTATTTGCTGTAGAGGTAAGATTTTATTGTGAAACATTTTTCTGTTATGATACATATGTTGTTGTTGTTTTTTTAACTCGTGTGTATGTGTGTGCTAGACATTTATGTTTTTTGTGTTTGATTTCTTAGCCAAAATTATATGATGGTGATGACCAGTATTATCATATATTCTGTATTTAACGATATCTTCAGTACTTCTATTTAAATCTCTAGATCACTTCTTTTTATGAATTTTTTTTATTTTAATATCAGTAGAACTATCTTTTGTTAATATTATCCAAGAATCTTTACTAATGGCTGCCACATTACCATTGCATTTAACTACTTAGGGCTTCATAGCCTTTATGTAGCAGACAGTCGGTAAATCAAGGATTAGTAAATGACTATGCAAATTCAATAAGAAGACTTCGGTGATCATTTTCTGGAATTCTGTTCTCAAATAAAGACCTTTACATTTAATGTGCCATCCAAGCTAATAACCGACATAGAATATATAAGGAATTACAAACTATGAATCTCAGTAATAATTTGTTTTTATCATTTATTGTAATTGAGAAATAAATTTTTAAATATATATATATCCTCCCCCCTCAAAAAATTCAATAAAAAGAAAAACTGGATTTTAAAAATATGTGTACTTAGTAAAGAAAAGCCTTATGGCATAATAGCTAGTGCTGAGTTCACCAGACAATATGTATACCAGTTATCTCGCAGTTAAATAAGTTTGAATTTATTTTACTTATTGTTGTGTCTTATGACCAGCAAGTAAATAAATGGACAAAGGCAGAATTGAGATGGTAAGATTATAGTTTAATACGAATAATTTTAACTATATACATTGCCTATTATAGGCGTAATAAAGTAATAAAAGGTCGTGGTGACCTGCATAATATATTAACCCTAGCCCTGCTTTTGGACTTACAAAGGCAGGAGTCTCTGATTCATAATTAAAACTCAGAACAATTAGATCAGGTTATGGGGGTTTATATACCCTTCAAGACTTCTGGAGTCTTTTACATTCCTAACCATATATGATGTTTTCACATACATGCAGTATTTTTACATTTCTCACCATATATGGTATTTTACACAGTTTTCTGACCCTATAAGGTCAGGTGGGCTTTCTATGATTTAACAGCATTGCAATTTTACACAATCATTATACATAATTACTATACAGTTATTCTTATTTTACATATTCATTACATTTTACAGTTATGACTTTTATTCTACATTATTGTACTCTTATTATTATACAATTATTATTCTTATTTTACATACTCTTATTATTATACAATTATTATTATTATTTACATATTCATTATACATTGCAGTATAGTTTTATTCTACATTTATACAATTATTATTATTGTTTTACATATTCGTTATACATTAAAAGTTATTAGTTTTATTCTACATTTATTATTGTACTCTTATTATTATACAACTTACATATGTATATCTTGCTTGACCTTGAATACTGCACTCTTCCCCCACTCCAGAAGTATAGTTTTTCATCTAACATAGTCTTTGAGATGAGACGGTAGATTTCTAGTCCTTGCCGGTTGCTGGCAGTCTTTGCTGTGCTTCGCCAATTTACTGTTTGTTGATGGTGGTTTCGATGCACCAATTTTTGCTATGCTATAGGTACTTTCCAAGGTTTTGTTACAATAGGTTTTCCTCTGTCTCTTAACTCTATATCTACAGGTGAGGTTTTTAATTTTCCTGGTTCTTTTTTGAACAAGCTGGGGTAATTATTTTTGACTTGTGATTCTATGTCGATTTTTTTTATAACGCATATTTTTATGCCTAGGGGCACGAACCACTCACGGCCAATGATCGGGTTAATATCTTCGTTCACGATATATATTGGTAGTATTTCTTTAGTTTTCGTTGTTTCTACCTTTACATTTGCAACTCCTAATATCCTTATGGGATTTGTATTAGCATCCCAAGCCTTGAGTTGAGTTTTCTCTACCCTTGGAGAGAATTTTAGATTCTGAATTAGCCTTTCCCAATCTCTGCTTTTTATCAGCGATATCCTTGATCCGCTATCAATTTCAATGCTTAATGGTTTGCCGAATAGTTTTACATTTATCATAATTTGATCAGATTCGTCTATAATAGCACTTTTTATGTAGCTACTTTCCATCGCTTCGCACGGAAATTCTCTGGTAGGCTTTTTATGGTGGTGCCATCTTTCGGGATACTCGGTTATTTTCCAATAACTTTCAGTTTCTGGTAAACTGCATTCATGGGCTTTGTGACCAATTTTTCTACATCGGAAACATTTAATTTGTTTATCGGTTTTGGATTTAACTTCAAACGTTTTAAATATTGTAGTTTGAAGTGGTTCTGGTCTCATGAAACTTCTGAACTCTCTCGCTTGGTCAAGCAGCAATTTATAAGCTGTTCCACGTCTGATAGCTTCTTCGTAAGTTAGGTCTTTTATTGCCAATAAGATCTGCCTAAACTGGTCATCAATTATTCCGTATAATAGCTGTTCTAGAAGAGCTTCTTCTAAATATTTACCGTAAAGGCATGGCTTTGCCATCTCTCTTAAACCAATGTCATATTCTTTTATTTTCTCATTCTTTCTTTGCCTTCTGCCACTAAAGTGCAATCGAGCAACAAACTTGGATGGTTGGGGATTGAAATATTCATTTAGCTGTGTTACGAGCTCATTGTATTTCTGTGTCTCTGGCGAATTTCCACATAGTTTGTTCGCTATTTCGATTACTCTCTCGCCTGCAAAGCAAAGTAATGAGGCTACTTTTACAGTATTCTCGGTAATACTATTTAGTATAAAGTAGTTTTTTATCCTCTGAACATACAGTGGCCAATCACTCGGATTTTGTACATTAAATTCACTAATAGAAACTTGCGATATGCTCGCCATTTCTCTATTGATTCAAATCCACTTACGATTTGTCTCAGCTTGCTGTTTAGGCAATTATTTTCAGATTCAATCCTATGATGACTGAGCCAATTTTTAATGCAGTTCTGTTCCTGTATTGACTGCCACTTTCTTTCAGATTCGATTCCTGTGTCAATTGCACCACTTATGCTGTGTCTTATGACCAGCAAGTAAATAAATGGACAAATGCAGAATTGAGATGGTAAGATTATAGTTTAATACGAATAATTTTAACTATATACATTGCCTATTATAAGTCATAATAAAATAATAAAAGGTCGTGGTGACCTGCATATAATAACCCTAGTCCTGCTTTTGGACTTACAGAGGCAGGAGTCTCTGACTCATAATTAAAACTCAGAACAATTAGATCAGGTTATGGGGGTTTATATACCCCTCAAGACTTCTGGAGTCTTTTACATTCCTAACCATATATGGTGTTTTCACATACACACAGTATTTTTACATTTCTCACCATATATGGTATTTTACACAGTTTTCTGATCCTATAAGGTCAGCTGGGCTTTCTATGATTTAACAGCATTGCAATTTTACACAATTGTTATACATAATTACTATACAGTTATTCTTATTTTACATATTCATTATATTTTACAGTTATTACTTTTATTCTACATTATTGTACTCTTATTATTATACAATTATTATTCTTATTTTACATACTCTTATTATTATATAATTATTATTATTATTTACATATTCATTATACATTGCAGTCTAGTTTTATTCTACATTTATACAATTATTATTATTGTTTTACATATTTGTTATACATTAAAAGTTATTAGTTTTATTCTACATTTATTATTGTACTCTTATTATTATACAATATCTTGGTATTTTTGAGATAATTTGTAAGGAATGAAATGATAGACAGCAAAAGATTTAGGAGACTTGGTTTTTTGCGCAAAGTGAACCAAAAGCATTCAAATAAATAAAAAATAGGTTTTTATTTTTAATAGTAAAGTATGGTGGGTTTTTTTTTGTCTGATAACCATGATTATGACATTAATGTATTGAAAATATATTTAGTTTACTTGGTTTAAATTTTATTTTTTATTCTCTTTGCAATGTTTTAGTGTTACGTATATATGTTTATGTGGAATATGTGTATGTGCATTTGTTAAAAAGATTTTCACAGCAAAAGATATGAATCCTATTAGCTGCTGTTAAGAAAACTAGCAGTCGATATTGAATCACTCGTACTCCATAAACAATATTACATGTATAATACATGGATTTAAAATGTTGTTCTGTAGTTTTTTTATCAATTTTGATGAATTTAATTTTTTTCTATATTTTTATTAGCTATTAATTTTTTATTTCTTGAGATATTTATTTAGCCTTTCATTATTTGAAATATTTACATTATTTTAATTACATATTTTATAGCTTATCACATATTTTTTATATGTTCAATAATATTTTAATTTATCTAATTGAATTAAATATTTTCAGGCTTTGGTAGTATTATTAAATGCAATTGGTCAATCAAATAAAGCAGAAATATTTCTGAAAGAATGGCTTAGAAAATCTGAATTATATACTTCGCAGTAAGTATTTTCTTTTCATTGTTCATGCAAAATATTATAATTACAGGCAGTCCCCTAGTTATGAACTTAATTGGTTCCTGATTTGTATTTGGAAATTGAAATTGTTTGAAAGTAGAGGTATGTTAAAAAAAACATCAAAAAGGGTTTTCAAAATACAGTATTTATTTTTTATTGATTAGTATCTGGAATTTTGTTTACAAATTTATCAAGAGTTAATTGAATTGTATTCTTTTTCTTCTCTTGATAATGAATTCTGTAACATTCTGTGTCTTTTTCTATTGCCCTTCATATATGAGATATAGGCTCTCCATTGGGATCACATTCTTCCATGATGGTCAAAAATTTGTCAAGATGCATGAAGGCTTCATTCATATTCTTGATTGTCAAACTCTTAACAATAAGTTCATTATCAGGTTCTTCTTCATTTTGTATTTCATTCATCTCTTGTAGTTTAATCAAGTCTTCATTTGACAGAGATTCTGAGTGAGATTGCATTAACTCATCAATATCTTCATCAGTGACATTGCTTGCTACAAATTCAACAGTAGAGTCTTCTTTTAATTCTTTCTTCCAATCTTCATGCAAACTAAGAGCCTTAGCTTGAATAATTGATAAACTCATTGGGATGTCTTTTTGATGTTGATCTTCAATCCATAAAGCCAAAGATTTCTCCATTTCATCCATTACTCTACCATGTCTTTTTGAAACAATCTTTGAAGAAATATTTCCACAATTTTTAACATATTCCTTAATTTTGTTCTTGTTTTTCACAATTGTATATATTGTTGATCAGTTTAAATTACATGAATGTGCGATTGAAGCAAAAGATTCACCATTTTCAGAACATCTAATTATATCCATTTTTGTCTCGACCGTTTGGGGTTTATGAGACCTTGATTTCTTTTTGGTTGTATCAACACTGCTGTTTTTTTTTTTGTTTCTCACTCATGTTTTTAATTAATAAGAATGAAAAAAATTCACCAAAACAGAAATATATACAGTGTATATGTAACGTAATCGCGCACAAACTACTTTTAAAAACAAGCTAATCAAGATGATCCTGTTCAAGACAGTCTGTGATGATGCTAAAAATAAAAGTAATTAATGTCAGAGAGATGGGAAGATTTATTGTATTTTATATAAGTTCTTATTGTTCTCTAAAATATACTTTTAATTATTTTCTAAATTCCAAAATTTATCTTTCTTTAGAAAAAATTCAATTACAAATGTATGTAAATAGTTTTTTTTATCAGATACTGTAAACTTGTAAATTACTAAAAGGAATTTTTTAATTATTAAAGTACTAAAATATTATACAATTTTGAATACCCGTTTCTTTCTACAGTATATAACACTAATTATACATGAAAGTATGTGCATAGATAAAGATCTAAAGTCCAAAAGCGATTACGTAATAACAAAATGTTTATAACTCGAGTGTTCATAACTAGGAGACTGCCTGTATATGCAGTAATATTCACAGCCAAGGGAACAGGAAAAAAATTAAAATTAACTAGTTTGCATTATCCAAATTTTTCTTTAACTCGATAAAACAGTTTCAATTAAACAAAATTAAAAAATGTTACAATAATAATTATTTTCATTTTTTTCTTTTGCGTATATCATAGAATGTCTCATTATTTTTTTGTTTTATTCAATTTGTACACTACATTTTATTTGTTTGCTCTCAAATAATTAAGTAGCCCTGCATAGTTTAATGCAATGGTAGATAGTGGGTTCTAGAACCCTAAGATCCACAGATTATGGATCTGATCTATTATTTCCGGTACTCAAATTTTTCATGAATTCCTGAGCAATTTACCTTTCCATTTATTTATTTTTTACTATAACTAATTAAATAATTCCTTACTCTGAAATTATTCATAAAATCAATATATGATTTGTAATACACTATTTTTTTATCAAATTGAAAATCTGTTTAACATTTGTAAGTGGTAACATAAGATAGCTTTTCCTGATCTATCATTGTTTATTCCAATGAATATTCTTCCTTCTCTTATTTTTATCATAGAACTGGATTTAATAAAAGAAAAAAATCTTATGAATATACTTACAAAAGAAACTAATCAAAATTATAATTAGTTATTTCATTGCTGTTCAAACAACTCTTTATCATTCATTATTGATTACAAGCTGCTGTGAAGTTGCAGTTTTTTTACAAAAGCTAGATTATACACATTTTTCATTCTTGTTTTTATTCTAGCCCGTATGCATGTGCGGTGCAACTGTTCCCAAAAGCTATAAAGTGTTATTACAAAATAGATAAATAAAAACAAACGAGCTGAGCGCTTTCAAAGGATCTTGCCTTCATAATCATAGCTTGCTAATACGTTTAATGATATGCAAATATGCTCATTTCTTCGATAAAGCGTAGCACATATCCTTCCTGTTTATGGTGTCTTTGTCTCGTGAGATGAAGAAGGCCTCTTTGATTTTTCTATTTATCTATTTTGTAATAACACTATAGCTTTTGGGAACATTTATGCCGCACATGCATACATGCTAGAATATATATATTTCCCCAAAGTAAAAAATTATTTGACTTAATTGCATTCTTGTTTTTGTTTGTTTCATTTTACATAAATCAAAACCAATGATTTTTTTCTCTTTTTTGGATAATTATAATATTCAAATAAATGTTCTAAACATTCATACAGAAAAGCTAGCCTTTATAATTTAAACTTAGTCTCACGCTTTGTATATGTAAAATATCACAATCGTAGCATTATTATTTCTTTAGTGATCCGAGCTTAAATTAATATGCTATCATTGTGATATTTTACATATCGAAAGCATGCCAAGCATTAATAAGATCCAAGTTTAAATTATAAAGACTACCTTTTCTGTATGAATGCCCAAAATATTTATTTGAATATTTGTTTCATTTTGTAAATACAATGCAATAATTAAAAGATTTATATCTTAGGATGGACTTTATTGAGATTTCATTATTATTTTCTGGCAAATAAAAGCTTAATTACCAAATAGATAAAAAAAAAATATCAAACTTTAAAATCAATGCTTTTTAAAGACAACTAAAAATGGTGAATGCAGCTTAGCATATCAAAATAAAACAATCCTAACAGAGCAATTTACATCTGAACAAAATGAAATTAATTGTAGCTAACCTACAGACATCCGATATCTTACATGCAGCTTTATATAATTTACTTTGATAGCCTAAAAAATAATATTGTGATAACTTGAAAAATATTTTGATACTCCCATAAAAAGAGTTTTTGTTTTATTTATTCCAATGTGAATTTTTCAAAAAGTTTACTAACCATTTTAAATTTAATAATTTTCAAATTAAATTGGCTTTATATGTTTTTTGCTAGGGATCAGTAAATTTATTTACAAAGTCTGAAAACAATTCATGTTTTATAAGAGAGGAATAACATGAGTTTTATAAAAAAGTAAATATAGAAACTTTTAGCTTTAGTAACAAATTATATATCAACAAAAAATATTTTGATCAATCTTAAATATTTGGAGATGAGATCGTGAAGATATTAAGCAGTCACTTTAAATTACTTTATTATGATTAAATGAATGACGCTTGCAAAATTATTTAAAATTTATTATACGTCATTCTTAGTTGAAATTAAACATATATATAATAAGGTATTTATTTATATAGCGCTATGTTAATAAATTGTAATTGTAAATTAGCGATCAGGTTAATACAAAGTGACTGCTTAATATCTTCACACTCTCATCTCCAAAAACAAGATTGGCCAATATAAACGTTTGGGTTGAAAAGATAGATGGATTTATTCTATCTTTTCTTAAACACTTTATCTTGTGTTTGAGAATGAGAGTATTCATTTATGTATAGTTTAAAATCTGTAAAGCGCATGTGCATTAGCCTGATCGCTAATTTACAATTACAATTTATTAACATAGCACTATATAAATAAATACCTTATTATAAAAAATATTTTGGTATATTTTCTGTTAACCTGATTGTTAGTTACTCTGTTTCATGAATAAAAGATAATTGTTTATAATTATTTGGCAGAAAACTTCATTTATATGATCTAAAACTACACCTTCAAGAAACAATCTGGTCTGGTTAGATTTTTTGTCTTTCTTAAATTGTAAATTTTTTTTTTTTTTAACTTATAAAGAAAAAGATCAAATGAAAAATTTAAAAAGGAACATATTCTTACAATTTAAAAAAGAGAAAGCTCTGAAGAAGGTATATTTGTGATTGGATGGAAACAATAGCTACTTTTATATGTAAATATCCTGTTATATTTGATTGTTAATATATGCTTTAATTTAAAAGTTTTCCATGATTTTTACTCCGGAGCCATCTATTTTAAATTATAAATAATCGGTGTGAGCCTGTAGTCCTAAAATTCACATTTCTGTTTGAGAGTGTTTGTCAGTGAAGAGAATGAATACTCATTGTCCATTGATTGTTGAAGCTTATAATAAATAGCTTTGGAATAAATATTCTTAAAAGCATTTGTTGAGTATAAGCAGAGAAAAATCATACGATATTTTGTCGGTTTATATCATTTACCCAAAGAATGAAAGGTCCCTATTAATAATATAAAAATGAGATCATTAAAATATATTGTTACTGGCTTAGTACCAGATCTATGGAACCACACAAGCAAATTGGCTTGAGTAAACTTCATTGTTAAAGACCATTAACTAGAAATTAATACTGAGTGAATATTTTATCTTAAAAATATTTGCTCAGTTGCATATAATTTCATATGGTTGTAATTGCATTTTTAAAGAAAGTAATTGAATATTTATTGCTCATCAAGAATTCGAGCGTGAGAAATGATAGAACTGCCTGCAAGCCATGAACTGCTACACTGATTGCACAAAATTATGAAGGGCATAATTACATGTTATATATAGATATTTGCACTATATTAAAATAAAGATTCTCATGGTTTATAGATATAAATGGCATTTTATTCAGGTTCGTATGTGACTCATAGTATTAATATACTGGCATTTCAGCTAGGTTGCACCGCCATATCTACTGAGTAATGAATGTTATAAAAAACAGTTAGCATAGGTGTATAACAATTTTAAAAATTTGACCCATAGAAAAGAAGAACAGAAAACTTTAAATGTATATGGTGAGAGGTATAATGTTAATAGATTAAAAAAATCAGAAACTATTCAGATTAATGGGTTTTAAATGGTTTTTCCAAATGGAAAATGTTTCACATGTGTCATCATGTTTGTTGATAGAATATGGCCTGTTAAAGATCTTAATGGCTTCTCCGATCTTACATTGGTGAAGAACATCGCATCTGAACAGATCTTAGGGTATAAGAAATTTATATTGGAATCCTTATCCATAGCATTGAGTGAAACTACCGATGATGATTGCTCCTTAACTGTATTAGAATGTTCATCTCTCCTAGCATTAATCCAACAGTTCATATTCACGTGAAAAGCTTTAATGCAATTTAACTCCATGGACTTCAAGAAGAATTGAGTTCTTAGGCTTGGACAAAATATTATCAATTTTTTGTTTATATTTTTGCACTATGTTTTCTTGAGATTCTAATTTGTTTTTGAATCTTTTAACTCAAATTTATTCTTGATATTGATATCAGAATTCATCCTCCAAAATTTAACTTGCTGCTTTTTTTAAACCAATAATTTAAAATAATTAAAATCATAGTTTTGTTTCACAAAAATTTAGTTTTATCTAAATAGAAAAAAAAAAACCTATATTTATAGCTAACCAATAAAACTTACAATAATTTTCTGAGATAAATTAGTTTTCTTTTTCTAAATTAGTAGCATCTATGGGCCTCAGCCATAATTATTTTCAGTGTATTATTAATCATAACTTTTCCACTTCAGTTCAGAAGACTGTATTACATCCATTTGCCTCATATTTTATGTCTTCAAAAATCAAATACATAAATAAATAATAAGAGGAAAAGGATACTTATAATTAAAGTAAAATAAAAGATAATTAAGCTGTGAAATAATCACACATTAGTTTGTAGAAATGTAAAGGACGAATAAATTATAATTGCATAATTATTAAATTCAGCATATTCCAAATTCAAAGCAGATAAATGGTGTTGGATGCTGATGTAAATAATCAATGATTTGGTGAGCCTCTAGATTTTCAGATAATAGTATTATATGATTAATCGGAATTTTGCTACTTAACAATTTATCTGATTCAAATAAGTCAAACAGATATACATAATCCTCTCACTAACTTCAAAATAAATTTAATTATAACACATATCATCACATCTGGCCTTTAAGTTACTGATGATGATCAAATTTAGTATTTTGTACTATTTATATTTAGACTTCTTCATTAGAAAATTATTTCAGAGTACCATTTACATTTCCAAATTCATGCTGGGACAAAGATACAATATGTGATAGTTTTTATTTGTAATAATCCATGATATAAGCTATACTAATGAGTGTCATCTTCTGATGTAGAGCTATCCTCATATCTTTGTTCTACTCTTCCGTATTTACACTGTTAGGTTTTTCATCATTATAGCTCCTAGTTCTATCTCGCAGAAAACATAAATCCCAAGAATAATGTTCTGCACACTAACTATTCTTACTTAACTAAGCATACGAAAAAACTATTTAAATTTGTGAGAATGAGATTAAAATGAGAATAGATTATATTAATTAATCAATATATTTATCATAAAATGTATTAAACACACTGTGCCTACAAATATGCAAATTATGGGATTCAATGAATACATAAGTGTGATATCTTTATTAAAAATTAGCCTTGACTAATTTTTACAATGTTCACTAATAGACTTGGAATTATTACCTACAATATTATAATTTAATTCATGCCTGGCAAATGAGTCAAATTTTTCCATGAATTTCAAAATGGAGAGATTAGACACGCACACCACTTGATGGCGTTATGTGCAAAAGCACATAAAAATGCCACTTATGCAGCCCAAGTTATGGCCTATAGAACAGTTCTGTTCATATTAGCTGTTGCAGGTCTTGATGGCATTGCACACAAATATTACTGCCCGCTGATGTGCTTTGCGACACTATGCAAATTCGCACACTTCACAGATCGCTTCTGTATCATGTGAGTACTGGAGAGAAAAATTTAAATAATGAAAAAAAACTATATAGATCTATAACCATTAAGCATACACATATCCTAGTACAAATAGTATATTTTTATTAAGAAGGCTTTAAAATTGGAATATATATTTCTTATATCTGTTTAAATGCATTATATACATATATTGATACCTAACATACAAATTTGAAGTAGACATGGTTTGCAGTTTCATAGTCTGCACTTTCTCAATTTTCATTTAATTTGCAGCTTGAAGTTTCTGGGTTCTATAATGTGGTCATCTTCACAGTTAACTACTTACATTCTTTTGCATTTCAGGTATTATATTTCATTTTAAAATCTATGCTAATTTTAATCACATCATTCTCTTCTAAACATTACATGGCTGGAAGATAATGGACACATGCCTGTTGCTTTTAGCCAGATATTCTAATAGCTAGATTGTTTGTTTTACTAATAGTCAAGTTTATTATGAAGAACAGTCTTCAATTGTTACTAGTATCATTCTTCAATTAACTGTCCAAGTATGTTTTCTACTGGATGAAAGTTAAAGATGTCATCTAATGACTTATATACCTGCTATTATCAACTCTGACCTTATTTGATCTGAACTAATTTATTTAACTCTTCAAACTGCTTTATATAAGCTTCCCAACTCTTCTGTTTATCAAAACATATTTTCTGGAATTCTGAAAAAAGTGTCTACCTGACTGATATTTTCCAAACAATATCCTGACCTTTTAAGTTGAATGTCAACCTTTAATTACCTATTGGTTTCTAATTAATAAATTATTTTTTAAATAAATATATGTGTACAAGTATTTTTATATTTTTAATATTGTAGTTCAGTTAAATAAATTTTTATAATTTTTTCCCTTAAATTCTTGTTCTTATCAATCACCTACCTTTAAAAATATAATTTTCACAATTGTTTTATAACTGACTAAACCCCCATTTACAAACTAGTGCTGTGCACACTCATAAAAATCAAGTCGTCATATCTATAGTAAAGATTACTTTCCATTTAATACTTTTCCAAATATACATTAGAAAATACATTATTTGTTTAAAATTGATAAATGTAGAAAAATATTTCTATTTCTGGCTTTGATTAATTCTGAAAATTGCTTTTATATCCCTCTTTCTTTTCTTAATATTAAATAAAGCAAACAGTAGAAATTATTCACTGCTTTTTTTTTTTTTAATTTATTGATTGTATTTTTTTAAGCACACATATCTTTTCTATTATATAATTATTTATTTTAGTATAACTTTTATATAATTTTCAATGTTGTATTGGTATAAAATCAAAATCTTTCTCCCTTCATATTTTCATGTTTACTTCAATTACACTATCAATATTGTAACAGGATTCATAGTTGTCACAAAAAATATCATATTTCACTGTGTGATCTGAAATTTCTTTTTTTTTTTTTTGTCCATGACTTATATCTATAAGTAAGCATTTTATAGAATATTTCTATTAAAATATTATCAGATACGTCAGTATATTGTCTAATATTACTTGTATTGAAAGTATTCCATCCAAATTTTATTTTTTGATTATTTTCATCCATTATTTTTTTATTTATATCAATAATTTATGTAAAGTTATTTGTAATACAGTCCTTAACTTCTTATAGTAAATAAATAATTATAATAGTAATTATTTTCTATATCTTTCTGATTTATTACTAATAATACTCATTTGCTTTTTTTTTTTTAAATTCTGTGGAACATTAGTTGCTTTGTATTTTTCATTAGTTCTCTTTTATTTTTATCTAAAAGCTTTTGTAATATTTCTTCTTACTCTGAAACATTTATAATTGAAATCACATCTGTAAAATCCTAATGACTTAAAGTAATCTCCATTTTTATTCCGTTGACTGCTTTCCATTTTAATTCACAAGACTTCCTATAAAACTGCAGTGAAAAATTTGGGGCAATTAAAATTGACTACTATAACATTATCTTGTAAATAATTGTATCCCATTCCAACAATTATTTGATTAATTTAAATAAAAAATCTGCAGGTTGCATTTGAACATATAGATTAGATCTACTAATATAAAGTATTAATTACACAATCTTTAATCGTCAAAACTGACTCTTAAGACAAATACCAATAAGTTAAATATCAAGCTACAATATGCAATCAATAAAAAATATTTATTTGTATATTATTTTTTTCTTTAAATGCTGTGGCTTTCTATGCACGATTGTGAAGGTCATTGACTGATCATCCACAAATGTCAAATAAATCACTATACAACAAGATGTTCATTAGCCCAAACTGTAGATGACAATAAATAAATAAAAACATATAGAATACTTAGTATTAAATTTTTATTAGTAAATTAAATAAAAGCATACCAACTGAAATTGTCTTATTCCAGATCTACAACTTATATAACAAAAATGTAATTATATAATTAAATATAAATTATATTAATAATTTATGATCAAATATAAAATAATGAAAAATTAATTTTTATTAAAAATAAATAAATTATGATCCGAGTACATATAACAATATGTTATTCTTACTAATGATAAAAGTTGCTTCAGATTACAGTCATATTATTTGTTTTTGAAGTCAATATATTGATACTCATCTGATCAACAGATTAATCTAGGATCTTTACTCACTAATAATAGTTAGATACTCATTTACAGCTACTGGTTGAAATGGCTACCTGAAAAAAAAAAGTCCTAAACTTGCATGTAATTTGAAGCATTTACAAGATTCATTCAACCCAAAACCTTTGACAAGTGTTCTACCCATTATATACTACTTAGTGCATCATAATGAATATGCGTTATGTACATTTAAACTGCTTTATTCTGTATCTGTTTTAATTGTTATTAGGAGAGAAATTGTTGGGAATCTATAATAAATGAAAAAATTCCCAACTAACTAAACGTATATTACTGATCTTTAATAATATTCTAATATAAACTTACTAGTGTACTAATATTGAAGCTATTATTTAGACTATGAATCTAAAGTGTGGCCCATATGAAATAATACTGTTAACATAATCATTTTATCTAGCTAGTAATAGAAATATATATAAAAATATTTATGTTTGCTTGTTTTTTACTAATTATTTATTCACTCCTTTATCAAGACCTATTTAATTCTTAAATATTTTGGAATATTAAAGAAATGTGTCTACAGAAGTTAAATGCACCAATAGAAGAAAATATGAATTTTCCATTTTATTTTCAAGAATCCGAAAGTATAGAATAAATTGGTGAGAATCTAGTTTTACTAACTTCACTTACATATGTTAGAATGACAAGTAACTTGATACTTATAAGAGTTTGAAAATTCTTGATCTAGAAATATAATGGCACAAAATAACTAATCGGAATATCTCATGCCTCTTTACAATCAGCATAACCAGTTATATTATACTCCACAGTGATAGGCCTTGCTTTATCTATCATAGCTAGTTCAATTTTATTATTCATATCTTCAAATACTTAAATATATTTTTCAACAGAAGTCTGCATATTTCTTATAGATCACTTTTTTACCACCAATCATTTAATTTTTTTTCCTTGTTCTTTTATGCATTGATTTATCTATCTGTATAATACCAGATACCTTCAGTAATCAATTTACAATACAATAAAATAAAATTTATTCATTTATATTTGCTTATAGTTTCAACTACTCAGCAGTCATCATCAATTACAATAATCAAATATATATGATCATACAATTAGTGTTTATCTATACATACATACTTTTATATAAGACATTATATACAATATCCTACAGTATGGATTTTTAAAAATTCATTTTTTTCAATGAACCCAATAACTGTATATCCTTAAATATTTTTAATAATTTTATAAATGTTAATCTTTTATTTTTAATTGATTTACTGTTTTATATTTTTAATATGTATATATTATTCTATATTTGTATGACTTGTAAAACTTTTAATAATTTATTTTTATCTCTTTATTTCATTATAGTTTTAATAATGCATTAGTTATAATTATATATTTACACTTTTTGTCTTTTTATATAACTTTAAATTGTCTTATATTTTTATAATAAGCCCCTCCATGAGCATTTTTTTAAATTAAGTCAAATTAATAAATAATATTTTTATAAAATTAATGTTTTCAAACCCAAATCTTTATTTAAAGTTTGTCTAATATTTTTAATTACGACAGTTTAATTTTTCTCTTTTCTACTGTTAGTATAATTATATTTTTATACTATCTTTTTCATATTTGTATTGGTTAATCATGTATAAATTGTTTCACCTACATAATTTCCGATATTGTTAGCTTGACATGTTTTACATTCAATTTTATATACTCCCATTTAAATATATTATCATTACAGAAATTATGGTGACTATTTTTATCTAAAAATACTAATATTTAATGATTTAATACATAGTTCTATGATTGCATATAAGGCATTTAATTTGATAAATAGAGTTTAAGATTTTTCTTTCAAGTAGTCCACTATCCATACATTTATTGGCCAGTAAATAGGTGTCTAATTAAGCTAAAGTAAAATCATAGATTTGGGCTAATCAAATGTAATGTGTCAATGCATTGGTTGTATCAACAAATATAATTCTAATGTATCACAGCCTTCAATGCCTATGGAGGGAAGATCAAATATAATATTCTTATATGCAATGAGCTCATGGTTTGATTTTAATTTCATTCACAAATGAATAAAATTAATGACATATGTGTTAATTTTAGAATATGATAAAAGCATTATTTTGTCTTTAACTTTTTAAAATTGTTTCATATTTATTCTTTTCCATTTTTTTAATAATTTTTTAAACATTTTGTTTTTTAACAGGAAGAAAGTAGGTCTGTTAATGCTTTTGGCATTAATCACTTTTACACAGGCAAAGGTAAAAATTAGTAAATTTTATCTTTAAATATGTTTGTCACCATATATATATATTCTATGTGGAAGACAAGTTGAGATAACTAGGCAATACTATAAAATTAAATATGATTATTAAAAATAACAATTTATTCATTAAAAATGTTGTTTTTTTTTTTTGGTATTGATTTGTCTATAAAAAACATTTCAAATAGATGTTTTACTGATACATGATCAAAACATTGGTGTTTTTTCTTTCCATATTTTTTTTAAAATCTTTCCCCTCTTTTCTTCCATAGCGTAAGTTTGTGGTTAAAACACCTGTAGAGGTCCCTACTATCGCATTTTATACGCATATTATCGAGGTTATAGCCTCAGTAAATATTAGTTATATTAGGTAAAAATAATTTTGAAATTGTTAGTTCGTTAGTAAAATGGCTTGTATTTTTACGACTATTCTTTTATTCACTCTGCTTTTAAATCTGTATGATTACAATTCCCAAGTTTATAAACAGATTTTCATTTATAGTTTGTTTGTTTATTTAAATGTACTCATTACTCTGCTTTTTGACTTGTAAAAATTTTCATTATATTGCAATCAATACTTTTAATTCCTTTGAAAATCCATTAATAATATTATATTTGACGTTATCATTACTACTAAACCATTAAATATTGCCTCTTTTAATATCATTACTACTAATGACATTAGACGTTTTTGTAAGTGATTCAAGAACAGAAGAGTAAATAATTATCAGGTAGCAGCTGATAAATATTTTCATCTACAGTTTTATTTATGGGTGATTCTTTTACTATTTGAATAACCTGTTCTTGTTCGGGTATCTGATTTCTTTGATTTTGCCGTTTGTAAGTTATTTCACTGCTTTACAAAAGATGTTATACTTGTGCATACAATTGCTTTCTATGCATTGCGAAACACAGACAATTTTTCCCAGTTAATAGGAGTAATGTATTATTACAATATTCTAATATCTTCGTTTTCATTTTTTATTCTTTTTTAAACAATGTATTGTTATGAAACTAGAACTATAATTTATAATCTTTCTATTGGTTACTTTATTCTACTATCTAGATTTATAATTATGCAGAATAGAAGCTGTGTAACCTTTTGTGTTATGTGGCACACATTTCAAGTTTATATTCATAGTGACAAGAATACAGTTGCTGATTATCCTTTCTCAGATAGTGGCTGCTTTTTCATTCAGACATTTTATCAACCAAAATAGTAAGCTTGCAAACTGTCTATCGGCAAACAGTTCAAAGTTTACCCAGGCTTTGCCCAAATTGGATTATTGAAAGTGTAAATTTGTCATCCTTTAATGATATACATGCTGCAGCTTTGTTAATGTGTTTAGTGGTTACAGGTTAGCCTTATTGTGAATCAGTGGTGGCCCGTGAAATTTTTAAGCAGGGTTACTTTATTACAGTATCACTGTCAAAAAGTAAGCAAGAAAAGTAAAACAGCATTTCTAATTTTGCAACCAACCATTTTCTTTTTCCATACTAATTATTGTTAAAAATTATATTTTTTATTTTTACTAACTGCTGTTTGATAAATAATATCTGAAGTAGATCGACCTTTACTTTTTAGTTCATTTTTTTCAATAATAATTGGGAAAATATACCTTTATATATGTAACACTGAATAGCCATCATAATAAAAATATCTTATTTTGTTATATTTTTCTGTAATAAATATTTATATGTTCATTTATAAATGTTAATTACAAGAAAAAAAAACAGAATATTTTATTGTTTGTCCTAAGTGAAAACTAAAAATTTATTTGCACCGTAGAGAAATCAAAATAGATAAACGTACTATACTCAAATTATTGACACTGCAGCAGCGAACAGTTTCAGTATGCTAGTTATGTGTATTGATAAAAGCAAATGAATCTCAGCAGAACATGTTGAAATTCACCAAATATGACCTTTCTGGCATGCCATAATTAGCAGTGTCTTTGAATAGAATCTTAAGCATCGCTTAAAGTAATTCTTTTTAAAAATGGTTTAAGTAATTGTATTTGCATAATAATTATGAATAATATTCAATATTTGTTATATTATTTTCGAGCACAAATTTAATAATTTTTTTTCTGGGGATGCTGCTGCACTTATGGACTAGCTGGCCATTGTTATGAATCCTAAAGCTGTTTCAAAGAGAAGCTTCTTGATTAGAACTTTCACTTACAAGATATTTCCCATAAAACCTTGTATAAAATTATAAGAGAAAATTCTATTAATCTTTCCATATGTAAAAATTGTTTTGCATTCATTTTTGTCTAATAGTGATTATCAGTATAAAGATATTCTTTTCCAAATTAAAAATCCTGAACACGTTAATAACCCTCCATAAAAAATACTAAGATTATTAATTATTTTTTCCGTAGTCAATGATAAATTAAAAACCATTTCATATGAAAATATATAAAGTACTTGATAAAAAAATAATAATAAAAATATTTCAATTAATATTTGTTTAGTTTTTTATAAATCAATAAATTTTTATTTTAATGAAAAACAGTTTTTATTGAACGTTTTTATTTCAAGAGGATCCAAAAAAATTTTTTTTTTAAACAAGGGTCTCATAAACATTAAATCAGACACTATTTACAGCTCTTCCAATATTTATTTTTCTGTTTTAAAATTCCCATATCAAAATATTTGAAGTAGAATAGTTAATTAATTGAATCTAATGTTCAGTCAGCAGAAACTCTAGAATCAAAACTAATTAAAATAACATCAAACCTTGCAATTAGATATAATCATAGACATTTTTATCTTATGACATTACATTTCTCTGAAGTTCAAAATGAAATTTTGGATAATTGAAACCTCTTCTATGCAACTAATATAAATATATGTCAATGAAAGTTGTGAATAAGTTTGTTTTAAATGAAATCTTTTGATTTTTCTTTGAAACTTTAAAGAACTGAGCAGGAAAAATTCTTAATGTCCACTCCATTCGTTCTTGTCATTGTAATGTATACTGGATTTTTATCTGAGTTTAAGACAAACAAGCACCCATGGTCTTCCCTTTCAGTTGTCTAAAAGTTTTTAACTGAAACATTAATTGAATTTTCATACCAGCAGGATAAATGTTTGTGTAATGAATGAATGAAATAAGGAACTTTTGCTAATATGATGTGGAGGTAGAAACAATGCATCAAAGAAATTGGATATAACATGGGAGAAACTTTGATTCTGAATGAGTTGATAATGTTTGAAAATGATACCATCGATAAATATTGATATGTAATACTAAATAAAAAATTTTAATCTTTAGCATTTACTGAAATTAATTTTCTGAAAAAATACGTAAATTATTAAACAATATAATTATGTTTTTATATTCATTTTATATAATTAATGTAATCTGTATTTTTTATTTTAATATTAGAATTCTAATGATCAAGCCATGCTGTGTTACAGTTCACTTTCAGACATTTTAAAAATCAATCCAGGCTGTAGCTCAGCCTATTTAATTCAAGCTATTCTCCAGATGAAAGAAAGAAAAAAGTAATAATTTTCTTACAATATTTAAATTGATTATAATCAGTTATATAATTTATTATATAAATGTTAAATAAATTTCTTTTTTTTTTTCTTTTCAGAGCTGCAAAGAAAAGTTTTGATAAAGTTTTAGCCAATAAGAACTACTACAATTTACCTGATCCAATTCAAATTGCATCTCATTATGCAAATAAATTGAAGAACAGAAGTGTTAATTAATGCTTTTCTTATTGTAGTCATTTTTGTTGTTATTTCTATTTTTATTTAAATCTATTGTTATTATTGAAATAAATAAAATTTTGTTTTATTTATTAATAAATATCTTTCATTTTCTTTCTAAACTAATATTCTATTCCCACATATGCAGAGTCTCGATATGAAAATGAATTATAGTGGTCATCATCAATTTATCTATAATACTTTGATTAATTATCCACTATTTTTTATAAGACTATTGAGATCATAAAATACTGATATGAAAGCAATATAATCCTTATACTATAATATGGCAAGATTCTTCCCATCACCCCAAAAAAATATATACAGTATATATAAAATTTATTTATTATGTAATTAAAACACAATTTAAATTATATATAGTATAACAGACAAATAAAATAAGAAAATATATTTATCTGTCACACACACACCCCTCCCCAGGATTCTCATTCTGTAATAGGCTTGTGAACATTTTCTGCAAAAAAATTAAATTTGTCGCATAATTAAAGACTAACTTTCTTCCATATACAGAATTAAAGTGTACTATAAATAAATTGAAAAGTATGTACATTATCTTAATTACAACGTATTGAAATAATTTTTATTTACTGTTCTTAACCCGAAAGAAATTATTAAAATGTATGAGCCATATCAGTAATATATCTATATATATTCATTTAGATTATTAATCCCTTAGTTGATTTTTCTATGAAACCCATTTATTAGTATTGTAGCCAAAAATATATGCTTTTAACATCAGGAATCCATTTTGAATATTTGATAAAAAAATTATACTTGAAAAAAAGATTTTATGTGATTTACTAATTCTAATCTAGATTACCCAGATATTAGATCAAATAAAATAAAAAAGATAATCTACACAAGATCATTGACTTTTGTTTACATTTTGAAAACAAGATAATAATTTTATATATCTTTTTTTATTATTTACTTTTTGTAACATGATTAAATATTTGTAAATATGATGTTTACATTTAGCCTATTTGACTATAGTAGCTTCACAGCAGAAACTTAGTCAAATGAAAATTTACAGGCATGCTCTTGTCGTTAATGTTTTATTTTTGTAGTTTTTGTTTTTTGAATTCATGCTTTAAAGAAATATATCTTAAATAGATATTTTGGAGAATACTTTTTTCCATTAAAATATATATTTTTTAGATTCACATGATCACTATCTTATACTAGCACATAATTGTTTATAAACAAAGCAAAACTCTCCATACAGTATTGCCACCCACCCTGTGCCAACCAGAGTAATCAATGAATGCCAGAAGGCTTGTGCATAAAATCCCTATCTAATGCCTACTCATCCAATATCCCCAGACTAGTTTCTGACTTGTGGCCATCGTCAGTGAAGAGCTTTGGATCTGAGAGCACTGCACCTAGATCTTAGGATCTAATGCAACCCTCCAGCACCCACCTTTTATCTCTACTTAACTACAAAACTATGAGAATGAAATTGAAAACACAAAAATATTTTCAATTTAAGCTCAATAGCTTATATAGTCATAGGAGTCTGAACTCAGTTCAGCACCCATATATTTTCATGTCTTTGGCTCTTTAACAACCATAGCCACCACTATCCTATTAGGCAGGATTGGTGTTAAACCATTAAGCATCACATGATCACTATCTTATACTAGCACATAATTGTTTATAAACAAAGCAAAACTCTTCATACAGTATTGCCACCCTGTGCCAACCAGAGTAATCAATGAATACCAAAAGGCTTGTGCATAAAATCCCTATCTAATGCCTTCTCATCCAATATCCCCAGACTAGTTTCTGGCTTGTGGCCATCGTAAGGAGCTTTGGATCTGAGAGCACTGCACCTAGATCTTAGGATCTAATGCAACCCTCCAGCATCAAAATGTATGGGTGCTGAACTGAGTTCAGACCCATATGACTATTTAAACTATTGAGCTTAAATTGAAAATATTTTTGTGTTTTCAATTTCATTCTCATAGTTTTGTAGTTAAATAGAGATAAAAGGTGGGTGCTGCAGGGTTGCATTAGATCCTAAGATCTAGGTGCAATGTTCTCAGATCCAAAGCTTCTCACTGACGATGGCCACAAGCCAGAAACTAGTCTGGGGATATTGGATGAGTAGGCATTAAATAGGGATTTTATGCACAAGCTTTTTGGCATCCATTGATTACTCTGGTTGGCAATACTGTATGGAGAGTTTTGCTTTGTTTATTTTTTAGATTGAATGCTAAGACGCAAGATTTTTGTTTTAACTACTTATTTCTGTAGAAGACTTTTTTTAATTCCCAAAGTTGATATTTTATTTTGTGAACTAATTTCATTTACTGAATTTATGTTTGTTATGAAATTTATAAAAAATGTTTTTTCTTTAAAAGAAATTTAAAAAAAATAAATCTAAAAATAAATAAAATAAATTTTGAGTTTGTTCAATAATGCATTATTTATAGAGGAAAAACTATACAAGTCAAAGATATGTTAAATTTTTAATATTTTTTATTTAATTAGATTGCATTATCTTTAATAATAATAATGGAACATTCATTTTTATAAATGTTTTTTAAATAGTGTTAGAAAAAGAATTCAAAGTTTTATTCATTAGAGAATTAAAAACAACAAACAAGTGTATCAAAAGTAAGTTAGAAAATAAATATTATGTACATGATTCATTTTTATTTAACAAATCGTGATTCAAAAAATAATAACTTCCAAGCTATATTTTTTAATGATAACTATAAAATATAATATTACTGTATAAAATATAGGAACTAAAGTGTGTTTAGTATACATTATATTACATCAATTTGTGCTTTTTTGATTAATAATATGCATATTAAAATATTTACTCATTATTACTTTTTTCAATTTTAAAGCTCTGAAGATTTTTTTATCAGTAGTAAACGAATTAAATTTTTAGCTACCAGAAAAAGAAAAAAAAATCTTATTTTTATACAGGATTCTGATTTACAATTCTGGGCAGCCAATTGCCATCACTGTAAAAGAACATACCATGGTAATGACATGCTGTTTTTTCTATTATTATTCAATACTAGTCATTTTAACACAGATTAAACTTTTTCACAATTGCTTATTGCCATGAATGAAGTCTAGTAATTTTGAATATATACAAGTATATTGTGTTACATTAATAAAAAAATACATATGCACAGAGATACGATTTCTAGAAAATATCAAGATTAAATAGATGAATAGTAAAAAATAAAAATTATCACAAATCTGTATACAAAAAAAAATATAAGTATAATTAAACTTTATAAAATTTAAAGTCTATATTTAGGATTAAATTTTTTTTTTTAAATTTCTAATAGAATAAATAATAATAATCATTCCAGTATTTATTCATAAGTGATTAATAAAAAATATAAAATTTGCACAATATACAGGTAGTCCTCTACTTTTATACAATTTGCTATTTATACGAAGGACAACAGAAAAAGATAGTATGTTTATGGAACTTTTTATCATGAAAAGAAAGAATACAATTCAACTATCTCTTGATAAATTTATAAAGAAAACACCAGATCCTAATCAATACTATGTTATGTATATATATATGCTAATACACCTCAATAAAAAATAAATATTTTAAAAACACTTTCTGATGGTTTTTTTAACAATGCTCTGCTTTCGTACCCATTTCAGGAACCAATTAAGTATGTAAGTCAATGACCACTTGTACTTCAATAAATAGAGAATAGTATATAGCTTGTGGAAATCTGTGATGGCTTGACTTTGCTAAGAAAATTTGTAGTCAATGTTTGTCTTAGCAGCCACCATACTTTTCAAACATATGGTCTATAACTATATATCTGAAATGTAAGAATTAGGTTAAAAATAATTTCTATAAACCAGAGAATACAACCAGATCTCTCCTTGGAATCCAATCACGAATTATTATTGAAAAAAAAAAAAACAAATATTATTGATATGTTAGTAATCGTGGACACCATGTATAGTTACAATAATAATTTGGATCCTTTTCAGGAATATCTATTTATCAGTCTTAATCTATATAATCTCTGCCTGTTCTTACATATGGTTAAACCAAAATAAGAACATTTAACATCTTTGCCTGTGAAAATGTTTATGATAATATACATGCACAAAAATGCATATTCCATTTTTCATTCAAAACTCTTCTATTGCTATTTAAGTGCTAGTAAATAGGCATCACTCCAAACTATTCTAGCATTTCATACATAAGGCATCATAGAATAATAAACTTTTAAAACAGTCTTATATGCATGGTACAGTTTAGTACAATAGTAGTGACAGATTTGAAATCAAAAGATTTCTTGATTAAAGTTCATCTGACATTTCATGCTTGAACATCATATGATCTGAGCAACTAATCAAACAATTTGATTTTTTTTTTTTTTTAGCAATATATATATTTGTTAACAATGATAAATATATTTATTTTTACTAAATTAAATTATTGTCATATTAAAAATGTTTTGATAAAGAAAAAAAATGTTTACAATTTTTAAAATATTGAAAACAACACAGTAGAGAATGGTATTTTTAATCTATACAACTTTTATATTTTTTTTTATTTCAATCATTGTGATCTTGGACGCCTTACATCTGGAATAGGTTCATCATCATCATCACCTTTCTTTTTAGTTTTCTCTTCAATTTTGGGTCTTTCTGATAATTTAACTTCCCAGTCATGTCTTTTATCAAAGAAAAATAAAAGGTCCTCTTCTTTTTCCATTGCTTCTTTAGCATTAACTAAATTTTTAATACGTTCTATTCGTAAGTAGTCTTCTACTTGCTTTTCAAGTTCTTTCTCTTGAGATTTTTCCCAATCATGATAAAATTGAATCTGATTTTTAATGTCGGCTTCTTCATATTGATTAATGGTTTTCATTAAATTTAAAACGTGAGAATGAAGATTGTCTTTAGAAACTTTATCGTTAGATATAAGCTGTCGAGATAGTTCCTTTACAAAAGAAAACAAAAAAAATTAACAAAAAATGTAAACAAATAGCAAACTTTATTCATTATATAAAACATGATAATACAATTTATTTTCTGTCATGAATACATTATGATCATTTGTTATATTTTAATTATTTGCAGTTATTTTATGCCATATGTGCATCTTTCAATACAATAAACAAAAAAAGGAGTATTAATGGAATTTTTTTAAAAAAAGATTTCTATATTAAATGTTATAAATGCAGGTGAACCATATAAGTATATGTAAAATGACTTCTTAGATAAAGTCAGAAGTTTCTTTGGATATGTCCAGAAACTCTGTTAACCAAATTAAACATTCTCTGAAATCATAATAATACAATAATAAACTAATTTATTTCTTATACTTTATCATTATATCACTCTTCCGGTCCTAATTAATATTCCTTTCTTGCTCCTACTCTATCACGATTCTATCTTCAGATTTCCCATTTTCATTCCTTTTATCTTTACATTTCTTTCACTCTCCAAACAATTTATTTTGATTGTCTTACAACATTCTACACTCCAAAAATAAATATTCAATACTTGCCCATATCGACAAAAACAACTTAAATCCAAAATATTTATTTCGTTTTTTGTCTTTTTCTGTATTAAAACTCATATTCTTTCACCAAATAATAATAAAATCTCTTTAATGTCTTTGTATATCCTTTCATATTGCATATATTTTTTCTCTAATCAATTTTTCTATCCTAATTTTTTCCCCCTTCTCTCATAATTATAAACTTATAATACATTCTTTACACAATTATTCCATTTCTTATATAAAAGACACAAAAATAAACAATTAACTTTACGTATTTTAAAATCTTTTTTGCCTAATGGGTTTATTGATCTCTCTGCATAATTCAATTAAAGACTACTTTTATCAATCTATTTTCTTTCATATACTGTAATCTTACAAACATTTTAAATTTATTTTTAATTTCAGTCATTAAAAAAAAAAAAAAACCTCATTTAAGAACAGCCTTCATTAACTATACACAATTCACCACTCACCTACTTCTTTTTAAAACCTATCTAAAATTCTGAGACCCCTGTTAATACAAAGAGCCATATTTCCAAATATTAAAACAAATACAATAATCTCTTTCTGGTTTACGCTTATGTACTACACTACGTGAAAACCATATTAATTTTTAATTAAACCCATTCAATTTTTTGCTATTTGTCTCAATTATTTCTCAAATATCTTTTTTTTTTTTTTTCTGATTTTCTTTTCCTATTAAACACTTAAATCTTAGATTTTTCTCATCCTATTTCTCAACAATTTTTTAATAGCTCTATATCTTTTTCACTATTTGCAAAAAGGTTAAATCTAATAAGAAATCCTTCTGAATTCCTTTTTTCAGAGAATCTCCACCTCTATTATAGAAACAAAATAAATAATAAAGATGATAATGGACAATCTTCTTTCAACATGGTACTGATTTCACATTTTAATTCCACATATTCTAATCCTGCAATTAGTAGCAATAAAAATTATTCTTATAAAAATTCTTAACAACCCAAAGTTTATTTTCAAGATTTCTTCGCAATTTATTTATACTCGCATATGATTATTAAAGTCGCATTTACTGAGTTCTTTATTAAGTAAAATACACTGCACACAAAATAGCCAACTTATTATATATTTCTTATTTCATAATGAGCTTTGCAAAGAGGAATTCAATGCTCTGACTCATATATTAGAAGTTTCAACTTTTTAATATAATAATTTATAACTGATTATGGATTATTTGTATCATTTTCAGTCATCAATGGACCACTATACAGTTTGCTGCAAAGATTTGTCATAAGTTTGCTTTTCCAGAATAATTTAATCAACATTCTTATTTCATAGGACTCTTGAGGAAATTTCAATCAAGGATTATTTGCATGAAAACAATTTTAAAGATTTATTATTTTTATTAATTTCAAGTAATTCATTAATAATAATTCGGACAATAGTAGGAAAATTACATTACTGTTTTAACATATGTTAAGCAATGTAATGAAAAGCAAATCTTACAGCTTAAAAAAATTATTATAGATCAATTATTCTTTGCTACAGCTTTCTAAGAATTACATCTCCAAAATTTCATTACAAAATAATTTATGTCGATTTCTTTTTGACTATATCCGAGTTAAAAGTCAACTAAAAAATATATATATAAACACAAAAAAAAAAATTCTGCAAGGATAATGCCTAATACAGACAAGAATAAGAAATTTATTGCTGCTATATGATCTTAATATAAACAACTTTCTTGTCTATATTAAGATCTTAGATTAGAGTGAAAGATGGGAGTCAATCTTTTACTTTTGGAGATTCCCTTCACAACAGATTGAAAATTTATGGTTTAGATAGTTTGTGGCTGTTATATCATATTACATTTATAAAACCATTTAGCTTTATGCAAAATCAGGTTTATTATCTAAGCAATGATTATTGGGGTTTGAAAGTTAAAAATGACTATTAGCCTGTTTTCAAAACAAGTTATATTTTTCTGTTTAATGAAATTTATTTATACTTTTGGAAATACAAAAATTTCAACCTTACAGTCCAAGTGTCAACTTTGTCTATATTATTATGCTTAAAACCAGAAGGAAAAATATGGATCCATCATTTACTTATGGACATTGCCTTGACAACTAATTGAAGATTCATGGTTTAGATAAGCTTGTGGCTTTTATCAGGTGATTAAAACAAGTATACAATATTTTCAGATTATCTTTATAATAACGATTAAAGTATGTATACAGAATAAGCCAATTTCTATTTTAATTGTTCAGTATCATCATTGCTTTTTTATTTTTTATACTAATTTGCAGTTTTTAATCTAAATTATTATTATCAGTAGCTGCCTTTCAATTTTTTCATATCTTCCAAGAAAACAATTATTTCCATTTAACTCTAGAGCCATCTATTATAAGCTCAACGAATCATCTGGTATCCAGTGATTACTCAAGCTTACAACATAGTTCTAGATTAGGATGAATATAACTGTCCTTGCAATTTTTTATTGATTAAATAATCAATATTTGAATAAATGAAATATACAATATAATATTTATATACTATTTAAATTTTGCATAAATCTACACATTTTTCAAAACAAAATGAATAAACATCATATTACTGTGACTAGAATCACTTTTGCCTATACTTAGATAATTTTATCTTTAACTAATGAAAATGGACATTTAGAAAACAAATGAAAATAATTTATAAACTCCATCAAATCTAGAGGAAAAATATGTTTGTCAAAGGAATAATAATATAGTTGCAAAAATGACTACACAATATTAATTTAATACTGGTGATTCTTACATGTAGAATCCATTACTTGTTTTCATCACAAACCTTAAACATGCTAGAATGTGTTTGCTTTTGTCTTTTAAACTTCGCAGAATATTCCCATAAAATTTTTAAGCAGTTATCTAAAAACTGTGATAATTTCAAATACTGCTAAAACAATCTAATACAAGCAAAAAATTTAGAAAAGAATTTTTTAAAAAATGGATTGTTTGTAAAATTGTTAATAATGATGTCATAGAGATGATGTCAAAACTTACTGAAAGTTTGCAAAAATGTAATATTAATGCAAAATTTGAAATTAAAAACAAAAATCTAAGAAACATATAAATAATGACTTAATTGGGTAAGAATGCATTGCAATGTTAATGACTTGTCAATTGTGTAAAAAAATAATGATGGCAAGTCTATTTCAAGTTTTAAAATGCAAGATACAAAATATACAATATCTATGTTCATTTTGAATATGACAAGTACCATAGGTAGCTATAAATGTAATTTATTGTAGATGTCAAATGACTTAAATATTATTAAATTGTTTAGCATTTCAATAAGATATAGTAATTGTTAAAATAAATTCATATTTATGTAACTTGGACTTGTAAAGTTGGGCAAATGGATGCAAGTATTGTGGAAACAATTCAGAAACTTAACAACTAAGAAATAAAATAAATATAATAGATAAAATTTTAACAATATATAGTTATATATCGAACTGCTTCCATTATTTTGTTTAACTGTTAAATGTTTTTTTATAAATTCAAACATTTATACTTTTCTAAATACATTAAATCATTAATAATATCGCATAGACTAGTATAGAACATTTTTCAAATGATATTCATATCTCTTCTTCAAATTTGCTGGTCTGATCAATCACAGTAATAACATGGGAGTCACCAGTGAGCTTTAGATTTATGAATACTCTAAGATGGCACTCCAATTAGTCTTTCTATCAAAAACAACAATCAGTAAAAATTATATATAATTATTTATGAGAATTTTTCTGGATTTGTTGTTTTTAAGGACAAAGTTAGTGAGTGATTCCCAAATACTATAGATTATCATATTATTAAACTGATTTATAGGGTTAGTGTCATTACCATGTGAAGTTTGTTTAATATTTTTTCCTCTCTGACCAATATTATTGTATTTTTCTCCAACAATCATATGTTCATTGGTATAGACAGAATCTACTACTTCATATCATTTGTTTTTGTTCTAATCATTACTTTGTATTCTTTTGTTTTTCAATGGAAAGACTGGTTTCATCAATATATATCCAGCATGAAGCACCTTTGTGCAAAGTTAATGCCCCCCATTCTATGAAATAAAATTTTTAAATTAAAAGACAGTTTTTCCCAGTGTACTTTTGCAAGAAAAAATTGAAAATATGGCTTTAGTTATTTAACATTTGGTAAATATCTTGGTGTTTTATTCATTTATTTCTATAAAATTAACTCCGGGATTAAAACACATGCTAAAATAAAATTAATGTTTAAAAAATAATTTTTTAAACATTAATTAAATAAGACCTTAAAACAAATATATTTATTTAATAAATTTGAAATTTGTTTTTTTTTTTTTTTTTTCAAAAAATTTTCATATTTTTTTCGACAATCTTGTGAAATTGCTAGTAGGGATAGGAAATATCTGCAAATATGATTTTTTTTTTTTAAATATCCAAGTGTTTTTATCATATTTAAAAGAACTTCACCACTACCACACATAGCCGTGAAAACATTTCATTGCTCTCCTTTCCTTCTCAGGCCAGTTCTGATATTATATAAAATAACGTGAAAGCTAAACACCTTCAAACAGATACGCTTTAAAAATGCTTAAGTGACAGCCAATCAGATGGAATAATGGCATCACATGGGACTCTAAATTCTAAAACACAAGCCAGAACTATTAGAAAAAGATGGGACCCATCTTAATCTATGCCTCAATTATATTTAAATAAGCCAGACTAAAGCATTTTGAACTAAGAGTGTGAAGCTTAAATACCTTCACATTTAATCCACTAAATATTATATATATAAATTAACAACGCGAAATCATCCGATTTACAACGAAGAAATATTTTTAAATCTAATGAAATGATATTAATAAATGTAAATATATTAAATTTAAGCGTAAACAGATAATATATAATAACGTGCAAGCTAAACACCTTCAAACAGATACGCTTTAAAAATGCTTAAGTGACAGCCAATCAGATGGAATAATGGCATCACGTGGGACTCTAAATTCTAAATCACAAGCCAGAACTATTAGAAAAAGATGGGGACCAATCTTAATCTATGCCTCAATTATATTTAAATAAGCCAGACTAAAGCATTTTGAACTAAGAGTGTGAAGCTTAAATACCTTCACATTTAATCCACTAAATATTATATAAGTAACTTTATTTCTAGTTTACTTACCTTAAAAATGTTATCTACAGACAAAGAAATGTTTTTCTTCTGAGCTCCTTCCCACATAATGAGGAAAAAAGAGGCTTGTTTCCATCAGAAGTACAATAGTTATAAAGGATGCAATTCTAATATCCAGCACATCAACAATTCATTAAAAACAATTTTTTGTTTTAAAGTCTATTCAAAATCTCTCATGCATAAACTTATTCATGTTTTCTATTAACAAATTTATATTCCTTTGATAATAAAATATTTATTTAATTTTTTATGTGCATGTTATTCTACTATCAGTAACAATAATTTATATACATAGCCCGATATTTTTAATTTTCACACTTATATTGTTTATTGATGTAATCTTTATATTTCATTAGGACCACCAAACTAAGTCAACTTTGAATATCATGATTAATAACTGTCATTTTATTAGCACCAACATGTTAAAAATATTTCTTTTAAAAAACCATTATTGTGAAGTTCTCATAAATAACTTGTTTGCGTTTTCTATTAACAAATGTAGCCTCTTTTGTTTTCGTTCAGTTATAAAATATTTCTACTACTTTATTATTTAATTTTTTTAATGCTTATTAATAATTTACTTGTATTATATATATTATTCTTCATTAGTTCAACAATTAGAGATTTAGCCAAGCTTTATTTAAAGAAATTTTAAATTTTCATACTTAAGATTGTTTATTCAATAAATTGTTAGAAATCATTAAAACCCTTGCGCTTTATTTTTATTCATACATTACTATAAAAAAATCAGATACTTGGTTTATTCCATTAGATACGTTTTTTAGACTGTCAATAGTGCAATCATGGAGGGATTTTATTATAAGAGAATTGCATTAAATACTATCATTATCATGAAATCTGGCGTACAAAGAAAAGCTGTTTAATAAAATATAAAAATGTAATACATCATAATAATAAAAAAGGAGAAATATAATATTGTTATTAAAAAAAAAAATTGCACAAGTAAGCATCAGAATCGATCCTGGGACTACATATTCCAGAGTCGGACATTACCAGTTACTCTAAAGTTCAACAGACATTAAAAATGTAAAATATTGATAAACTTAATTTCATCACATGCAGAATTACTGCAATTATGAGGCAATATTTTTAAAATGTTCTTTTTTTAAATAAATTATTAATAGTAAAGTGTTACTTTTATATAAATTAGGGTATTTAAGTAAAAGTGTTTAGGAAATCTAAACATTATCATTCACATAAATTTTATTAGTTATAGTGACAAAAGGATATCGGCTTGTTCAGTTTTGGACAACAGGAGAGTTTAAGAATATTTCGAGGCTCAAGCAATTGTCACAAATCTAAGTAAAGAAGTATTCCTCTTATATAAAAAATATTTACAATCAAAATGTGTTTCTAACAATAAAATAATTCAGATATCTAAACATTTACATAAGTTTTATTAATTATCATGACAAAATGGCGTCCAGCCTGTTCGGTTTAGCGTAATGATAAAAATGTATACGTAATATATATCAAGACTCGGGCAATTGTCACAATAAGTTTAAGTAAAGAAGTTTTCCTCTCATATTTTAATAAAAAATATTTATACTCCGAACATATTTCTAACAATGAAGCGATTCAAAAATGTAAACATTTTCATTTATATATAAATTTTATTATCTTTGTATCTTGGCACTCTGATGAAGCACCTTTGTGCCCTGCACTTCCGCATGTGGCACCTTGTATATATCCTTCTATGTTCATATATTATTTCAAAGATGCAACCTTTTTTTCAGGTTTACGTTTTATAGAGGTTAGGATTTCTCACAGTATGCCATGGCTTTGAAAAACTATTCTGATATTATATTGATTGCAGATTTTCTTTAGTTTGTCTGCTAACTCTGTATCAAAAATACCTATTGTTTTTTTTTTTTTTTCGTTTGATGTTTCTTTTTGTAATGTTTTTTTTAAATAATAGCTGAAGGATAAACATTCTTCATGAGAATTTGTTCTATGTTGGATTTTTTCCCAAATCACTCATTTTCCAGTTAGTAATATGTATGCTACAGCCAATCATAAATGTAGCTTCAATAAAGAAGATAATTAAATATTCTAGAATAAAAGTAATCCTTTTAAAAAAACATCACCTCTAATATTCTTAAACACATATACTGATATAATTTTTATTAGTCTGAATTAAGTAAAAAAAAAAAAATGAAAATAAAACCTCAGCAATGTTTAACTATCAAATTTATTTTATTAAAATGTGATAAAAGTTGCTACAACTTGTAATCAAATTTAAAGAGTTGAAATAATGGCAACATCCAAGAATATGATGCAACTGAAGCTACTGATATGAATATTTACAACAGGGCATCAAATATATATAAAAAAAGATGATTTTCTTGGGTAATTAAAGCATAGTTAAAGTATTTATTACTATTAATAACTTGTTTGGTATTTCAAATAAATTTATTAATAAAATATTTTCTAATTTAGTTCATATAGAAATAACAAAAATCTCGCTACATTTTGAAGCATTTCTTACTACAAACATGAAAAAAAAAATTGGCTAATTTGCACAGTATAATAAATAAATTAATACAATTTATAAATATAAGCACATGAATCACAATATTCTAATTACTGACATGAATTTCATGTTTCCTGCAAAATAATAAACTAAAAATTAATAAATAAAAAAAGGTGATATTTTCAATGAAGCAAAGAAACATGTAAAAACAAACATTACTTAAGTTTTTTTAATATACTTCTTTTGTTAGCTAAATTATATTGTTTATATCAATACAGCAAAAATATTGTATAGATATAAAAAATATTTATATATCAATAGATATTAAAATTGCCGTTTATATATATAATTTTTAATTTACACTTCCATTGACAATAGAATATAATATGTATTCCTTTCATTATTTAGATATAACTTAATAAAAAGAATTCTTCAGTATAATTGCTGCCACAGATTTTATATATATTTAAATACAAATAGCTTAGTTTAATAATGCTTACTGAGAAATATTAGGATTTTCAAATGACTGCTGGAATTTCACTCAATGTACTTTTCTTTTATCGGTTATCATTATTCCTTATTATCTAACATTTGACTTACCAATATATCTATTGTTCCCATTTTATATACATACATATAAACACTATTTTAACACTCATATCTCAACTGTTAATTCATTGGAGTTTGATCTCAATATAGTTTTCAACTGCATTCAAAGAAGACATTTATATCTAATCTTAGAAAATTCATTAAAATCAGAATTCAATCTACCTTTCTGCAAATATAAATAAATTAAATAAACAACTAGAGATAAATACATGTGGTAAATTGTAAGTCTTTAAAATTGTTATCATTAATAGAAGTCCTGGCTCAAGAATCAACTTTTTTACAGTTAATTTTAAAGTTGTTTCTATTTTAAAAATAAATCATCATAGATATTTAGTTTTTAAAACTAAAGTGACTGATTAAGAATTTTTATTTTGTATATTTGAATCGATAAATGAAATTATAAAAATGGGGTTTTACCTTAAATTTGACTATCACGTTCTCTTTTTCTGATGCTAGCAACCGATAATCTGGTAAAGGAGGATCTAAGGGATCTAATGTTGCAAAGTCTGGAATTTTAACAACTTCATCATCAGGACGAATAACAACTGCTTCTAAAGCTGCTTCAAACTTATCCAGCTAAAAGCAAAACAAAAAGATGTATTTTAATGAATAAACTATTAAATATACTCGATAAAACTGCGTAATGTATATACTAAATTTTCTAAAATGATCTCTATTATTACTGCTTCATATCTTTTTTTTTTAAAACAAAATGAATTAATATAAACAAATAGATAAATCTAGAAGTTCTTAGATTCGATCTCAGTTTTAAACTCTTGCACAATAGAAAAAAAATGTATCAAAGCTGTGAAGAGTTTCATGATTTATAGAAATAATATTTTGCTAATAAAAAAAGAATAAATAAAAATAATTTGCTGAGTATACAAGACTGCATTTAATAAAATAAAAACTATTATCAAATTGAAAAGTTAAAATAAAGCCAATAAGTGCATAAAAAGTAATTTTATAATTAGTTTTTGATATTTTATTGTTATAGGTGTTTTGTTTTAAATGCAGAAAATTGGTAGAATGGAACCTTATTAAAAACTATAATCAAGAACAATTTATTAATCAGTTACAGAAATATATATATAATACAACATAGATTTTATAATTCAAAACATTCCACATTTATTATTTATGAAAAATATAATTTAATACTACAATAATCACATATGTTAAAAAAATTGAAGTTAATATTAATTATACTGATTAGTTAGAAATACAATATTTATTTCTAATGAAGTTTACTTCATTTAAAAAATCTTTTAAGTGAAATTTCAGACTTAAAAGTTTTGCTTCTATTTAAAGTATTGAGTTTAGTGTATTTGTAACTGATTCAATCCAAAGGATTTAAGATGATTAAAGCAATAACTAAAAAAAGAGTGATTCATGAAAGGGGGGGGGGGTAATACTTGACAATAAGCCTTTAAATCCTAGAATAAAAAAAATTGAAAATAATTTTGTTAGAAATAAAATCATACATCTTTTTTGGAAAAATTTAAGATTATTTTGTATATAAACCTGGGTCTCGTTTTACGCGATAGATAGGTTCCTCAGAAAACGCGCAAACGAAATCGTGCAAAAATAGACGTAACTTACCTTGAAAAAGGGGGGATATGGACTGTGATTTTTCAAAACTCGCGTAAAAGCAAAGCATCAACGTAAAATTCACTTTAAAATTCGTGCAAAAAAAAATAAGGAAATAAAATATGACTAATAAAAAATTTCAAATTTGAAAAAAAAATTGATACAAGACAAACTTTTTTTAACTATAATATTTAATTTTATTCAAAACAATATATTTTTATGCATAATTTACAGTAATTTATATTTTTTTATACACGTTTTAATTATTATCGCTATTTGCCGGTAAACAGGTTTGTTTGCAAACTGATAAAAAAAATCAGATTCTTCACAAGATGAAATACAACTAGCGCCAACGTCACTCTCATGTTGTGTTAATTAATGGTTTTCTGGTGACAACGTAATTAGTAATTAATCTAACAACTAAAAATTAAATTCTTATTTTTGTCTTTAATTTTCAATTTTAATTGTGCCCACTGCTATTACTCATCTTTTAAAAATAAACTTGCGGACACTAAATGATTAATAATGGATTAAACGTTCTTTTTTAAAAAGCAAAAACAGAATGTGATTTAAAATCAAAATTAACACGCACAATGTTTGAACAAATTTACATTATAATCTTGTAAAATTTAATGTGTGTATACATAAAATGTGGAAATCATGATTTTAATTTATTGCACAAAATCTTACTATTATAAAGCACTGAAAATATTGAAATTACTAAGTTGAAAGTCGAGTTTCAATAATGTGCTAAAAACTTTCAATATAATGTGAGTGCGCGAAATTTATTATTTAAAGTAATAGCGCAATATCGGAGTTCGACTTCCGGTGAAACACAAATCGCGTAACTTCAAAATCGTGTTAAATAAGTCCGCGTAAAAAGAGACCCAGGTGTACTTTAATTTATTATTTATAAATAAAATTTATGAAAAGTTCATTATCAGAGCATTCAATAAGGAGCAAACGAATCATAATGTGTATCTCTCTCTATATTGTAGCCCTTGGGTTTGCCCAAAACTCCATTAAATTTAGAATTAACTATGTAAGACAATGTTTAGTAAAAATTTTCTTCATAGGTTGTATATATTTTTTTCTTCAATAGACAAACTCTCTAGCCAATGCTAGGTTTGAACCCATATTCTTAGGGATTGTGTACGTTTTACTTGGTAGGCAATCTAAACATTTTTGTTATAAAAGATTTTTATAACAAAAAAATTGTTTTATTTAGTATTGATGTATAAGACAATTTATTAGATTAGCAATATTTATACATCATTTAATAGTTGGAGATTGGAAAGAAGGGAGGGAGGTGTGTGATTTATAAAACTACTTTAGAGAGTGAAACTAGATAGCTGATAGGTCTGTAATTTCTAATCTTTTCTTTATCACATTTTTTAAACATAAATATTAATACTGCATTCTTCCGATCATCTGGTCCATCTTTATCATTTAGACATAACTTTGCTAAAAAAATTTCTCTTTCTTCATCTGCTTCTTTTAAGATATCGATTATAATTCCATCATTATCTGAAGCTTTTCCCTTCTTCATAAATTTATTTGCATGTCTCACTTCTTCATTTACAATTCAGAAGTTATAGCAGTTGTGGGAGGTACTTTTACTTGTTCTTTATTGCTATATTATTCTTGATAGAACTCTTCTACACATTTCATTATATCATCTCTCGTTTTAGTAATAATCCCATCTTTTTTTTCTTATTGCAAAAATAAGTTTCCTACCAATACCAAAATGTTGCTTTACACTCTTAAGACTTCTCGTCTATAGCTTTTCATGTTAGTTCACAATTATATTTTCTTATATCATTATCAATTCTTTTTCACACCACTTTACAAAATTTGAGATATTCAATTCTTTTTAATGCATCATTTTTATATATTTTCATATTCCTTCTTTTCCTCATAAATTGTCTTCTCTCAAGAGAAATTTTACTGACCAATTGCTGCTTTTTTGTATCAGCTATCTTTGTTGTAGTTTTTAAAAATGTATCAGTTATCTTTCTATTGATTTCATTCAAATCTGAATCATGTTCAAAATCAGTTAATATTTGAAAACGATTTGCAAGTTCTAATTTAAATTCATTGGAATGTTTCTAAAGATTAGAAAAATCAATTGGGAATATTGTTTTTCTTAATAATTTTTGTCTCTCTAGTTTGATGTTTAGTGGTTTAATATCAATGATAATTTCCTGCACTGAATTTATTAAGAATATTACAATCTTGAAATATATTCTCATTTAGATATTTCCATGTCCATTTGCATTTAACATTTTTGTCAGAAAAAGAATTCATAATAGAAGTTTTTCTTTTTCTGCAAACTCCACAATACAGCACTTTTAGTTTTCAATTGTTTACCAATTCTAGCATTAAAACTTCCCATAAAAAATTTAAAATGATGTTTGGTCTAATCAAAGCCTTTTATACATTCATATAAAAATCCTCTACTTCTTCATCACAATGAGAATTTGTTGGGCATAAACCTGAATTATCTGTATTTGATATCTGCTATTAAATTAAATAACTAATTTTGTCACTCTGTCAGATACACTATCAATCTCCACAATGTGGTTCTTTCACTTTTTATTTATAATGAATCCTATTCCATTGTCCACTTTTTAAATCAATTGACTCTTCACTTTTTTTTTCTAACTTCACAAAATCCAATAATATCCCATTTAATGAGATAGTTCTTATAATTCTTGCAATCTTCCTTCACTTCACAGTGATCTGCAGTTGTAAGTACCTAAATAAAAGGTCACCATCAAATGGCAGCCCTTCCGCCTTCGGCCACCAATCACTGCCTTGGCTGATGACTTTACAGCCTCCTGGGAATAAGAGCCATGATTTATTTTTGTCTGTCATGATTGTAAATATCTATTAGAAAACAAAAATAAAATTCATTCACACACACATTCATTCTGCCTTCAAGAAAACTCAACTGATATTTCAGTTAAAAACTATCAGACAACTGATAAGAAAAGCCATGGTGGTTCTTGATCTTAAATTCAGAAATAAACGCTAATAAACTCATCATGCTGGATAATGCGTGTTGGTGAGCAGCTCATGCATGATTATATACTATATGAGTAATCACATAGTAATAACAGCTACAACCACAAGAATGTATAGAATGGACATTAGGAATTTGCCTTACTTTGTTCCTTTAAGGCCGCCAAGAGGAATCAAAGGGTCTCCTTTCAGTTAACAGCAAATTCCTTTCTGCAGTTACAGCAGTATAGTTGTATTAATTATTGAGCAGTGCTAATTCAAACTTATAAATTTCATTAAGTTTATTTTTTATTATTATTATTGACAACTACTTTTATATTTTCATTTGTTGGCCCATTTCCAAGTCCTCTTTATGTCAGATAATCAAGACTGCACAGTGAGTTATAAAATAATGTGGCAAATAATAATTTAATACAATTATTACATATTATGCAAAGTACAGTCAAATAAAAAAATGGGTACTGTTCTATTAGCGCATGTCAGCCACTTGATGGCGTTGATGCTATGCAAGAACACAGAAATATAACATTACCAAGCCGCCAGAATAAAAAATAATTTTTAATATCTTTATATATTAATGTAATGTTAGCATATCTATAAAATCAACAAGTTTGTTGATTTGTTATTTAATTGATGTAAAATTTATGTATAAAAATGAGAAGTTGGATGATAGAAATTAAAATAAGTTCAAAGCAATTTTTTCTTCAAATTTTAATCTCACCCTGCTATATAAGGTGGAACTTGTTTGTAAATAAATTAGACAAGTTATATTTATTATATATGTATACTTAATCAAACCAGATGTGTATTAATTAATTACTCAATAGAAGGCCAATAGTTACATATCTGCTAATTTAATCTTTGGAATAGAGAGGTACTGTGCAATCTTTTTCATAGATTTAGATATTAAATAAGAATCAGATCTATGTGCATAAATAGTTTAATGACGATAGCTATTAATAATTACTCATACTAAAAATAAAATACTGGTATAATATCAGCATCTAAATTAATTAAATGTTTTTAAGGAAAACAGGTTTTTTATTCATTTCATAATGGATTGTTTTTTTCTTTTTTTGTAGCATAATAACATATGGGATGGTATACCTATATATTAATGTTAATAAGGTTGTTTGACTGTATCTGCAATACTGTGTATCATGTGTCGATATTCTTTTATTGCTTTCTGAAATATTTCATCGGGCAAACAAATACTAGATATGCCTGAAGTGAACTCCTCCTAAATGGGCAAACCAAAGAAATGGACATAAGCTACCGAAGCATGCTTCATTCCTTAACCTGGCTCACATGAAGGCTTTCAAAATGAACGGGATTCTGGAGCCATCGAAGCAGGTTTCCTTTTAAAGAGAACACTTTCGCCGACAGGAACGGGACTTGCATCTGAACTGCGAGATAATTTTGGACATCTCCAGTCTCATCATTTCGTCACACACACATCTCTTGACATTTAGAAGTATGTTGTTATCCTGTAAAAATGCCACCATGCCAGCTTCTGTGGACAGCAGTTGGCACAATTTGAAGGGCTCGGCTTTTGCAGTCAGTCATTTTATTTGTCGCGGATGTGTTCTCGTGCAAACATGAAGTGGTCGAAATCTTGCATGGACATACCCTTTTTTGAAGGTTCCATGTTGAGTAGGGAAACGTGACAACGGGTTTACAATTGTTAGGAGGTAATAGTAGGTCAGATGATTTGTAAGCTAATTACTTTGACATGCATATTTGAAGAGTTGTGGCATGCTGAAGTCCAGACACCCTCACATAATACTGTAGCAAACTTTGAACTATGAGCATTGAGATAAAGTTTGTAACACGAAGCGCAGGTTGGCCTCCAGAACGATATGCAAAACAGCCTCTTTTTGTGCTTTTGCATAGAAATAAGGCTGGCAGCATGCCACATAAACAGCATATTTATGTGTTTTTGCATATAAATAATGCCATTAAGCGGCTAACACGAGCTAATAGAACAGTACCAAAAAATGCTTGCATAAAAAAAAAAACTGAAAAAAGTTCTTTTGAAATACCCATATAAAATAACCTCAAATAAAATCCAAATAAAGAAAGGTAAAGTGAAACAGTCACTGCTATTTTAATTTGCAGAGACAGTTTCTATTTAGAGTTAAATAATAAAAGATATGTCACCATATATACTCATACTTTTTTTTCTTCCCTTTTTTTAAATTTTAAAACAATCCAAAAATTTTTATTAAAATATGTCTTGCTGCTGGAGCAAAATAATTGTTTTTAAAATAATCTATATATATCTTTATCAAGATTAAATGGAATATATAAATAAAAAAGATCACGAAAAGAAAAACAACTACTAATTTGTCTTAATCAAAAAAATAAATTTATAACTCAAACCTTAAAAGATGTATTACAATAACAGCCAAAAATAACTTGTAAAAGCAAAAGTGAGATCTATGAAAACTTGCTGATTGTCCAGTCAATATTTTTCAAACATACTTTTTGAAAATAAATATATACTCTTGATTATGAATACTTGATAGGAACTTTTTTATAAATAATTAGAAATATATGCTATATGCTGAAGACTTTGCTACTAAATAAACTATAAAAAATAAATGGCCTTATCCAATAATGAATAATATTTCTCTAATGTAATTTTCACTACACCATTCTCAAGCAAGGTAAGGAATGGTTTCTATTCGCTTTTAATATTTTGTGGAGGAATGTAATCACAAACATATGACCAAAAACAAATGAAAAAATCTACGATCCCCAAGATGCACATTTCGTACTGAACCAACACCACAATCAACACATCTCTTTACCATTATTCAGTATATATATATATATAGCAAATTACTACAGTTTAATGAATAAGTGTCAAATGCACTGCTCTCACAACTTTGACACAAATCACTTAATGAAAATATATTAATAATTTTTATTAGTCATTCATTAAACCAGAGATCAACTAATAATAAATATTTCTGTAGTGACCTGTTTGACATCTATTTATGGTCAATGTTTTTTTTTCTTGAAATGAGAACATGCAAAAAAAAGTTTTAAAAATAAAAACAAAATTCTGATGAAAAGGATATAATCATCTTGCATTTATTAATTTTTAATACTTTAACAACTTTTAAAATATTCAAAACCAATTTGAATTTTTTTTTTCCTGGAAAAATATATCAGACAGATATTTTGAAATTATACATTCATATCCCCTATAATTCAAATTCTTTAAAAAAATAAATACACTAATGTATAAATAACTATGTATGCATGCAATTACTTAAAGTTAATGACTCACCCCTTCTTGAAATAACACAACTTTTACTTCTAACTTCGTAAAATTTTCAAGAATATCCAAAGCTTTTGACCATTTCTGATACATTCCCAAACCAATTAGCTGATACGTTCTTCCAATTTCATTATTATGTGTTGTTCCAACCATATGTAATGTTTTACCCAACAACATTTCAGGATCTTTCAAATCAAAATGATCATCAAAAAATGCATTTCTGATGAAATGCACACGAATCCATTCCTTAAAAAAAAAAAAAAAATGAATAAGTAACTTAAATATCAATGTATGTGTGCTTGTATATATATAATGTTTGCTGAAAAAAATACACAAATTAGACTTGTGTAATGGTATATATATATATTGTATAATGGTAGTCATTATTAGTAAGAACAGATGATGGTGAATGCTATAAATAAACATTTTTTAAAAATATTAAGACTTAAAAAGCAAAAAATTCTCAGGATTTCAATTACCACTTGAAGATTCATTACTTACATAATATTTAATAATAGATATATTAGTAATAAAATAAATGTGACATGTTTTGTGTAAAAGAAAACAGTTTATTGGTGGGTTGCAATTATTAGTTTTATGATCAGTGTGCAATTGTTAATAAATTTCTATAGTTATGACAAGTCATTACATTTTCTTCTAACTTTTCTTTTAATGTCTTAATTATTGAATAAATTATTATAATTTCTGTTTTAGTTTTTAAAGATACTTGTATTATTATAAATAAATAAAAAACAAATATTAACAATAAAAAATAAAAAAATTATACAAGATGAGATAACCTATATTAATATATATATATATTATAAATAGAAATCACAATGGCCAATTAATTTCTACATATAGAATATAATTAATTTCTCCATGATTATCATTGATTTATATTTAAAGAATTAATATTTAGTTATAAAACAGTTCTAGTCTACATCAAATCTATTTCTTCTACTTCAGTTTTAACTAGTTAGTATAAGCAGAACTGAAGTAGAAGAAATAAATTTGCTACATAAAAGTATTCCATACATTGGAGCCATATGTATTTGTTGACTTTAATCTATATCAAGTTTAAAATTTTATCTACTTAAAACCATTTTTTTACAAATTAGGAAATCCAAAGTGTTGCAGTTTATAAAGTATTTTTGAAATCATTTCTTAAATGAAATGTTTCTTTCCTAGGTGAGCCAAGATTTACTATTATAAAGGTTGAATCTAAATTCTCAAGAATAATAAAACTTAAGTGTAGTTTTTAAATAATTAAATATATATCAGCAAGGTAATATTACCTATATTTAACCACAATAACACCATGAACATTAATCATAGACGCTTGACTTCGCTGAACTGATGCAATGTAGATCTTGAAATGATGTTATACCAGAAAAACTTTTGGAGTATTTTGCAAAAAATGTATTTTCAATAAAAATTGTTCATCTATAGAGTTTGAATTGGAAATTATGAAGAGAAATTAAAGAAGAAAAATTCTTTCAACCATTGTTAATATTATTTGAATATTTTCTTTTATTGTAGTTAGGGTATATCTTTTTATCCTGTGTATGTTTTTTCCCTCTAATATTTATTTTGTAACTTTTGTATTTGATCACATCCATTTATCTATTTATATAAACATTGAATTAACATTATTATCAACTTATTTTTGTATCAATCAAATTTCATTTCTCTCTAATAGATACTTTCAAAATACATGGGATCATTTTGACCCTCTATTCCATACTCAAGGATTGAAATCAATAATGTTAGGAAAAGTGTAAACAGAAGAATAAGTCTAGAAGTATTAAATATTGATGCAAAATCAGACAATTTGACAGGCTAAATTGTGATATACTTAATGGATGATTCACTTCATCCTTAAAGTTGGTTTTATTCAAGTTTTGCTAGAGTCATTTAAAATTTTCATTTATAGTTGTTAACAGAGTTTTTGAGAACTACTTTCTTCTAACTACTTCCGTTTGTTACATAAAAATTGGAATTATATTTGGAGCAGGAGAATAATCAGTAGATGTTAATTCTTTTCCATGACCTGAAATTAATGCAACAACATACGATAATATAAAAATATATTTGTGAATTTAAAAGCTGATAATCATTTATCTCTCAACTTCATCTTACGATGATATATTCTAATATATAAAATTGGCAACTCAACTATGGAGCCTAAATAATTAACTCTGCTTTTTTCTTCTCTTAACCAGCATATTTGGTTATAATATGCATATTATACTTTATATAAACACATGCATTTTGCAAATATTAATTATGAAGTTTTTTTAATTACAACATCCAAGTTGTTTAATGCTTACAATTAAGTTGAACTTTATGAATGCAATATTTCAGTGAATGATCAATAATTTCTTAGCTATAACTTTTAATATGGTAACACTGTATTGTGTTTATCTATTGTTTGTTTTATACGATCCATTGAAAAATAATAGATCAAGAGTTCACTGTACGTAGTTATAAAATATAAGTTACTTCTTATCACTAGTGATGTAAAAATATTAAATGTTTAAATACATAATTATAAACAGTCCATGATTTATATATATAATTAAAGCCTTCAACAAACTTTTGTATAAATCAAATTTTATCTATGATGAAAATTTTATAAACTTTTGGTATTGTAAGGTATTAAACATCTTTATAAATGATCGCATTCAAAGTTATTCTAACTGAAAACATTTTTATAAAACGTATATTGTTTGGCCATTATATTTTTAATATTATTTAAAATAATGTATGCCACTAATTAAGAATTTTCTAATACAGTTTATTCTAGTGCTTATGAATAAAAAAATATTTCCCTCTCTTTCATATCAGTAAGTTGAATTCAACTTTAAATGGCATATAAAAAAGCAAAATTATTTTATTGTTACAAATATTAATTATTCTTTCTTTCAAATACCATTATATAAAAATTTTGGTAATACAGCATCTATTGAGCCGCACCATTCGATAGCACTGTTGCTATGCTTAAGCACATAAATATGCTGTTTACAAGGTCGCTCGTAGATCTTACGGCCTGTAAACTGTTCTAACACTAAAATGTTGAAGTGCACCCTTACCCCAACATCTCTAGCATGTCGAACATTATTAGTGATGAGTATACGACACTCTCTCTAGACATTACTCTTGACTATTGTACAGTGTACGATATGAAGGTTTCTGTACTTGTAATGACGAAAAGTCTCTTGAATAGATTTATTTATTTTTTTGCTTCGATGTATTGTAATTGATGTGAGTTGGTAAAAATTGTAACGAATTGTCAAATGGCTCTCCTTTCATTGTCAGGGGTCAGAATTGACGAAATGAGGAGTGTAAATCACGATTCGGCAAAGTTCAAAGTCGTGCACTTTCCGAGATTTTTTCGAGATCAAAACAACAGTGCAATGGCAGACGACCGTTCGGCGTTGTAGTTTTAAGATTGACCTTCTACAGAAGGCAAATGCGCTGGCCTTCCTTCAACCCCAAAAAAGAAAATATTTGACACAGCCAGAAAAAAAAAAAAAAAAACTGTCTTTTGTGGTGGTTGAATGAAATTAAGGCATTGTCAAACATCTGGAATGGAAGCTCGATCGCGTCAATGCCGACGAAGGGGTTCCATTCGCTCATGGGATGGGTTTTGAGGGCTGGCTGGGAATCGCTTTTTCCCAACCGGTACAGCGAATTGATTCTTGAAGATGGGATCAGCTTACAGTGAAGCGTATTACAGTTGACTTGGAAAGGTGTCAAAATGACCGTAAAGAGGTCTTAGAGAGGTCTGACGAGAAAGCCTTGTTTCTCAATAAACAAAACAAACCAAAAAAAAGTTTCTTCAAAAACAATCCAAAAAGACTTGGTTATAAAAAAAAAAAAAAAAGGTTGTTTCTTTAAAAAAAAAAAAGAGACCAGATAAAAAGAAAGAATGTTTTTTTTTTTTTTTTTTTTTGTTAAAACAAAAAAAAGACGGAATATTTTTAAAAGGCAAAAAAAAAAAAAAAAACATTTTTTGATTTTTAAGAAAAATATATACATCAAACCGGTTACAAAAAAAAAACAAAAACAATAACAAACAACAAACCAAAAAAAAAAAAGTAAAAAAAAATTCAAACCAATCCAAAAATTAAAACCTGCAAATCACAAGAAAATTTGAAAAACAGCCCGGTAACGTTATATCTATTCATTTTTCACTAGCAACAGCGCCATCGGATGGTGTGTTGCTCTAAATGATATATTTAGAATATTTTTGCAGATGTTAAATGTGAATTTACATTAATTGCATTGAAAATCATTTGTAGTAAAATAATTAATGTAATAATCAGAAACAGTCATATATCAGTTTTTCAGATCTCAGATCAAGAACCTGCACTTTCAGATTTCTAAAAAAAATTGATAATAAAATTTTTGATGATTTAGAGATGTATTGATATATGAAATATTTTAATTAAATTTATATTGATTATTTATCATTTTATTATTTCAAGTACTTAATACTGGTAATAACAAAAGGTGCCAGCATATACAAAGGGTATTAAAAAAGTTCTTTGAAAATGTAAATAAAAAAGCAAAGATAATTTCAAACTGATATAATGCCCTGAGTAAGTAATTTATGCCACCGTCACAAATACTGATAAAAACAAATTTAAAACAATTTCTATTCCCATCAATTAATTATAAGAATAGCATTATGTTTATTAATAATAATCACTTTCCAGGAATTTTATCAGCTATTGCATACAAGAGAACTGGTGCTAGAGCACCTTGGCATATGAATGCATTCAGAAAAAACTGTGTGTAGCTATACTATACAATTATATGACTTTACAATAGAATAAAAAATTATTTTTTAAAAATATTTTGAACCCCATTAATAATTTTTCTCTGACATCCCACAAAATAAGAAATATCTTTTACAAGGACAAAGTATTTTATCAAAAATAAAATGAATGATAATATTTAGTTTTATCAGGATTACTACTAATTTAGAAATGAGGTATTATTCAAAGGTTTAATAATATCAACTCTACAATTTAATCTCTTCCCCCCCTCCCAATACTCACAATCATTTACGTCTGGGGTCGGCAAACTTTTTAACATGAAGAGCTATTTAGTTTAAATCTTCCCCCCCCCCTTCCTCCCTCCCTTAAAGAATCACATGAAAAGTGAAAAATATGTTCATAAAAAATACAAATTTCTGAATAGCTGTGGATACATTTGAACATTTATTTTAGTAATAGAACATAATAGGATCTGTATACATTTTAATGAAAACAAAAATTATCTTCAAAATAAATAAATAAATAAAAACAAAAAAATTACTTTGACAGTTTGATTTATTCACAAATTTCTAATATTTAAATATTCATCATTCATATGCACAATACCTACTATTGCATAATAAGGTTGAATTCAAAAAACACCATCATAATGCGCATTTTTCCTTTCTTAGCATTATCAAAATATTTATTTACAAATTACAAGAGGAAATAAAAAAAATGTGTTTATATTTTATCATCATTAAAAGAGCTATATGAGAGTGGGATCAAAGAGACATATTTGGCTCACAAGCCACAGTTGTGAATATTAAATAATCTGATGAAAAGCAGATGTATTTACTATCTATTGATTCTATAATCAAACAAAAAAATCCGCTATTTTGTCAATGCAATTTCTCCTTAATCTTAACAAAAGCTGGTAAACAAAAAGAACTGATATATTTAAAAATTTATATTTAAATGTAAGCATTTAATTGTAAAATGTAATTAGTATTTTTATATATAAAGTTTCTAATTTAGGATTAAAAAATAAACATGTTTAAGTAAGATCACAATTATAAACTTAATATTTTGATAGTATTATTACATAAAAATTAAAAAAAAGCCATTAATTATGAATAAATCTTAAAACCTACTTCTTCTCCAGAATCTTCTTTTTTTTCTACTGGTTTTGGAAGAGGCTCTGGCTTGGGTTCACGGAGATACATATGACAAGAAAAAAGTGCCAAGCATTTAGTTATTGGGTGATCAAATTCTTCTTGAAGCATAAAATGGATAGCAACTCTTGCTGCATCTTTAAAAAAAAGAAAAAGGGATGAGTGCAAAAAACATTCTGAAAATATTTAATATGTTAATATTCTAAGTGTAGGATTATGATAGCCTTAAAATTAATCAATAATTTTATTTTTTTTCCACCTTACCATATACAGTATGTTAATAATTTGTATATATTGTAATGAGATGGGGTATAGATGTGAACCTGGGATGATGGCAAATCATCACTCCCAGTCAATTTATAAATATAAAATTTACAGTAATGATATTAATATCAAAAAATATATAAGTAATTTGGTAAAGATATATTAAAGAGCATAAGCAATCTATAGAGATCACTCAGAGAGGTCAGCAGAACAACTAAAGGCATAACCAACCATCAACCAGCATTATAAAGTAAGAGAAAGTACTATTCATCAGTTATAATAAAAGTAAATCAATACCATAAATCAGAATAAAACCAACAGTCCATCTTATGGCTAGATTTGAACAATAAAAATTATAAATTAACAGTCAACCTTGTGACTGGATTGGAAATGGGTCTTCTGTAGACCAGGCAAACTATTGAGCCTTTGCCACCTTGGGCAATTATTTAAACATAACGTGGATGGACCAACTTAGTGCCCATCCATTACAATACACAATAATCATAAATCGAAACAATAATGCTGGAACATTTAAAATATACTGGTCATCATCAATGCTCAGGCCACTTGTAATGGTCAACTATAAACTTAACTTCTCATAAGACTAAACAAAATAAAATATAGTGCATGGGCTTTAAAGAGTATTCTCTTTTGCGCCAACCATGATGATGATTGATCATCTCTGGATGCCCAAAAACACTAAATACACATATCCCCATTCATATATTCATCCCGTGCTCGAATCTAGTTCAGAGAACATAAGTTCTATTACTGTATGTGACCAAGAGATGATGCAATACAATTTTTAGCAATTAAATAAGTTTATTAATAACAATAAAAAAATAGTATTATGGCTCTTCACATATCAATTAAGCCTTCTGATTTTGATTACTATACAATAAAAAAAATTATCATATTTATGATTTACAAAATTACAATATACAATTCAAGTTATTACTATGGTTTACATATATATGTGCACAGATAAGCGATTTATAATATACAATTAATATTCAATAATAACAAAAAATGATTACAATTTGCATACATGTCCTATTTGACAAGCATTGACATATATGTGCACACATAAATATGGAGTACAATTGACTTATATTACAATCGTCATATAAAATAATAAATACATGATTAACCTTTTACAGTTGTATATAAAAGAGAATACTATAAATGTTTAAAAATTTAAATGTGTGTGTGTGCATATATTCGCACACTGACAAAAAGTTACATATTTTAATTTGTTACAATAATAAAGTTATATTTTCTTAATTGATTCCGTTTAGAAAACATACATAAATTTCATGCATATACCTGTTTATAAACAAAATATAGATATAATTTAAAATTATTTATCAGTCTATAAGTTCTTTTTTTTTTCTTAAAAAAAAAGTATAGTCAATTTTTGAGATGTATTTGTTGATTAATTATCAATGTTTTTAAATTTAAATTATAGAATCATTGATTCTTTACTTTTTTTATAATTTTTTAAATCCAGGCAGAATTATTTGCTTGCTTGCTTCACTTTTAAAATGTCTCTCTTCTTGATTAGATAATGCTGATGAAATAGGCAAGGTGAGATAGGAAAAGTGAATACGTGAACTGTAGCTCCCCATGCCATGATAAGTAGACAGCCAAGCATGGACTATCAGTATACAATGCCCCATGATGTTGCAAGAAAATACCTCATCTTTAAGAACTACCGCTCTTGTACCTAGAGAGATCATCCATGGAGTATCCAGAGAAAAAATATCAGGCACTGCCCTGCTCATCTCATGTGTCTTAGGGGTCTATACATGAGACCATGGCCTATTCATGAGGTCAATATATGCGGCTGGACTATTCTAAGAGCTCAATCATCTAGGTCTGGATAGTGTCGAGCCTGTACTTCAGAGCATTATGAACACACTGCATCTATGCAGCCCTGCTCAACTATACCACCATAAACATGAAAAGTACAAATTCACGCATCACTTCCAAAATGTCATTTTACTAAAGAAATTATTTAAAATTTCGTTATTATATATAACTCTACTCACCAACAGCTGTATAGGTGTTTATCTGTGCTTTTCTGCCTTTAGATATGTCAGCATATATATAATTACTTTCTCAGCAAGCTGGGGTTCCCTGGGCAAGCTGGAAGATTTTTCTTGGTAAGTTTGGTTTTAGCGATTGTCATCATTGGGAAAAATATAATTCATGTAAAATGTTGGTTTGTAGTGGTCTCTTTCTGTCTAAGATTATTCCAGACAAAGAGCTGTCTTGGTTTGATAGATTTCAGGCAAGCAATTGTTCTCTCCACGTTTAAGGCTATGAATTTCAGCACAAAGAAGTGGGTCATTTTCTCCATGTGAATTCAAACTCCTGCGAAGAAAATCAGTAGCAGTTCCTGAATCTACTGTCCTGCCTTCAGCTATATCAGTTCATGGTAGCTATTCTGCCAACTCTATGGTCAGCTAAAACCAACTGCTGCAAACTTCAACAAGCTGCAACAAATTATTGTAACCAACTTTACAGCTGACCCGTTCTTACAAAAACTACTATCCAGACTGCAGCTGATATTTTTATCAGCCTTTTTATAGATCATCTGTGGTGATAACAACCCTAAATTTAAAAACAGTGGGGTTTTTTTTCCTCTAATCCCTTTTGAAAACAGGCTTGAAATTTTATCAAGGTGTGATATATATGTTTTCACTTAGATAATAGAAACTTACAAATTAATTTAAATATGTCAATCAGAATAATAATAATACAATATATATATTTATTCAGACTTTTTAAAAGTTTAATTTATAAAACAATACTTTAAATCAGATTTTTTTTTATTTCAATGAATGTAAAAAATATCTACTACAATTTTTATCTATGTTTATTTCTATTTTTCCTTTACTTTATATATATATTTATGCACACACCCTATATTAGTGTGTGCTATGTAATCCAACTGGTTACAACATGTATTTGTTGACATAAATACTTTCATAGGTAAAAGATAGCAAACCTTCAGGGTTTTCCTATACATAAGAACAAGCTAAAACAATTCATGTAGGGAAAAACAATAGTTGACAGTCCTCATCATTATTGTAGCTACATATGGTATCCAAAATTACTTATCAATGCTTCAATATTTCAGTTATAATGTTACATTTGGACCTTTCTTTTAGAATCCAATTACTAATGATTATAAACAAAATAACCAAGATGTTAATAAAATATCAGTAAATAATTTTGCATATCATGCAGTCAAAATAATAAAAATAATGATCTATCTATTCATTTTTCTCAGCAATGAATAAGCTTATGCATATTTGTATACACAGAAAAAACATAAAAAAGATATTATATACAGATATAATGAATCTAATTTTTACCTCTATAATTTTGGTTCTTAATAAAATAATCCATTAATAGATTGCCACAAAAGTAGTCAGGAAATAAACCAAAATTAATCTAAAAAAAAAACAAAACTTTATAGTTAATTTCCTATGAAACATTTTTTTAAAAGAAATGCATGAGAAATGTAATTTTAATTTAAATATAATATGGTGAAAATGATTATTGTTAGTATAATAAAGTGACTATTGTTTACATAAAAAAAGCATTTCTGTTTCATATTTAATAATCAACTGAGATAGATAATTCTTTGAAAATTTGCAAAAACTTACTCAATGCAATAAAGCATGGAATTCTTCAAGTTTTGGGAGCCTTTAAATAAAATGTTTAGTCATTTCATATTTTGCATCTGAAAATAAAATGCTCAGTTTGCTCAAGATAATTTCATTCAGCAATGAATAGTCGACAAACAATTAATTTTTTGGTTCCATTATTTTAACTGCCCCAATATATATATATATTGTAATAATATATATACGGATAAGAAAAAAAAATGAAGCAGAATACTGAGAAGAGAATTATTTTCTATTCCATTGAATATGAATCATGGTCTCTTAAATATTTCTTTGAATCTTGTTTTTCTTTTTTTTTTCTTTTTTGCAGATTATATGAAATCTATTGTCAGGTTAAAAAGAGATCAAAAATATTAATCTAATATTATTATTACACTCAAATAATATACATTGTGAATTTTTAAAACAAAGAAAAAAAAAAAAAAATTATTTTACTTTTTGCCTTTTACAATTTAAAAAAAAAAAACACGATAATATTAATTTACAGAATAAAATAAAATATTTTTAAGAGTTTACAGTTATTCATTTTATGCGTACACATAATTCAACATCATATGTTCTATGGTAAAAGATTTAAAATTGGTTAACATTAAACAATAATATTATGGGCAATGGAGAATCTTAATATAAGCTCTGTTCATAATATACAATTTTATGTGTTTATTACTAACAAAATATGGATTTGAAAAACTTAGATCTCAATTTGCTAATCATAGAATTTTTATCTATATACTGAACTTCTTTCTCTCTCCTAAAACTATATAAATAATTCACATTCACTCTATTTAATATTTTTTAACTAATATGGATTTTTTTTCTGCATCCATGTTTTTTATAATTCTTGATTACCAATATCTTCTTTTTTTATTTGTTTGTCTTTGTTTGGAATAAATGATATGCTTATTAATACAGAATATTTATCTTCAGTAAACTGCAAACTCCTCTCAAATTAATGTTTTCTCAAAAAATCATACATCTCTAAACACTTGGCAATGTCTTTCTCCAAATATAATTAACTATTTTGCACTGTATAGTTTCTAATATTTCATATAATCACAGAATTGAATTTTCCAGAAGGTTATTAAAAATAACTGATTAGTGACAGCATTATGAACATAAATTTAAAAACTTAACTTTGCATTATTAACATCTATTATGAAAGGATTTTGTTCTTGCAGTTATCACTGTCTAGATTAGCTTTTTATATATGAACTTAAAACTCCAAGGAAGAATGGAATCCATTTTTAACAGCATTGCAACTAGATATTACTACTATGACACTATTCACATTATTTAGATACATATATATATATATAGAAGATTATTTTATCTATAGGATAGTTAATAAATTAATACAAAATAATACACTTCAATTACAACTTTTCAGTTTAAAAACTAGATTACATTAAATAGAATGCTTTTATATAATAAAAATATACAAACTTTTCATTTTATAAATATATTAGTGATTTATGTGAAGTACAGTGGTTTTCAAGACAAAGACTTTAAGATTAGGAACGTTTGGAAAATAAAAAATTTTCTGAATGACATATAAGAATTATGAGATCACAAAACATCACATGATCAAGCTGAAACAGAGGCAAAACTCTCCATACAGTAGCGTCAGTCCGTGCAAGTAAGAGTAGTCAATGGATGCAAGAAGATTTATGCATACAATCCCTATCTAGCATCTACTCATCCAATATCCCTAGACTAGTTTCTAGCTCTCATATCCAAGGCTCCTCATTGATGAAAGCTACAAGTTAGAAACTAGTCTGGGGATATTGGATGAGCGGGCACTAGATAGGGATTTTATGCACAAACCTTCTTGCATTTATTGATTACTCTGGCATGCACTGAGTGGTGCAACTGTATGGAGAGTTTTGCTTCTCTGAGACCACAAAATTAATACATAATAAACTGTTAAAACATAATCTCAATATATTCATATATATATTGCTTATAATTCTTCTCTCATATACACCTCTTATATAGTGAAAATGACAAAATATTCTAGGTTTTAACTTTTATTACATTTATGAGACATAAAGTTTATAATCCTATTAAAAAGTAATTTAATATATAAACTCTATATGATATGATGCAGTGTCAGAACCAAATTCTGCTACTTCCAATGATTACATTTCTTATGAACTCCTGAGCAAAGAACTATTCAGTTAATTTTATTTTATGTATATATATATATGTAATAAAAAAAATTGCAACAAAGAATACCACTATTCCTATGTAAGGGCTGCAGAAATCTTTACTATATATTGAGCTATTTTTGACTATTTAACTTTTTACTCAATAAAAAGTAAATAAGAAATAAAAAAAAAGAATCTTATTAGTGATATAATAAAAATCTATTGTGAAGTAAGTTTGAATTTTCTTTAAAATAACTCAAAAAAGAGTTGTGATTTAGCTTTTAAAGACTGTAAAATTTTATCAGAATTCAAAGAAAATGATTAAGAATCTAATGGTATATATAAACTATTCTATTAAAATACAGAATGAATTAAAAAAAAAAAACTTGACAAAATTTGTAGGAATTATCAGCTTTTAATTAATCTTTTGATAAAGTTATAATTCTTAATAAATAGTTTTCTATTAACAATAAAAAAAAACACACCACAAAAAAATAATTCTTACTCTGTCCATAAGCATTTTAATTAGATCATCAGTTTGTTCAAACTGTAAATATGATCTAATGATAGCATGGATAGTTGAGTTTTTGGTGTAGATTGTATTTGGAGTATGACGAAATCTAAAAATATATATATATATTCATATTTAGAAAATGAATGCAAGATCTTGAATATTAAAATATTTATAACATGAGAGAAAATAATAATAAATAATGACAAAAAACTTACTTCCACAAAATAAATTCTAAATCCTCTAATTGCAGAAGATCGGTGACATTGTTAGCAAACTGGAAAAATAAATTAAGAGGTAAAACTTAAATTCGCATTACAACTGTAAATTCATATGAATAATAAACTATTTATATATATAATAAAACAGTAATTTGTATTACATAAACCCGTAATAATATGACATAAATAACAATTTAAAGAATGGGATGGAGTTAGTTTACATTCAATCAGATTTCTTGCAAAAAATAGATAAAACTAGCGAGAAATGCTGAATAAAGTAACATAAAACTACAGGTACTAAGTCTATGATTTCTGATGATGGTAATGAGTTTGTAAATCATCATCATTATTTTCAAGCATTATTGATTCACTGCAGGGTGAAAGTTTCTCCAAGTTTAATTCACTTTTTCTAATCTATAGCTTTTCTTCTTATCAGAATAGTAAACTTTCTTATTTCATTCATCCATCTCACATGTAGTTTCTATTAAACCTCTTGAGATCCATTTTAAAACATCACTTATCCATTTATGTTCATCTCTTCTAACAATATGTCCCAGCCCAGCTCCAATTTCATTCTGTTAATTTTTTCAATGATGTTAGTTATATCTATTTTTTCTCTTAGCCATGTATTTCATTTTCAATCTCTTTGTTAGTCTTAATATGCATCTCTTCATAATCCCCCTTTAGTTAAATGTCTCAGTGCTATAAATAAGAAGTTATAAAACACATCTATTAAAACTTTTTTCAAACAATAGACCTATTTACTTTTAATACTAAGTTATTTCTACCAAAAGCATTCCATCCAATTTAATTCTACGATTAATTTTATCCATTGTTTCCATCTGTATTAATAATATGGCCAAGATTTATAATTGTTAACTTTTCATAATTCATGATTATTGATTTTTTATTTCGTCTCCTAAAAAAACCCATTAAATATTACTTTAGTTATCTTTAATCCTAATGTTGCAACATTTCCTCAAGTTCTGAAGCATTATTCACAAAAATAACATCATCTGCAAAATCTAGATTTAAATAAGCTTCATTTCCTTTTATTCTCTTATTTTTCCATTTTAATCCACAAAATATTCCTTGTAAAACTGCTTGTTAGAAAATTTCAGAGATATGGAATCATCTGTCATACAACTTTCTCAATGTTAATTTTCTTAATATCACTGTGTAATCTAATTACAACTTTGCAAATATGACAACATCTTGTGTCTACATCTTGATACTTCAAAACTTTAATCACTGGAAATTCTTGTAGAAACAAATGTCCTTTCATAATCTGCAAATCCAAAGAATAAAGGCAACTTATATTTTAATGATAATTTCGATAATTTCTCTTAATATCTGGATACAATCCACTCTGCTAAAACTATTTTTAAATCCAACTTATTTTAGTTGGTTAGAATGCAAAGTTCACTACAGAAAAAATTATACTTAACAATAATAAAGATTTTGTACAATACTGGTAGACTGATAGGTAATTTATATTTTCTTTATCACTTTTTTAAATATCCATATTATTTCTGCATTCTTCTAATCATGTTGTATATATTTATCATTTAAACACTTGGTATTTAACTTTGCTAACAATGTTTTTATTTCTTCACCAACTCAACTCCATTATTTCCCGAAACTTTTTTCTTCTTTGTAGATTTAATTCCATATCCCACCTCTTCATTTAAAATATTTTGTAATTTAGAAGATGTACTGTTAATAATTATAGGATACTTTGTTTTATTGTTTTTTATTATTGTATATTTTTTTACAGAACTTTCCTACACACTTTATGATGTCATCTCTCTCTTTAGTAATAGTCCATCTTTTCTTCTTATTGCAGAAATAATTTTCCTATCTATACTAATATGTTATTTTTTACTTGTAAGATTTTTACTATCTTCTATAGATTTCCTTGCTAATTCATAATTACATTTCATATATCATTATTAATTCATTCTTTTTTTTGTACCATTTTACAAAATTCTAGATATTCAATTTTTCTTAATGGATCATATTTCTTCATATTTCATCTTTTCTTTATATTTATCTCATCTCGATATAAGATTTTCTAGTAATTCCTGCTTTTTTGTACCAGCTATTTTCCTTATTTTTGATCAGACTAAATAACATTTTTAAATTGTCATGGGAGACTTTAGTCCTAGAATTGGTAAACAATTGAAAGATGAAAATGTTATAGATGAATTTGGTTATTTGGACAGAAATGAGAGAATATAAAGACTTGTGAAATTTTTAGAAAAACAATCCGTTATAAATTCTTTCTTTGAGTTAAGATACTAAACAGAAATGGACATGGAAGCATCTAGGTGAAGATAGAGCAGAATTAAATTATATTTTGACTAACAAAAAATATGAATTTCAAGATTCTAATATTCTTAATAGATTCAACACAGAAAGTAAATATCAATTATTGAGATATAAGATATATGTTTATGTAAAACTAAATAGATAAAAACTAAAAAGATAAACAGTACAAACTGTTGATATATCTAAGATTCAAAAACATTCAAATGACTTAAAATTTAGAATTTGCATATCATTTTAAAATATTAATAGACTTTAAAGATAGTTTAAAAATAATAATGAGATAACTGATAGTTTATTAAGAATCTGTAAATAAAATATTCTATTTTTTATCTTCAAAATCACTGATATTTACGTAAATTTTTGTAGCATTTTAGAATTTTTTAAAGAAATTTCAAATGAACTATTTTTATGAAATCATCATAGAAGTATTATATTATCTTTTAAATTTTTTTAAAATTCAGCTATGACTTACTATTTCTCTATTTAGAAAGAAGTTTATCAAATTTATAGTGTTTTCAAGTTTTTGACCGTTTATTTCAAGTTTTCCTAATAATAAAAACCATTATTTCTAAGCACATTTTTGCTATTTATTTCCAAAAGATTTGACTCACTTTATAATAAGTTCAGTACATACTAAAAACACAACCCTTTTAATAAACCATTAAAACATAATCATCTTTTCGTATGTTTACACAAGCTGTTAAAACAGTAACAAATTTTTCCACACAATAGTGTCACTTAGTGCAAACTCTAGTAATCAATAAATGCTAGAAGCCATAAACTAGAAACTAGTCGGGAAATATTGTCTAGATAGGCACTGTGTAGAATAATATAAAACCTAGCATTTATTGATTATTAAACCTTGCACTAGATGATACTATTATGTGGAAAAATGTGTTAATTTTAACAATTTGTATAAGCATAATAAAAAGATGATCATGTGATGTTTTACTGGTTTAATACCAATTGTAGCCAAAAGATATAGATATTAAACTGGATTTATATCTATATGACTACACATGTAAATTAGCTTGGATTATTAAGTTTTTAGTTTGGGTTAATAGCTTTCTAGTTAACCAAAAGAGTAAAAGGCAGGTACTGGAGAGATGCATTATATCCAATGATCCAGGTGAAGTGCTCACAGATCCGAGGCTCCTCATTGTTGAAAGACAGTCTAGAGAACCAATGGACAAAGATTATAATGCACAACTTTCTAGCATCTATTGATTACAAGATGGGTGAGAAAGGTAATGCGGTATGCAAAAGATGAGGACAAAGAATTTATATCAGTATATTTGTACAAAAGATGGGATGATTGTGTTAGGAGAATTGTTGAGTGTTATAATGGTAAGGAATGGGATAAAAGAATAGATTCATTAATAAAGAATAGGGAGTTAGAGAGATGGAGAACTAGTATGGAGAGTAAAAAGAGTTTAAATATATATAGAAGTAAACAGAACATTAGGTGTGAGTTAATGTATGATAATGGTGAGGTAAGTAGTTTATTGGTTAAGGCTCGAAAAGGATCTTTAGCAACAAGAGAATATACATATAAATGGAAAAGTATAGGTGATTTAGTCTGTAAATTGTGTAAAGAAGGAATAGAAAATATTAGGAATGTGTTAATTGAATATAAATGCTTGAAAACAGAAAGGGTACAAATAATGAAGTTATGGAAGAATAAATATAAAAAAAGTGATTATACAGAAAGTGGATTATTGGTTTTTATGCTGGATTTGGGAAAAGATAAGGAGGATTTAGATATAAAGGCCATAGAGTTGACAAAGATTATTTTATGGAAATGGGATGGAGCAGAATATGGGAAAACTTAAGAGTGGGGAATGGAAGGTACAATGGCTAACAGGTTTCTCTGAGCATAATTGCTGAGAGATTCCTGACTCCGTTTAAGGAGAAGTCACAGTGCATCACATCTCATCACATCACATTTGCTATTGTTTTAACATAACACAAATGGCTGTATTTTTTATACGATTTATTCATATAAAAAAAAATAATTTAAAAAAAAAAATACATACAGTGCCTTAATAATTATAATTTCTCTTCACTTCTTATTCCTTTATGCAATGATTTGAATATATCCATATTTCTTTTAAGTAGCAAACATATCTTTGCAATACCATTTATAACACACTTTCTTTAATCACATCTTATAATGCCATCAAATAAAATTTATTCATTGATATTTTTTTATGGTTTTGACTGATACACAATCTTCATTAAAACTGCAGTATACAAATATATATGATCATACAATTAGTACATATTTATACATACATAAATAGATTGTTCAACATTTAGAGTGCTTTTAATTTATAACTAGAGAGAGGGCGATTTCCTCCCTTTGTTTACACATATGCATTTCATGCTGAACCAGCACTCAATCACTCAATATCCCTCATATATACCTTCATTATATAAAAAATATTTATCTATATTAAATAATTAAATTACAAGTGTCAAATTAACTCAATTCACATCTTTGACAGCATCCACTTTAAATAAATATAGCAATGACTATTATTAATCATTTACTAAACTCGAGATTGTCTCTAGCACAGATATAAACTTCAAAACTTAATTAAAGATTAAGATATCTGATTTTTTAAAATTAAACACACAAACACATGGAGTTATTCACATTTCTTTTTCCCATACGTAATATCTTTGTAAATATGTTAAATAACTTCAATATTACCACATATTCTTTTAAATTCAAATAAACAAAGACTCAATAACAGACAAATGACCTCCAAAATGCATTTCATGCTGAACCAGCACTCATCAGTTGGTCCAAGTTACTAATAATAATATAGAGTACTGTTGGTTGCGCCATACTGTGCTGGTAGCCGGCGCTTCAACACCCATCAAGAAGCACACAATCGATAAATTTCTTTCAAATAAATCGCTCGAAATATGTAAATTTTAAAAAAAGTACACACACGCGCGAAGAAATCAGTAAAATACATAACACCCCCAAGCAATTAATTGAAATGGCTCAAAAATAAGTAAAATACAAATTAAAAAAATAAGTAAAATACAAATTTAAAAAGTACACACACACACATGGAAATCGGTAAAATAAATAAAATATCCCCAAGCGAGTAATTGAAATGGCTCAAAAATAAGTAACTATTTAGTATTGCTCTAGGGATACAGCATTTATTTTACTTTTCCTAATGCGTTTGAACCACTCTCCCATTGTATACTCATTTTAACATTTTCTTCATTGTTTTTACTGATCTTATTAATTTCTAAACTTAGCTGGAAAATTTTCTAATGAAATTATTTATTCTTTACTTAAGATTGCTAACTCTGATTACGAAGTATTTTATAACCCTCCCCCCCCCCCCATAATTGCACACACACGTGCATCTATTCCTAACATATGTGGGTTTGTTTTATTAATAAAATTATTTCTATGCTGGGAGATAGGTTCGAACCCAGCAACATGAAGCAAGTATATCTACTGGTAGATATGAACCACTTCAACGTATTATTATCATTTTATGAAGTTGCTTTTAATTAATATATGCTAACTTGGAGGGGTTTAAACTAAAAAATATATACTACTATGAAACATAGTAGGTGAAACGTTATGATAGGTAAAGAATACCGTTTCAATATTAAAAGTTGCAAAATGAAATCTGACATAAAACACAACTCCCCAACTAATTTCTAAATTGGATTCGTAACATCCAAAAAACCCAAGTACAACACACACAAAAAAAAAACCCACAAATACTTACAAAAAAAAAAGTACTTACAAAAGATGGCTTCAAAGTAGGCAAAAAGAACATTCAAACAGATTGCAGATGATTATAAAAATACAACAAGGATGGAATAGTCATTATCTAAAGTGGATGGTGTCAAAGATGTGGGTTGAGTTAATTTGACACTTGTAATTCAAAATGTAATTGTTTAATAAAGAGAAATATTTTTCATATAATAATGGTATATATGAGAGATAGTGACCTGGATCGCCTGCTGAGTGCTGGTTCAGCATAAAATACATCTTGGGGATCATTTGTCTTTTATTGTATTTTTATTTATATGAATTTAAAAGAATATGTGGTAATATTGAGGTTATTTAATATATTTATAAAGATATTACACATCGGAAAAAGAAATGTGAATAACTCCATGTGTTTGTGTGTTTAATTTTAAAAAATCAGATATATTAATTTTGAAGTCTATATCTGTACTAGGAACAATCTCTAGTTGTAAATGACTAATAATAGTCATTACTATATCTAACATACAGTATATAACATCAAACCTCCACTCTTTTACACTTTTAGCAAAATATATTTATTAATTTGATAACAGTTTCGACTGTTCCCAGCAGTCTTCGTCAGATCTTATTTCTCACTTCTTTACTTCCTCCATAAGATCTGACGAAGACTGCTGGAAACAGTTGAAACTGTTATCAAATTAATAAATATATTTTGTTAAAAGTGTAAAAGAGTGGAGGTTTGATGTTATATACACCTGGGTCTCTTTTTACGCGAACTTATTTAACACGATTTTGAAGTTACGCGATTCGTGTTTCAACGGAAGTCGAAATCCGATATTGCGCTATTACTTAAAATAATAAATTTTGCGCACTCACGTTATATTGAAAGTAATAGCACATTATTGAAATTCGACTTTCAACTTAGTAATTTCAATATTTTCAGTGCTTTATAATAGTAAGATTTTATGCAATAATGAAATTAAAATCATGATTTCCACATTTTATGTATACACACATTAAATTTTACAAGATTATAATGTAAATTTGTTCAAACATTGTGCATGTTAATTTTGCATTTTAAATCACATTCTGTTTTTGCTTTTTAAAAAAGAACGTTTAATCAATTATTAATCATTTAGTGTCCGCAAGTCTATTTTTAAAAGATGAGTAATAGCAGTGGGCACAATTAAAATTGAAAATTAAAGACAAAAATAAGAATTTAATTTTTAGTTGTTAGATTAATTACTAATTACGTTGTCACCAGAAAACCATTAATTAACACAACATGAGAGTGACGTTGGCGCTAGTTGTATTTCATCTTGTGAAGAATCTGATTTTTTTTTCAGTTTGCAAACGAACCTGTTTACCGGCAAATAGCGATAATAATTAAAACGTGTATAAAAAAATATAAATTACTGTAAATTATGCATAAAAATATATTGTTTTGAATAAAATTAAATATTATAGTTAAAAAAAGTTTGTCTTGTATCAATTTTTTTCAAATTTGAAATTTTTTATTAGTCATATTTTATTTCCTTATTTTTTTTTTGCACGAATTTTAAAGTAAATTTTACGTTGGTGCTTTGCTTTTACGCGAGTTTTGAAAAATCACAGTCCGTATCCCCCCTTTTTCAAGGCAAGTTACGTCTATTTTTGCACGATTTCGTTTGCGCATGTTTTCTGAGGAACCTATCTATCGCGTAAAACGAGACCCAGGTGTACTGTATAAAGAAAGCAAAACTAAGGAAGAAGAAGATGAGGAAGAGTCTAGAGGATTACTATATCCACCTAAAGTGGATGGTATCAAAGATGTAGGTTGAGTTAATTTGACACTTGTAATTCAAAATGTAATTAAGAAATTATTTTATATTTTTATACATTTATATAACTTTTAAACTTTAAGTTTAAAAGTTATATAAATGTATAAAAATATAAAATAATTTCTTAATTTATTTTTATCATTTTAATTATTCTATTACAATTTTAATCATGCATTACTTAACTATAATTAATATACATTTCTATTTTTCCCAAAATTTTTACTTCCTTTTTTTGTATAACTTTACTTTCCTAACTCTAAAAATTTATAACTGACAAAAATTTATATTGTGATGTGATGTGATGTATTTGGCTTCTCCTTAAACGAAGTCAAGAATATCTCAGCAACTATGCCCAGATAAACCTGTTAGCCACTTTATTTTCCATTCCCCACTCTAAGTCTTCCCACATTCTGCCCCATCCCATTTCCACAACATAATCTTTGTCAACTCTATGGCCTTTAAATCTAAATCCCCTTTATCTTTTCGCAAACCCAGCATAAAAACTAATAACTCACTTTCTGTATAGTCACTTTGTTCATACCTATTCTCCCATAACTTCATTATCTGTACCCTTTCTGCTTTCAAGCATTTACATTCAATCAACAGATGCCTAATATTTTCTATACCTTCCTTACACAATTTGCACACTAAATCACTCATAGTTTTCCATTTACATGTATATTCTCTTGTTGCTAAAGATCCCGTTCGAGCCTTAAACAATAAACTACTTTCCTTACTATTATCATAAATTAACTCACTTCCAATATTCCGTTTACTTCTATATATATTTAAACTCTTCTTACCCTCCATACTACTTCATCTCTCCAACTCCCTATTTTTTATTAATCCTTCTATTCTTTTATCCCATTCCTTACCATTATAACACTCAACAATCCTCTTAACACAATCATCCCACCTTTTATACAAGTATACTGATATAAATTCTTTATCCAAATCTTTTGCATACCGCATTACCTTTCTCACTCATCTTGTTACCTGCCCTTTATTCATAACCCAATTAAACACTATTTTGGCTATTCTTCTACTATCCATAAACTGCAACCTACCAAACATTTTCATTTTACTTTTTGAATCTGTCATATAGAAACTTGACCATCCCATTTCTCCTTGAATTGCCTCCTTTGCTGTCCACATCTCTGCATCTAATGCATGTCTTCCTATTTCCCTTTGTACTTTCTCTAAATAATCTAAAATCCTTTTACTAACACATAATGCATCATTACCATATGTTAACCCTGCTACTGCAACTCCCTTCCATACAATTCTAGCTACATCATATTTATTATATGAAAATACTGTTAGTTTCTTTACCGAACCCTTTCTTTTCTTTGCTTCATTTACCAATTTTTTCTCCCATTCATCCAAGCAATTTTCCTGATTACATAAGATGATTCCCAAATACCTATATCTATCCACCACACTTAACTTTATATCCCCCAATAAAAAAACTACATCTTCTCTTTCCCCAGTATTCATCATCATTATATTTGATTTTTCTTCACTAAATTATTCTGTATGCTAACTTCCCCTATGAACACTTTTTAAAACTAATTATTTTATAATTAATCAATATATTTATTTGATAAACTATATTTATTAACATAATATTTAAATATGCCAATTTATTTTCTTTTTCTTTCTGTTGTAAATTTTATATTTATATCTAATTTATTAATATCTTCTAGAAAAAAATCTATTTGTCCTTGGGTTTTGTTAAAAATTAACAATCATCACATATCTTTTTATAAAAATTAGAACATTTTTATTATTCATTAAACTTCTAGTTCCTCCATATATATAGATATATTTATTACTTAGCACTTCACTTAATGCTCCTCCTATTAATAATCCTTCTTGTTAATATAATTATCATGGAAAATTAAAATGCAAAAAAATACATGATATTACAAATAATATTTAATACTATATAAGCAACGATTACAAATAATACACAAAAAGCATAAAAATAATCTGTGATTGTGAATATAGCAATGTACATTTTATTTTTGAAAGATTGTCAAGCTGTCTTCCAAAGAAGAATCAGTATAATATAGGAAATGGAAGTTGTAAAAAGAAAATAGAAACCAGAAGCATTAATAATAGATTTTACACTTATCAGAAGCATTAGTAGTAGATTTTTCACTTAAGTGACAAATTATTATGATGAAAATCAGTTCATATCAGAATAAAAATTACTACTCAGTCAATAAAAGGTACTTACGTTTCTTTAGTATAATAAAAGCTTATTTAAAAAATGAGCAAGGATTTTCGAATCATGTCTTTTAAAAAAGTATATCTTGTATCAAATAAATGTTTTTATTTGTGTCTACGATCGATTGTAAAAGTCAAAATGCCATTACTAAAGGTGTTAAATACTGTTTTCCAAAAAATATTCACTTAAATTCAAATTATAATCAAGAATGTGCTAGAGATTTTATGGATATGAGCTAATTCCAGTCTTTTTAATTGTGTTTGAATTTCAATACCACAACATAGTATTTGAAATTAGTAAAATCTCTATAAGTAACATTTATGAAGTTCTTATGACCATCATGCATACAGCAAGAAAAAAATAGACATTGGCAAGAAAATAGTTATGATGATTAGTATATGAATTGAAAAGGTTAGGAAATATTTTTTAAAAAATTTAAAAGTTTGATAGGAATTTAAAAAACAATGTATTTTAATGGTTGTATTTTTATGTGTGTTCAAATTTTGTAGATCTGATGAAGACTGCATGGTACAGTCGAAACTGTAATCAATAATAAAAGTTTTTTTTTGCTGAAAAGTGAAATGTGGAAGATTTTTGAAATTCAATATTATATATGATTAGTATTAAAAGGAAATTTTAAAGAGAAGAAATAGAAAGGTTATTTTAGCATTTATAAAGTGTTCAAAAGTTGGAAGTCAATTAGATGTAATCCAATGGCTTGCCCTGCCTATTTTTAAGATATGAAGACTTAATAAATCAAAGTTTTTGAAATAAATAAATTTTAAAAAATGTTTGTTTACAATGTAACTGCCTTAAAAATAGTAAATTAATAAAAAAAAATTTTTTTTTTTAATTTTACAAATCCCTCATACCAAATAATGAATATGACAAATGTGTAACATTATACTTAGTAGTTAGTCTTAATTTGCTAAGAATGACATCTAAAATTAAATATGTACATTATTGTCAACATTGATGGCCTCAAAAATATTATCATAATAAAAATTAACTGTTTTTTGAAAATAAAAAAAAGTAAAAAAAAGAAATACTTACGAGATCAAAATCAACTGCATTGATCTTATTTTCATTCTCAAACTGTCTTCTCAAATCAAAAAAAAATTCATCTGACAAATAATGATTTAAAAAAGTTAATAAACAAACATAGCAATGTATATTTTAAAAAAATTAAAATAATATAAAAATTGAGATTTCAAGCTGACAATTAATTACAGCCTGTAGCTTCTTATAATATGCTCCATTAAACATATAAAAATGTTCTAAGATAAATAGAATTATTAAAAAAATAGACAAAATCATTAATTTATTAAATTTTATATATATTTTCAGTGGTAAAACTGATTATTTCTCTTGTAAATTATTATAATGTATCTTTTTTTTTTTTTTGTTAACGATCTTGACCAGTGGCTCTCAACCTTCTTAATGCCGTGACCCTTTAATACACTTCCTTATGTTGCGGTGACCCCCAACCTGTAATTTTGCTACTGTTATGAATTGAAAATGTGTTTTCCAATGGTTAGGCGACCCCTGTGAAAGGTTTGTTCGACCCTCAAAGGGATCACGACCCACAGGTTAAGAATCACTGATCTAGACTACAGTGGATAGGTGAGTTAAAATTACAATATATTTAGAAAATTAAAATAAGTATACATATTATTTCAAACTTAAAATTTACTATAGTTCATGCTATGACCACAAGGTAATGATGCGATAACACTTCATGAATAGTTTTAATAGCGTAAACTATAAACATTCATAATACATTTTGTAACGGGATAAGTGGAGCAAGCTCCACACTTGAAAGACATTTATATGTGATGGAAGCTGTGGAGTCTGCAAGATAACTTGGCATATATAAAAACCATATATTTTAGTTTACTCATTTTATGTATTAGAAAGCATGAATAATAAAATATCTAATCTACAAATCAGAAATTATTTACTTACCCTAATTTGCAACCAATTTTAATTTATGAATGTCAGGCAAATCAGGATATTTATTTACTAAGTGCATACTGATGCTAAATCTCATTACTCTCTTTTAAACTAGCCCTTACAAGCAAGCAAATCGGAAATATAGATCAAGAGACAAATTTTTAATTATCATGTTGATATAATAAAAGAACACATGATGAAATTACAATATAATCCAACAGAATAACTGGCACTCATAGATGTTTGTCAAATCCAAAATAAATTAATAAATAAGAAGGAGGACTATTACAAAGTATACATAAATAAAATATAATATAAAATGAATTAATAATTAACAAAAAAACAATAACAAAAATAGATAAATAAATAAATACTTGATGTGAGCCACAACATAAGCTTTCATTTGATCGATCGTAATTTTTTTTTAAATTTAAATATTTTCTTGATCTGGAATTTTACTATTACACATATTAAAATATATAATATATATTGAAAATTATTTGTGAATAAAATCTGTGAATCACTACTCAAATTTATACACCCTTGTAAGGAAAAAACTTACAATAATTTTAAAACAATAACACATTATATTGAATATAACTCCAATTACTTATCATGCGAGTTGCTTGGTAACTATAACTTGATGTTGATTTGTTAAAACGTTTCTCTTATGAACTTGGATAGAAATTTTGTATGACTATTTCAATGTAAATGATTATAATTCTTATAAATTTACACAGGATGAAACTATCTCTTCACTATTAAAATATATATATATTTGTCTCTTAACATGCTCTTTAATTTATTATTATAAAAGGAAACTATCTCTTCTATATAATAAACTAAATATATTTCTCCTCAAGATAGTTTTATTTCAAATAGAAAAAAAGATTTCTTTATATTCATCGTTCACTTAACATCTAAAATAAATATGAATATATTCATCCACATCATTATTGTGACTAGTATATTCTATGATTATCATATAAGTAAAATATCTTTGTTTAATCTTCCACAACATATGCAGCAATACTCTGTTTAACTTATACATAAAACTTTGAGGTTTCAATCCTTGAAAATAAAAATTCAATAAACATCAGATGTTTTTTAACACGTGCTATGTTTTATCAAAGAAATGGAATTAGCATATTTGCATGTCATTAAACGTAGTAGCAAACTATGATTATGAAGGCAAAGCGCTCAGCTCGTTTGTTTTTAGTTATCTATTTTATATTAACACTTTATAGCTTTTGGGAACAGTTGTGCTGCACACGTGCTAGAACAATTAACTAAGTAAATAAATAAATCATAATGAAATATTTCTTTACTAATGCCCAATTTCATAAGTTTATTTTACATTAGGAGTAATATTAATATTTTACTATCTCATTTTGATATATATATATATATGTCTGGATACTATACATTAAAATAAGTATTAGCCAAAAAAGAAATCGATATTTGTTGGTGGATATTTTTTTTTATATTTATTAACTCTTATTTTAAAGAACAGAAATAATGCAAAAGTATAATGCTAATAAATGTGTATGTTTATAATTAATTATTTTTATTAAAGCTTACATATATCAGTAAGATGGCGTAGGTAGTAGTTGGTTAGGTATACTGTGGATGCTAAGCGACGCTGCAGTACTATCAAGAACCCCCAAGAAGCCTGCAAGTGATAAATTTCTATCCAAAAATCACTGAAATCGAAAAATTATAACACCTAAGGCAAAGTAAATCAAACAAATCCTTCTAAAATACAAATCAAAAAAATAATTTGAGGCTTTTTGGGGGTTCTTGATGATACTGCAGCGTCGCCCAGTGCTCACAGTACATCTAGCCAAGTACTACCTGTGTGTATAATCAGTTAAAGCACTTTCTTTAGTAATATTTTATTAAATGTTATCCTTAAAATTGAATGTTTTTATTTTTTTTTAATTAATAACAATTAAATATGAATTTCTTATCTTAGATATGATACCATTTCCAACTTTTTACACCTAAACTTTACTCTTACAGTTTCGAATGTCCTGCAGTCATCATCAGAGCTACAATATCCAAATATATAATCATACAATTAATACATTATATTTATATACATAATCAATAACATACATTTTAGTCTGATCATTATAAATAATCATTTTCCATTTTATTATTCTACTCTTAAGTAATTTTATTTCCTTATTTATAGTATTTTATTATTAAATTATTCTAAAACAATTTTATTATAATTTTAAAATTTTAATCTTTAAATTCTATTGTTTAATCTATCATTTTTAATTATATTTTCTTAACTACTTCTAAACTTTCTTTATTTTTATTATATATTTAACTATTAACTTTTTTATATTATAAATTACCTTTTTATTACATTACTAAATACTTACATCTTTATAATCCTATTTCCAAAAACCAACTGACAAATTTTCAAAAATTCTGATACTTGTTTAATATCTCCCTCTATCATCATTATCAACTTTATTTTTAAACCTTTTTATATTGAAACTATTATTAATAATAATAACTATAATTATTCATACAATTATTGTCTTTACCCCAAAATCCCTATTAAGATTTGTTTTTATATTTTTAATCAATATTGCCTCTTTAATTTTCCTATTCCTTCTATTACTTGTATAATTAATCATTTTTATATTATCCTTCTCAAAACTATGACCTGTTTTTAATGAATGCAAATAAATAAGTGACCTCTTATCATACATATGTTGAACTAATCTTGTATAAATTGAATTCTTTGTCTCACCTACATAATTAGTTTTTATATTTTTACTTTTACATGACTTACATCCAATTTTATATACCCCATTTATGCATTTTTCTACTTTTCTTACATATTTATTATCTAATATATTAAATATATTTTTCTGCTTTTATTTACTATCTTAAATTTTATTACATTATTAAACTTTTTATTAATTTTAATAATTATTTTATACATCCTTTTTACAATACTATTATTATAAGTTCTAAAATCCATATCTATTTTATCTTTTCTAATATTATCTCTTTATTTTTATTCAATTTTTCTTCTGATTTCCTTATACTTTCATCTATAATTCTCTCTGGATATTCATTATTTTTAAATTCTTTAATTAGCAATTCTACCTGCTTATTATAATCTTCTTCATCTGAGCAATAATTCCCTAGCTCTATATATTCTTGAATTTATACAACTTTATTTTATATTTTATGTCAATATTCGAATTCCAATTATTTATATTTCTATCCATATTAGATTTTTTATATATAGATGTTTCTATCTTGCACTTACCATTTCTATATGACTTCTTTAACAAAATATCTAAATATGATAATTTATTATCGTTTTCTTTTTCTATTGTAAATTTTATATTTTTATCTAATTTATTAATCTCTTCAAGATATATATCTATTTGTCTTTGATTCTTGTTAAAAAATAAATAATCATCAACATACCTTTTCATGAAAATTGGACCATTACTATTATTAATCATTAAATCTTCTATATTCTCCATATATACAAGAAAATAAAATTAGTTAAGAGTAGAATAATAAAATGGAAAATGATTATTTATAGTGGTCAGGCTAAGGTGTATGTTATTGATTATGTATATAAATATAATGTATTAATTGTATGATTATATATTTGGATATTGTAGCTCTGATGATGACTGCAGGACAGTCAAAACTGTAAGAGTAAAGTTTTGGCGTAAAAAATAGTATTGTTAAGTGTATAAGAAAGTTTAAAATGGTATCATATGTAAATATAGAAATCAATACATAAAGAAAAAAAGAAGAAAATTGTATTATTTCCATAATTTCTTATCTTCAGAATTATAGTAAATCTAATCTTTAATTTATAACATTTTGAACCAGATAAAGAAAATAATAAAATAATATTACCACTTGCATTATACTATTCGTTTTATAGAGCGCAATGTTAACTCCATAGTGTTGTGACACTACAACTCTTTTCCTTCCCCTAATAACTGAATCTTAATTATTAGAATCGCCGCCGAGGGCGCCACCAAGGATTTCTCTCTTGGAACCTGGCCACGAAGCTTTACGTAAACCTGGTCTTATTTATTTTCGAACGGCGATTCACCGATTACAAATTTTGTTTATAATCTGACAGGGGTTTTCACTTAAGGACACTAACTAATTATTATAAATAATTAAAGAATTCAAATATACGTTGGGTACAAAAAAAAACTTTCCTTTATTATTATTATTATTAATAACATTATATTTCTGCCCGATCCAGAGAGAACTGACTTACAATTTCTGATTTTCAAACTGTTAACTTTCTAAGTATTCTTCCCAAATATCTACCATGGATTTACTCGCGCCGACACTAACACTTCAGATTCTAGCAGGCGTGTATACAAAGGCGACTTATAGTATATAATCTTTCCTGAAGTTTATTTTTAAACCCCGCTTTATTTGGTAAATAAATAACTTGCAAAAACTTAAAATGAACGTATAAGTGTCTTTCGTTTTCTTATACTTTCAACACTTCCCTTATTTTCTGCTAACAAGCAAGTAACGCCCTAAGGTTCTCTGTTGCTTGGCAGCGCACTTTTATACCCCCACCCTGTTGTTACCCTCTAGATCGAACAGATATTAAATAATTTAACATACAGTCATACCAATATTTCATAAAAATATTTAACGAGAATTAACATAAATAGTTTACAATATTAAATAAATTTATTTCCCCACCTCTATTGTTGAAACATTCGTAACAAATATAATAAACGAAAAATAAATCAAAAATAAAGTTCTATTACGCTTTAACTAAAGTTCCCATTAATTGAAAAGTTTATAATTACCCTGATCGATCAGAGCGGAGTGGCCTGACTTTCATAGATTCACATTCCATTTGTCGTGCCTTTGTCCTTGTATATGAGAATTCTGGTGTGTCCATGGATGTTCCTTTGGTTGTCCGGCTAGCTATATACATTCCTTTCCATTCCTTGACTCTTTCGGTAGCTTCATTCAGATGGAGTGGCGGCCAATTCCCCAAAGGGGAAGGTTTTGATAACTTTAGCCGCTATGCATTTGAAAAGAGTCCGCAAAATAAGTTTCTATAATAATTTCTGATTCGGAGCACAGCTTTTCTCTTTTTTTTTTCTTTATTGTCCTTGCTGGTCTCTCAAGTCAACTGACTTACTCTAAAAGCGATTTTATCTCCTTTTTCTTATCTTTTTTTTTTCTTTTTAATTAGCGTAACAGCAATTATTAACCAAATACTTTTAGTTTGTGAAAGTTTCAACAATAGAGTCTAATTACTACCAACAATCTAATTTTGTTTTCTTTCCCCCACCCTTTTATCTCTCGAGTTTTCTCCCTTTTAATTAAACACTTTTAACATTTTTGACAATAAATTATATTTTATCTTTTTTCTTTTTTTTTTTTTAAATTTTTGCTCAAATCTATAGCAAAATAAAAGTTTAAGATTTTACCCTTCCCATTAAATTAAAATCATTTGTTAATTTTTTTATTTTACAACTATTTAACTTCGGACAATATCTATGATGAAATTATAAATACGTGAGCTTATATATATATATGAGCTGACTTAAAATATCAGCTCATTGCCCCATTTGTCATATAAAAAAAAACAACAAAAAAAAAAACTTTAATTGCCCCGAGGTGATTTGTCCCAACTTTTCTTGGGGTTATAGTTACTCGTACTCGCGGGTTCGTTACAGTTCTCCCATCTAACTTTACTTTCTCCACCTACCCCCTGGTCCTCCCATTCTATATCTTGTAATATTTCTAATGCTTCCTCAATGGATAGCCGACGGTTTTCGGCCAACTTACGTTGCACACCTGACGGAAGGTTAAATCTGATAGTTCGCACTATCTGGAATTGATCCATCGGATATACCTCCAAGGCTCTCAATTTTGCCGCTTGACGTTGGAAAAACTGACTGTACGTACCGTCTTTGTCCGCTTTATACTTTTCTTGCGATATCTTCATGCGTATGGTTTCTTGTTTCTCCACGCTCCAAAACCCTCGCAAAATCATAGTTCGATATTCTTGGAATGTAGGGGGTTTGTAATTTACCGCCTTCCACCATTCCCTAGCGGAACCACTCAAATGGCTCGTTGCTATTATGATCTTCTCTTTTTCTTTCAATTTATGGATGTAGAAAAAATCACCTAGACTGTCCAAGTAGTCAAAAGGGCTTTCCTCCCTTTCCCCTTTAAATGTTTTTATGTGTATAAATTTCGCCAACGTGACCCTATCGAACTCTTCTTCTCCAGATTCGTTGAGCTTTCTTTCCATTACCTCTTTCTCTCGGTTTATTTGTATAGCCTTCTTGTTCGGGATTTCTTTAGTTTCCCCTGTAAACTGCTCTGTCTCTTCGTTTTCTGTCTTTTCTTCCTCTTTACTGACTTTATGGTCCGCTGGGTCTATGACTTCCTTTTTTTTTTCATTGTTCCTATTCTTTTCCCTCTCTTTTAATTCATTCACATCTTTCCTCAATTCTTGTATCATGCCTTTCATTTCTTTTATTTCTTTACGGTCTTCCATTACAATTTCTTTGAGCTCAGCGATAGCTCTCAATATTTCTTGTAACTGACACCGCTTGGGGTTTTTAAATGTTACCACCGGGCTTTCCATGCTACTTTCGTCCTCAATCATATTTTATTCTTTTGTTTTCTTTAATTTTATATTCGAACTCATAACCCTCCCTATGAGAATACTGACATACCACCACCATCTGAAATCCACCACCCTTACTAAATTTTTTTTTTTTTTTTTTTAAAACTCTGATCTCTGGACGTTTCTCTTGTTAACGAGCCCGACACGTTGGAAGCGCTATTTTCTAACTTTCCTCCTCTTACCTCCTCTGTGACACTACAACTCTTTTCCTTCCCCTAATAACTGAATCTTAATTATTAGAATCGCCGCCGAGGGCGCCACCAAGGATTTCTCTCTTGGAACCTGGCCACGAAGCTTTACGTAAACCTGGTCTTATTTATTTTCGAATGGCGATTCACCGATTACAAATTTTGTTTATAATCTGACAGGGGTTTTCACTTAAGGACACTAACTAATTATTATAAATAATTAAAGAATTCAAATATACGTTGGGTACAAAAAAAAACTTTCCTTTATTATTATTATTATTAATAACATTATATTTCTGCCCGATCCAGAGAGAACTGACTTACAATTTCTGATTTTCAAACTGTTAACTTTCTAAGTATTCTTCCCAAATATCTACCATGGATTTACTCGCGCCGACACTAACACTGCAGATTCTAGCAGACGTGTATACAAAGGCGACTTATAGTATATAATCTTTCCTGAAGTTTATTTTTAAACCCCGCTTTATTTGGTAAATAAATAACTTGCAAAAACTTAAAATGAACGTATAAGTGTCTTTCGTTTTCTTATACTTTCAACACTTCCCTTATTTTCTGCTAACAAGCAAGTAACGCCCTAAGGTTCTCTGTTGCTTGGCAGCGCACTTTTATACCCCCACCCTGTTGTTACCCTCTAGATCGAACAGATATTAAATAATTTAACATACAGTCATACCAATATTTCATAAAAATATTTAACGAGAATTAACATAAATAGTTTACAATATTAAATAAATTTATTTCCCCACCTCTATTGTTGAAACATTCGTAACAAATATAATAAACGAAAAATAAATCAAAAATAAAGTTCTATTACGCTTTAACTAAAGTTCCCATTAATTGAAAAGTTTATAATTAACCTGATCGATCAGAGCGGAGTGGCCTGACTTTCATAGATTCACATTCCATTTGTCGTGCCTTTGTCCTTGTATATGAGAATTCTGGTGTGTCCATGGATGTTCCTTTGGTTGTCCGGCTAGCTATATACATTCCTTTCCATTCCTTGACTCTTTCGGTAGCTTCATTCAGATGGAGTGGCGGCCAATTCCCCAAAGGGGAAGGTTTTGATAACTTTAGCCGCTATGCATTTGAAAAGAGTCCGCAAAATAAGTTTCTATAATAATTTCCGATTCGGAGCACAGCTTTTCTCTTTTTTTTTCTTTATTGTCCTTGCTGGTCTCTCAAGTCAACTGACTTACTCTAAAAGCGATTTTATCTCCTTTTTCTTATCTTTTTTTTTTCTTTTTAATTAGCGTAACAGCAATTATTAACCAAATACTTTTAGTTTGTGAAAGTTTCAACGATAGAGTCTAATTACTACCAACAATCTAATTTTGTTTTCTTTCCCCCACCCTTTTATCTCTCGAGTTTTCTCCCTTTTAATTAAACACTTTTAACATTTTTGACAATAAATTATATTTTATCTTTTTTCTTTTTTTTTTTTTAAAAATTTTTTGCTCAAATCTATAGCAAAATAAAAGTTTAAAATTTTACCCTTCCCATTAAATTAAAATCATTTGTTAATTTTTTTATTTTACAACTATTTAACTTCGGACAATATCTATGACGAAATTATAAATATGTGAGCTTATATATATATATGAGATGACTTAAAATATCGGCTCAGTGTATATATTTTAATTGTGTATAAATATATTTTTACAACATAATTATAAATGCACATGGGTACATGTTATTACATATAAATATAAAAAAAAAAAATTACCCATATTAATAGACTGCAAAAAAGGTGCTTGGAGACGTTTCTCCCATGCTTCTTTGCAAGAATAAGCTTCTGACAAAAAGCATCTTTTTGCTAAAAATTAAATGATAAATATATTTTAAAATTAATTCAAAGTAATAAAATCCATTTATATAAATCAAAATTTATCACAAATAATAAAAATAGTAATTGTAATAAATAAGACGGATTCAGGACATTTCAAATTCATAAATGAAACACAGGACATTTCAAATTCATAAATGAAACAATCATATTTTTATGTTTTTTTTATTTTCTACCTTTTAACTAAAGCATTTATTCCCTATCAAGATGATTTTATGTCTATAATGTTAGCTTTTATACTCTACAAAGTCAACTTCCTTTAAAAATCTGATAATTTGACCATTATAATAACTTATTCAAGACAACACAATAATAAAAAAAAAAAAATTAAATATGGCAATTCATCAGTTTTAATCCAAGTCACAATTTTTAGAACAAATAAATTTTTACAATGATTATGTCATAACTCTTAGATGGAACACAATTTATCTTGTATGCTATATATAAAGTGTGCTATTTAAATAATAAACTGAAAATAGTAAAATGAAACAAGAATACTATTAAATTAAGTAAATGAAAGGAGTACTTTTAAAAACCATATTTAATAGAAAATGTAAGAAATTATTTGGCAATAAAATACTTACAGAAATAACATTATAAAAAAATCAAAATCCAATTATGGTGGACTGTAAGAAATCATGCAAAATATAAAATGGATTTGAGTAAATAAAACCACTTTTTTTTTAAAAAAAAAAAAAGAAATAAAAATAATAATATGCTATCTCTGTTATAAAAAATAAAATAAATACACTATTCAAGGCGGAAAACAAAAAAAAATTTTTTTTAAAAAACGTAAATGATTTGGGAAATCTGAATAAGGAAAGCAAAATTTTCTTTAATTCTATGGAAAAGAAATGAAATCATCAAATATTTTGGAATTTAAAAATAATAATAATATCATGAGTAGAATATAAAGTTTTGATGGCTTACATTTTTGCAGAGGAAATAATAATAATAATACATTAATTAAATAAGCCTGGTAAAATATAAACTAGTTACTTGTACAACTTAACAGAAAATTATAATATAAAGAAGTAGAAGAAAGTGAAACATTCAAAAAAGACTTCATGACAAATTGAAACAACATCCCTAAAAAAAATGAGGACAAAAAAAGGAAAGCAAATAAAAAATTTAACCAAACAAATGAGCCTCAGTCATATATCGAAATATTTTCAAAAATATGACTGGAGAACGAGTTAATTTTTAATTTAACAAAAAAAAAATTGCTAGAGTTAGAAATCACTACATATTACTATCAATAAACTAAAATAAATAGTATAAATTTTTAGTTTGGAAAACAAACAAAAAAGTAACAGCAAATTTTCATGAGATTTTATTAGGATGTAACTTGAAACCATTTGTATGGCAACAATAAAATACAAGTTAAAATGTAAAAATTGATCGACTACTACAGGTTAAAGATTTTAAATTACAATAATTTATTGAATATCGAAATAAATATATACATATTGTAATGGATAATGTAGTTTGGTAACGTCTGCCAGAAAGCGCCACTAGATAAGCAATCTAAAATTAACGTGGGTGATTTAGTTTGCAAGTTGTGTAAAGAAAGTATAGAAAATATTAGGCATCTGTTATTGAATGTAAATGCCTGAAAGTAGACAGGATACAAATAATAAAGTTGTGGAAGAATAAATATAAGGAAAGTGATTATACAGAAAATAAGTTATTGATTTTTATGCTGGGTTTGGGAAAAGATAAGGGGGATTTAAATATAAAGGCCATGCAGTTGACAAAGATTATGTTGTGGAAATGGGATGGAGCAGGATATGGGAAAATGTAGGACGGGGAATGGAAAAGGAAGATAAAGTGGTAACAGGTTTTTCTAGGCATAGTTGCTGAGAGATTCCTGACTCCGTATAAGGAGAAATCACAGTCCATCACACTACATAAATTAACGTTAATCAAGTTATTTATAAACGTAATGGAGAAGAAAGAATCAAAAGAATTTATAAGAATAATTAGGAAAAAAGAAATTGTTAAAATTGGGTATTTGAATATGCAAGGTGGTAGGAGACCAGAAAAGTGACTGGAATTAAACAAAGCAATTAAAAATGAAGAGCTTGAAGTATTAGCAGTAGCGGAAACACATCTAAGAGAAGAAGAATCTATTTTGGAAGACTTGGTATGGCAGGGTATAAATAGAAAAGAAAAAGAAAAAAGGGGTGGCGGTATAGAAGTTATGTCAAAAAAATATTTAAATACTGTTAAATGCCAAGAACATGGTGGGTTGAGATAAGGTTAGGAAGGCAAGAATGGATGGTGGCTATAGTGTTTATAGTGACATTTAAATTCATATTACTAAAAACCAACAAATGAATGCATGACTGATAAGCTTCATAATGATAAACTAAACATAACTAGGACTATTATACAGCCATTATTAAAACAATCTATGCACTAATTAGTTATAAAAGAGGACTATGGGTGAAATGCCTAATAAGTATAAGATAAACTTACTAATGTAAATGAGACTTAAAGTAATGACAGTAATATAGTAGCTATTATTAATACAACATATATAAAAAATACTTAAAGAATATCCACACTAATCCATTATTAAAAATAAGTCATACTTATTAATATATTAAAAAATCACCCATGCTCTCATAAAAGTATTTATTAAAGAGCAAATTAATAGATATGATAAGGCACTTGGAACCAATACATCAGAAGCTAAATACCTTCCATCAATAAATATTTAAAACTTGTCAATGCATGTTGCATCATCAATCTTCACATATAAAATAAATAATCATTAGCAATCAATCATGATTATGAATTTCACCTGCTTTAAATAATTACTGGAATATACATAAATGCTATTACATGTAGATTTATATAACACATTATATATTACTATAACTTCTATTACAGCATGATATCAAGATAATGGCTGTAAATAAAAATAAATTATTATTTATAGCATTTGTATTACACTTTGAATATTCCAATAGAACATTTTAAAATATTAATTAAAATACATATACCTATCAAGAAATTATACATTTAAATACTATTTAAAAATTGCTAAAACAGAGAATCATTAATATAAATAGAAGAACTATTGCCAAGCGCAATGAAATGTTGAATTTATCACATAGGAGAAAATAGGATTTTTTTACTGCCTTGATAAGGACTTGTAAGAGTTGAAAGCGCTTGGCAATAGTTATTTTATTTATATTAATGATTCTCTGTATTAGCAATTGACGAATTGTTATAATGTGTTTTATAAGTTGTACTAACAGAAGTATTATATTGATTTATTATTTAAAAACTGATAATAGTTAGATTAAGAGTAATAATTAGTTGTATTAAAACAAGTGTTTACATTAGAAACAGTTTATTGTTTTTTAAAATATTCAATAAAGAAAAAGATTTATAAATTGACTTCATTTACTTCAATTTATTTACCCAATCTAAGTCCTGTTTTGCCTCAGCAATTTATTTAAAAATTCTGATAAAAGTAATAAACAGTAGCAGACAATTTTTTCCATTATGGTGTTCCATTGTATACAGACTTGTACGAAGTTGAAGAGAAGATAATAATAATTTATTACACCAATTGATGATTTGGGAAATATTCCTATAAATGTTTGATTAAAAGACAAAAAGAATTAAATCCGTTCTTTGGGATAAAAATATTTTCTTTAAATAAAATTTCCACAGATATACTTAATACACACACCAATGAAATATATATTCCTATGAAATATCATTTCTTCTTTCATGAAAAAATGTTTTTATTATGTTTAACAATTATTATATCTATTTTGGAATAAATAAAATGGAAAATTTTATTTGGACTTTTTTATGGTATGAAACTCCTAGTCAGAAGTGAGTAAATACTCTATGTTTTATTAATTAACTTTAACTATTAATTAGAAAATGAAATAATTCAACAAAACTATTAATTTATAACTTTTTTTTTAAAAAAAAAAAAGTATAGGCTAATTTTTTTTAAAAAAACATAGTCTTAGACTTTACTTATGAGTTCCTGTAATACCTGCTAAGATTTTAATCATACAGACAACCTCAACTTCAAATATAAATTATCCCTACTTAGATTTTTAGGTTTTAGCCTGACAACATATCTATTTTGTGAATTAGTAATTACATTATGTTGGTTTAGACAATTATATATAATGCATTTAGTTTCTTTATCCCAAAAAAATATAGCATCCTTTATACCATAAAAAATAAATTTTTTTATAATCAAAGACTATACATTCACTACTAGAACCATACTCACCCTAACTTTATCTCGTTAACTGCTATATCCATGTAAATATGCAATACTCTTACAATATGAAGAATCAAAATCAAATAGTTCTTTACTACAATGGAAAATCAAAATGTCTAAATCATTGCAATTGTAGATTAGACAAGTAGTATTTGATGGCCCATAATTATCTATCAAATGACATGAAGTGAATTTCTTCACTGTGCCTACATAATTTTCAGCTATTTCTACACCACCTATTAACTGATAATTTCTTGCATAAGACATAAATTTTATTTCTAATACCTTACTTCTATTTTTTATATTATAAAATAAAAATTAAACCCCTAAACATCACATGATCACTACTGTATAGAGAGATTTGCCTCTTTTAATAAAGTAAAAATGGTAGATTAATTATTCAATCCCTTCTTACAAGATTCAAATCATTGGGAACACTAAGAAATCTTATATTCATACTATTAAAATATAATGTATTTACACATTCTGCATACCATTCTATTTTACACATTAGCTATAAATGTTCATCCTTGTGGAAACTTTTCTTACTTTGGAATCTAACAAGATCCCTATGTTCATAATTACAATGATACTCATGACTTCGTACTTTGTGATAGGAAAACTATTTTGGTTTTAAAAGTTTCATCTCTAATCATCATTATTTAATCTCATAGCAAATTTCTCTTTAATAAAGACTTTGGTCATTCGAGCTCTTTTTCTCTAATACTATCAACAGAATCATAGTTTGTATAATCACTATTGTATTTGCTAAATTGATGCTCTGAATACTCTTAGTTATCTTTTACTAAAATATGAACAACTAAAAAGTCATTAACTTCAGAATTATTATTAATCAATAACATCTCTTCGATCTTTTTCAGAATGGTTTGTTTACTCCATTTCTTCCTAATGTCAAATTTATCATCACCTTTTTTATATCATTTTGGATTAATGTCGCTTTTTTTTCCAAATGCACTTTGCTGACTTTATCATCAACAGCCTTTATTTGACAGTTCAATTAACCCTGCAATTCTTTTTTAACTATACCTATCCTATCTTCCACTTCTTATAAGATCATATCCACTTTTCTTTGTCTTTACACTAAATGCTACAGTACCTTATCCATTTTCTCTTCTACCTAGTCAATCCTTTCTCTTACTTCCTGAACTTTATCACTCAATTCTATTCTAGTCTCCTCTAATTGTTCTTTCATTTTGAATTGGATTTTTCCTATTTCTTCTTTACTTCCAACCTTTGTTTTTTGTATGATTTGCTGTATTCCACTTACTTCTAGCTGCAGACTTTCCACCATTATTCTCTGGTTTTCATCCATTCTCTATTGCAAGTTTTCATTCATTTTCTCCATTTTTTGATCCATTTTCTGTATTCTTTGATCCATTTTCTCCTGGTATTCATTTATTTGATCCATCCTTTCAACAATTAACTGAACATTTTCTTACTAAATGTATGATCATTTTCTTTATTCTGACTTATTTTCTTAGGCTTATTTTCCTAATTACAATCTGAGGTTCCTTAAAGATTATCTCAAGGCTTTCTTACTCTACCAATTCAGCTTGTGTTGCTGAACTAAAGCTATCAATTTCACTTTCTTGACAACTCTCTTCCTCATTCTCTCTACTTACATTCTACCAATTCAGCTTGTGATGCTGAACTAAGCTATCAATTTCACTTTCTTGACAACTCTCTTCCTCATTCTCTCTACTTACATTTTGTTCCATTATTTTAATAAATTTCAAAATTATAATGTTTCTTCATTAAGGTGAATACAAACTCTAAATGATTGTCTTTTTATCCGTCTCTAAATTTATCATTACATACTCTACTTTCATGAAGACCATTATATTTTTTTTCTTATTTTAACTTTTCTTAAATCTTTTTAAAAGTAAATTTCAATTCCACTATTAAATTTTTATTTATTACTTCTAAGATGTAGCCACACATTCATAATAATCTTTTTGAATTATAATATAACTTAATTCTTATTTTCACCCAGAAATTTCCACAAACATATTCTTCTCTTGCTATTTTTAAATCCCAAGTTCATTACTACTATACTATTTTTTCTTTAAAACAACTTTAAAAACTTTCAACTTTCTTATTTTTTATCAATAGCCCAGAATCTGCAATAATTTTGTCATTTCATCTTCCTACTATAGCATTCTAATCCCTATTTTGTAATCTTTTCCCATTTTTTCTATTTTATTACTGATTTAAAGTTTAGCAAATACAACAAGATATCTTAGAAATGCTTTTAACTCTTATCATAATTAAATTATAAAGGCCACTTATATATCTCTCTATTCTTGGATCTAAAATAATATCTATACCATTATGACTTCTATCTTCAGAATACAAACATATCTTAAAATTTCCTTTTTCTCTACAATCAGACTACCTTGTTTCACAGAATCTATAATGAAGCTTTTCATTGCTTATAATAAATTCATCATTTTTCAGACTTTTTCAGTCTGCAATCCATACACTTCTTAATACATATAAAAGCGATTTACCCGCTGAAGAAGAAGCTGTAAGTATCAACCAAAAAAATCAAATCAATTTAGGCCTAGTACAATATTTTTTAATTCTAATGGTTTTAGATAACTGAATTTAACTGTTTTGATATGATCATTCTCCATTTGTTTTTCAGCTACAACAAAAATCTAATACTATTTTATTTATATATAATTTTTTTTTTATTAAAAACCCAATTACACTATTTATTGTGTACATTTAAATTTATAACAAAATAATAAAAAACAAAAATTGAATAACGAGTACATTCTAAAAGTTATTTATTTTTGTCCTAAATGATTTATTATAGATTATAAATTAATAAAGAAAAAATAGGTAAACAATCTACAAGTCCTTTACTGAAGAATTTAATGCTAAATATCTTGAAGAACAATTGCATTGTTTGTTTAAAATAATAAAGAACATTAATAAAAGTCAATGTAGTGATAACCAAAAACATTCAAGTGATGCAGAAATATCTTCTAGATCTGTGTACATCTGGTAATCAGACCACATAAATCACAGAGAAAATTGTCCAAAAAAAATGTTTTAGTTCCATTATGAGTATCATTTCAATCTATCATTGTCACTCATTAAAATCAATCAAGTTCAAAAACATACATAGGTACAAACCTATATTTTCTTACACTGAAAAATTATAAATATAAAAAAAAATTTCACTTTATTTTAATAGTTAAGGTATCTATATAAATATCCAAAGATATTATAAGGAAATAGATTTTTTTTTTTTTCCAATTCATTTGTATAAGTGCTTGTAATAATAATAATAAATGATTGCTTTATTTATCATAGATTGATTTGATATTTATTAATGATAATTATCACTTTAGCTTCCTATCTTTCGTGATTTTTGATGAAAATCTTCTACGTCTTATCTTTCCTATTTCACTTGTATTTTTATCATACAGAAATTTCATTGATTAATTTTCTGAACGTAATACATCAAACTTTGTCTGATCGCATAAGAATATGATTTACTGATCTACAATAATAATCAAAAATCGAATACTAATTTTTGAAATAGCTTCATCTGAATAAAATTTCATCTCTAGTTAATTTAAAATGTTGACTAGCATGTAAACTGATATTAAATGTTAGATAAAAATTGTCAATAAGAAAAAACAAACATTACTATACTAGATTGATCTATGTGCCCATTGTTGATAGCTTTACGTCCCGTTGACGAATTAAGTAAATGTGATACCTATTAAACATTATATATATATAATCAAAATTACCCTAAATCCAAAACTCAACCAGACAGCCAAAAAAAAAAAAAATATAAAACACTACCAATGGTTTCACTGGCACAAGCAGTGGAACCATTGATAGTGTTTACATTTTGGATTGATTATTTATTGACTAGTTTAGTTTTATGCTTTTAATGTGTATATGTATACAAAGATTAAAATGATGAATCTAATAGTATTCTAAAATTATATTGAAAAAAAAGAAAGAAAACATTTCGCAACATCAATTCAGTAAAATAAACACATACGGTAACGGAATAAAGATAAACGTTGAGAAACTCGTTTTAATATTAAAATTGACCTCAAAAAAGTTGCCATTTTTAAGGAATGCAGCAATTCTATATTAAAACAGGATTGGTTAAAAAAAAAAAAAAGTGATGCTTAAAGTAGAATTTATGATAAAAACTATTATCAGAAAGGAGAATAATAATAAATTAAAATATTAACAAGTTTTTAAACAAAATTGTTTCAAAATGCTATCCCCCCCCCCTCCATCTGCATTTGACCATTCATTTGAAACAAATTAATATTCTAAATTTGTAATTTAAAAGGTTTATATTCTAAAATATCTTAAAAATTATCAGAACTAAAATGAAAGCAATAGCTTGAAATGTTTTTTTTTTTTGTAGTTAAAATGCATTAGTTTTGTTGCAATAACGCTGTTATTAAAATTAAACTGACTGCAATTATAACAGAATAAATTAAAGCTTTTCGAATTTATTATTAGTCATTAATTTTGCGATTACGCGATGCTTAATTTTATTTATAAATGTATAGGATTTTTTTTTATCAAAATAGCTAAACTATTTACAATTATTATTTATGATGATTTCTTTAAAGATATCATCCAAGGAGCAGATTCCGTGCATTATTGAACAATCAAGAAATAATTTTAATCTCGAGGCCATATGATATTAGTAGGCTGCATCTCATATCTAGGATATACTAAAAAAACATTTCATAATTTGCATGAATTCAGTGTTGTAAACATTTAAAATTTGTACAAAAGTATGAACATTTGGCTGGATGGTGGCTCAAACTTCATTCAGAAATGAATTATGGAAAGCGAAAATTTCAAGAAAAGTGCTGTGGATTATTGCTTTTGATATATTTTGCTTAATCTGTATTATTTAACTATTATCAGAAGTTTATAACCATCTTATTATTTCATAGTAATGATCTTCATTAGTCATTAACAATGCTGCAAATAGATATTGAAAAAATTGCAAGTTTGCATGAGCCACAAAGACCAATCCGAAGAAAAATTATAAAAATATTTATTGTTTCTATATATTTTAGTTTCACTTTTTTATATGCAAATAAAGTGGACTTTATTAAATTTAGTTTTTTAGCTATATCTTATAGATAAAAAACGTAATTACTGCAATTTTAAATGCCAAATTAATATACATAATATTTTACTTAAAAAAAAATTATATATTTATAAAGTGGCCCTTAATAATAAAAGTTTTTAGATGTATATTGTTATTAAAATATTACCATCAACTATGTTTAGTGTTGTATCAGTTAATGTTAGAGGTCTGAACTCTTGTGACAGGGCTTATGCCTTATCACACTGGTTTCATCACCAAGCCCCTGATATTCTTTGCCTATCTGAGACTAAGCTCCACTTTGGGTCTGACCCCCGCACCCTTGATCTCATTCATCACCTATGCTACTTCCATTACTCCTACTCCTATGCTTCAGGAGGAGTTGCAATAATCATCAATAAAAATTCCCCTATTTCCTTCTTTAAAATTCTACACATTGATTCCAATTGTTTAATAACCACCATTCAAATCAATAGTTTTTCTTTTAATCTGATAATTTTATACTTATCAAGGATTCAGACACACTTCTCAGGACTACACATACTATAAATCCCATCCTCAGAATCAGTCCTCTTCCCACTTTAATCATTGGATATTTTAATCTTACCTATGAACAATGTCAAAACAAATTTATGCAATTTCTAAATCAACAAATGGAAAGTGGAAGGAGATTCTTCCCTCAAACCAAAGTCCAGATCACTCATTGACCTCGTCCTCTTCTTTCCCGCCTTTTCACCAATTATCAAAGCTCATCTATGGCCTACAGTATTTTCTGACCACTTTGCATTAGAAGTTAGAGTCAACCCGAGAACTGTCTCACAGATTATTAACGAACTACCACGAACGATTTGTATGCATACTAAAGGCAATATTACTATCCAGCTGATATCAGATGCTTTTATCGCCTTTAACCAGTTACAGCTGATTTCTCTTCCTGCACTGACTGCTTGGAAGGCGTTTGTTGACACACTCAAATACCTAATAAATGCACAATTAAATCTGAGGGTCCAGTTTGTATGCTTCATGAAATGGACTCCATTGCCAGAGAGCTCAGCTCACTTCCTTATGAAGCCCAAACTGTCTCTAATATTCTGTCTCTAAAGACTAAATATAAGCACTCAAGGAGCCATTGCTGAGTATCTCTCAACTAAGAGAACCTGCCAATACCTTCTTCACCAACATTGCTGGACCAGAAGCTATCTAAGATGGGCCCTGGGCTCTGTCAAAAGGTCTAGGGCCCTAGGTCAATTGAGGTACAGGGCAATGAATACTCTGATTCTTTCATGTTGGCCAAAGTTCATGAATTTTACTACAGAAAATTCCAGCATCTGGGAACAATTAATTCACATAGGACTTTCGTCAATAGGGAATCAGCTCCACATAAGATCACTAAAACAAGGATCCTATTAAAATTTAAGATCGTTCTTGGATAGAACTCATCCTGGCCTACATGGCATTCCCAAGTTTGTACTCGTACACCTTCGTGCCTGCACCATCCCAATCATCAAAGGAATGATTGACCTGGCTGAAGGCACCCAGGAAATCGATGGACATTGCCATGATTCCCCTTATTAAGAAATGGGAAGCCCCACATCAATTGGACAATCTCCGGCCCATCTCGATGTTGCTCTTACTAGTGAACACAATTGAGGGCCTAATTAAAGAGGATATCCAAAACAACATCATAGAACAGTTGTCCTCATACCAAATTTCCAAGAAGGGGCTTGACTGCCGATGTCGTCAGCCACTTTTGCCTTCTCATAGATCATGTTCGCAGGAGAAGAATGTCCCGACCGATTGCAGTTCAACTCGACTTTCCTGTGGCCTTTGATTGCATCAGGATCAAAGTATTACTTAGTGTAGTGGAGGAACTCCAAGTGCCTTTGGCATACCTCCAGATGATAGAGAACCTTCTTCACAATCGGGAGGTATTTCTCGATGGTAGAGTGGCACCAGGATTTTAGCCCTGTATTTCCATTCCTCGGGCTCATCACTAAGTACTCTCCTCTTCACAGCCTATGTGAACCCATTACTGCTTAGCATTGAGGCTGTCTTTCCTGGGATAGCCATCCCTATGCTGAGGGAGAACATTCGCCATATTTTCTATATGGATAATGTGGTGGTGTTTCTCTCATCTCGGGGTGAGTTCATTAGGCTTGAGGAACTCCTGGACCAATTTTCTCACAAATTTGGTCTCAAGAGTAAACAGAGCGAAATCAGCCATATGGTCAATTCTATCAGGCAAGCAAATACCAAGTGGGTTTGAAGTCCCCCCTCAGAAATTTCTCGGCTTCCCCCTAGCCTCTGCCCAATCCATTATGAGAAGGGAAATCGAAACTAGCTAAGGTCAATTCTACAATAACATCACTATCTAAGGTGTACCTGTCCTTGTTGGGAACGGTAGTATTACATAATGCTACAGTATTGCCCAAAATAACATTATCTAGCAGGATTTTCTCCCATGGGCAAGTTTATCCAAAAAATTGAAACCTTATACAGAAAACTTTGCTGAGGAGGCAAGACTCCCATCATCAGCCTCAACGTATTACAAAAACCCAAGCTTCTTAATGGCCATAGCCTTCACTCGCTGAAGATTTTTTTACCTCTGACGAACTCATAATATACTATTTAAGATTTTTAAGGATAATCCCAATATGGAATGCCCCTTCCCCATTGAAAAAGGTAGAGCCTACCGATCAACCTCTGCCTAGATGGCGAAGCATTTGGCTACAAAAGCAAGTTACGGTAATTATTCAAAACTTCCAGTCGTTGGCTTCCCTTTTTCAGGGGAAATTATCATACTGGGGAAGTGTATCGATTAATTATCATATTGTAAAGTTTATCGATTAATGTTTCCCAGAAAAACTAAATCTGTTAATATACTCCCAATAGGAATCTCTCGATTTTCCAAATTAACAAAATTACATTAAATTGAGTCCTAAATTTATTGATTTTGTAATAAAAAATCATCCTTGGAGCACTCCACACTGGGGCCTTTCTGCACTACCAAAGGGGTTACAACATCAACCCCCTTTGTCCCCTATGTAACAAACAGGAGGAGTCCATTGACCACATTCTGATCAATGTGATTCATGGACTTAATCTCTGTAATATAGCATTACCGGATAAATGGCAATGACCCAGCTAACATTTCTCTTAAGGCCACAATTAAAAAAGGTCAATTCGGAACAATAAGACTGGCCATTTTCATTAACTTTTCAGTTTGGACCGCCAGATGTAGCATGATATTTGATCATGGCTGTGATGACTCAATGGTTAGTTGATTGTTCTAAATCCCTCTACAAGATAAAAGATGAGGATAAACGAACTTGTCAGCCTTGGCTAATTGACCAAACCTGGGGCCAGATGAGGCTAGAGACTTAATTCATGTATTTCTAGGCCTAAAACTTGAACTTTCTCCCATCCACTCAATAAATAATATATCCCATCTTTCACCTAAGACTAATCTAAACTTTAACTATGTAGATCTTTCATACATCCTACATATTTAATACATAAACTTTGCGTTAATTCCATTCTGTATAACTAATTTACCTATATCAACTTGTAAATATTGTTATAGTCCTCATTACTCTTTGAGTCAGGATAGTCATTAATCAATGGAATTTACAAACCTTATATATAGGTTTTACTTACTTTATATTCCTAGCTAATTATGCATATAATGCACTGCCTTAAGGCATTAGTGCAATCTTTGATTTTATTTATGTTTCTTTCATGCTTACATTAATTACCTATCATAATTTTCTTATGCAGCTCTTGAAACCATGTTATTGATCTAATACAACTTTTGATTTTTCTATATACATAGTTTGCATACCACATTTATAAACAAGACATTTATTTTTTATATAGCGCGATGTTTTCTATAATCTATAATATTAATAAGCTGATACACATGTGCTTTGCAGATGTCACAATATAAATGAATACTCCCACTTTTTCAAACCCAAGATAAAGTCTTTAAGAAAATGTAGAATGAATCCACCTATATTTTCCACCCAACTGTATATTGAAACAGTAAGGTCTGCTTTGCAGATCTTCGTTTCACCTTTTCACACCTACTTCCTACCCTCATACCTTAGTTTTAAACTCCAATCTATCGTAGTGTGTCTGCAATACACTTATATACCGAAAATCCTGCCTAATTTTAACCCACGAGCACAATGCTCATATTATATATATAACTTATTCCCAAATAAAATAAAATATTATGAATTATGTATTTGTTCACATAATTTACATTTATTTAAAAGTAGGTTATATAAGTTGTAATTGCGCACACACTATGATATGCATTTTAAAACATATCAAAATTATAAATTGTTAAAGTTATTTTGTTTGAATCTGTTTACAAATATATTACTGTCGTAATATATTTTGTTTTAAAATAAAATTCATTTAGTAAATATTCGTTTAGTAAATAGATTCAAATATTGCAATTTAAAAAGTAAAATCATTTTCTCTTAATTTAATAAAAGTTATTCCAAATATTTCTGTTTAAATAAATCAGGGACAATAGTTTAATTAGTTAATGTTCTATAAGTTTATCTAAAAACAGCAGATGTCCACTTAAGGTTTTCTTTAATTAATAAAAGTAATTTTTAATTAAATCTAGTTTGTAATTCAAATGTCGACAGGGAAAGTAACAAAAGAAATTAATTAATGTTGAATTCCTTTAGACATTCGGATGATTACAGCTGATAAGTCCGATATATTTTTGTAATGCTCCAGGGCAGTTCTATTATTAAATTCTACCATAAAAAGGAGGTTTTTCTTTTGTTCTCCTTTCTTCTAATGTTTCTAAGAGAAATCATTCTGAGGTCTAATGTTTCTAATCAAAATTATAGTAGTAATTTGTAAATCTTGACATGACAGAGTAGAGTGCAAGAAGGCTATTTCTCTCCGAAATGGTCATTTGCTGCCGTAGACCATCGGAAGTTATCACACAGGGAACCCCAGAACTGCTGCTGCTGCTGCCAAAAATATGAACATTTCCAGATTTTGCTGTTAAATTATATAAAAACCTGACCATCAATCTACCTAAATGCTTCTCAAGAGGTAACCCTAAATTAACCCAAGAGCTCTTGTGATAACTAACATGCTATAGCTATTTAAAATTGTTTTCCTTATATTTCACATAACTTCATTATGTATTTCTTTAATGTGTTAATATAATATAATCAACAGTTTTGCTTTATCCTTGGGTTAATATTTTCTATTTATAAAGTTTTCTTTTATTTTTTTATGATAATGTGTCAGAATCGTCTTTGACCGAGTGAACTATTCCCTTTATTGAAAGTAAGACGCCGCTATTAAGGCATATTTTAAATTTATAATTTTCCAATTTTATTATCTTGCAAATCACTCATTCGAGGGCGAATCTTTTCTTTAATATATAATATAATCACATAGTTTAAAATCTACATGTTATTGATTTTAATCTAATATGAGAGTATGTGCGAGGTCAATGATTAAATGTGTCCCCTAATGCATGATTGCGTATATAAATCTATACTTACTTTTCAAACCCGCAAGCATGCATTTTCCTATTTTAATTACCGTGTTCTACTTTAATTACAAAGTTCATCATTGACGTCGAGAATATGCGGACTTTTAAATGAATTTCTGGGAATTTGATTGGGCATTTCTCTTAATCCAAGTAAAACCCATTCAGTATGTTTTATATACACTAGTCTCGTACTGCTGGTAAATGAATTGGTTGTTGAGACCGCTTTGTTTTAATTTTCCAAGGACTCTTTTCGCTATTGCAGTTTCCAGGCAGAGGGTGTTCACAAATGACACCCCTGGGAATTAAACGCAATCGTCACCCAGTCGCTAAGTTTCGGCTGTTCATCAAAATACTTTCCTACGGGTTAGCGGCGAGATGCCCTCCGTAATTATTCCGGATCTTCAATATTGTTTTATTTTATATTTATTTTACAAAGCATCCGTGACTTAAACGTGTCATACCCTCCAACTTTAATAAATTCATTATCAGCAATACTGACCTCCCAATGTAACTCTATTATTATTATTCTCAAATAAATGCTTTGATCACATTCCCACTTTGTTGCTTAGTAAGCTTTTGTCCGTGCTATTCTCGAAATCAATAAATATTTTATAACACTTAATTTCAAATATTTTCTTAAACTTATATAATTGCTCAAAGTACCTCGCACATGTTCCTATCTCATCAAGCACATTATCGTAATGCTATTAGCCCGAAGAATAGAATATATCACTTTGCTTTAAAACCTTTTTGTCATTTATTGGAATATAATGCCAATAATTATTTAACACGCGTCCCTGTCTCATATAAGCAGACAGTGGCATTATACATTTAATTTTTATAAATAAATTTTATGAAATTATTTAAAATTAAATTTGATCTCTTATTTTATTTGATTCCTATCACTGTCTCGGTCTATATATATATTTTCTGCATTTCTTTTGTAAATCCATAGACGTTAATTAGCCACCCAAACTTCTTTTAGTTTAGAGTCTTTTGTTTCTCCCTGACCACCAGGCACTGGTCAAAGGTCATACTAGTAGTGGCATCAGATGCATTGTCACGTAGATGGTGCTGTGAAATTTGGGCTTTAGATTCGAACTTAGTATATCTAGAAGGCAACCCCTCCTAGAATGTTCAGTTTCGTGTCTGGGGTTTGAATTCTGCAGTGTGTTAGCGAGATAGACGATCCTGACTGTTACAATATGTATGGGCAAATCGGAAGTGTTTGAAAAGAAGAGCGTGAAGTTTACTTTAAATTACTTTTTCACATCGTAAATGAATGACGCCAATGAAATTTCTAGAATTTATGATATGTCATTCCTATAATTAAACATATGCAAACAAGTCATTTATTTTTTATATAGTGCGATGTTTTCTATAATCTATAATATTAATAAGACAATAAGCTGATACACATGCGCTTTGCAGATGTCACAATATAAATGAATACTCCCACTTTTTCAAACCCAAGATAAAGTCTTTAAGAAAATATAGAATGAATCCACCTAAATTTTTGACCCAACCGTATATGTATGGGCATTGATTTACGATGTGAAAAACCAACCGTATATGTATGGGCATTCATTTACGATGTGAAAAAGTAATTTAAAGTGATCAATTAATAAGTTCACGCTCTTCATTTCAAACACTTCAGATTTGCCAATGCATATACGGTTGGGTCTAAAATATACGATGATGTCATTCCTATAATTAAACATATGTAAACAAGACATTTATCTTGGGTTTGAAAAAGTGAGAGTATTCATTTATATCTGTGACATCTGCAAAGCCAATGCTGATCACTTATTGGCTTATGTAGATGTCATAGATTATAAATGAATACATCTCACTTTTTCAAACCCAAGATAAATGTCTTGTTTACAGATGAAATATAGGAATGACATCCACCTAAATTCTAGACCCAATTTCATTGACATCATTCATTTACGATGTGAAAAAGTAATTTAAAGTGATCAATTAATAACTTCATGCTCTTCTTTTCAAACACTTCAGATTTGCCCATACATATACGGTTGGGTCGAAAATATAGGTGGATTCATTCTATATTTTCTTAAAGACTTTATCTTGGGTTTGAAAAAGTGGGAGTATTCATTTATATTGTGACATCTGCAAAGCGCATGTGTATCAGCTTATTGGCTTATTAATATTATAGATTATAGAAAACATCGCGCTATATAAAAAATAAATGTCTTGTTTACATATGTTTAATTATAGGAATGACGTATCGTAAATTCTAGAAATTTCATTGGCGTCATTCATTTACGATGTGAAAAAGTAATTTAAAGTGATCAATTAATAACTTCACGCTCTTCTTTTCAAGCACTTCAGATTTGCCCATACATATACGGTTGGGTCGAAAATATAGGTGGATTCATTCTATATTTTCTTAAAGACTTTATCTTGGGTTTGAAAAAGTGGGAGTATATTTATATTGTGACATCTTCAAAGCGCATGTGTATCAGCTTATTGGCTTATTAATATTATACCACATTTATATGTATACATTGAAACTTTCTTATTGACATAATTTTATACTGTCATTGTTGTTTTTTTGTATTTACTCTAAGGTGTAAATAAAGTTTTAATTTTGAAAGTAAAAATAAATTAGTTGAGCAAAAAATAATAATCATAATTTTTTAATAATGAGTATTAAAATCTTTAGATGTTAAATCTTAAATTTTTTTCTTAGTCATATCATCTCATTGACAAATTTTTGAATAAATTATTTTCGTTACTATTGACCAACCAAGGGTCTATAATTGAAGAAGCATAACCTAAAAAATTAAATTCTTATGAGCTTCCAACCAATTTCCTTTATAATTCTTGTCCATTTCTTCTTTCTCCCTCTATATTTTGCTTCTTTTTTTTACTATAATTCATCAATTCCTTCCACTTTACAATAACTTTATATATATATTTTCAGTTTACTACTACATCTTCATCAGAACTACAACATAAAAATTGACAAATATTATATCAATACAACCAAAATTATTATTCTTCATATTTATATGAAATATGAAGAATAATAATTTTGTTGTATTATATAATATTTGTCTAATTTTTATGTTGTAGTTCATAAGACTCTAGTCACAAACTATAAAATATATAAATAAAGTATTTTAATTAAGATTATAATTTATAGCATTTCCTTACCAAATTCAATAATAAAATTAGCTGGAAATTGATCTTCATAAGTGTAATTGTAATGTCATCAATAGATTCAGGACATGGCCTTTGTGCTCATATGCTCCATATGTGGAATTAAAAAGCGTACTGATTTTTGTAATTATGGACAAATGCAAATCATGAAACATAGTTAACAGCTGTTGAATCTATGGTACGGTGATGGAATTGAAGGACTTAATAAAGCCACTGTTCTATCTATCTCATGATTGAAATCTACAAGCTACTTTGAAATTTTGTTAGTAATTAAGCTATCTAAAAAAAAAGAATCCATATGCTAAATAATCTTATTTTTGTTCATTGATATTTATAATTCTTTATATATGACCAAACATGATTTAAAATAATAAATTATTTTACTAATAGTAGTTATAAGTGGCACTAAAATAAATTTGATTTAAAAGTGGGCCATTAACAAAAAAAAAAAAGAGAATAGAATCATCAACTAATATTGGGGAATATTAATTCCTGATGAATTTATTGTTGTGTCTTAAAAAGGGCTCATTTATGTGCTACAAATTTTCAGTTGTTAAGTTTTTTAGTTGGACATGCAGAAAGTTCTTGAGTGTGGCATGTATTCTACAGTAAAACTATATTCTGACATTGCTATGTCTGGGCTTCTCAAATAACAACAATTGTGGCTCAGAAAAGAAATCCAAACAGAAACATATATTAAATTTCAAAAAAAATTCACATAGCATGGAAAGTTGTGAGTAAATATTTAATAAAATATGCTAAAGCTAATTTCCGTTAATCTATATATACAAAGAATAAATCATAATATAAAATAAATACAAATCACAGAATATTAACATGCCTGAAGGCCTACAAAACCCATGAGACCAAGTTATTCTTTAAATGTTCTGTTTTATCTATATACATATTTATGATGATGGAAATAAAGTTTACTATGTGATCTGTGCAATATGTACAGATAATACTTTTAATTGTTTTCTCTCTGGAAAGTAAAACTCCAGAAACATTGATGTTAAAAAAAAAAAATTGAATATTAATTATGCTAATTAGAATAGCAAAACTCTCTCCATACAGTAGTGCCACTCAGTGTCAGCAAGAGTAATCAATGGATGCCAGAAGGCTTGTGCATAAAATCCTTATCTAGTGCCTACTCATCCAAAATCCCCAAACTAGCTTGTGGCCTTCATCAGTGAGAAGCCTTCTGGCATCCATTGATAACTCTGTCTTGCTTTGAGTGGCACTACTGTATGGAGAGAGTTTTGCCTATTTTAACAACAGTTATGAGCAAGCTGTCGAGTTACTAAAGTTAAAGCAGTATAAGTAATTGCATTAATTGGAGAATAACTAAGAGTTAAAGACACTCATGTATAGACTTTAAAATATAAGAGATAAAGAAATGTTAAATTAATGAAAATGTATATATATTTGCAGTCCCAAAGTTGAGAGATAATTTTTGTTGTTATATCATTATTTATTGTTATTTAATTTATGCATTTATTAATAGTCTTCAACATAGAGAAATAAGCTTGCTATGATACGTAAAGTTTTGTGTGACAATTTATTATTATTGCTGACACAGCTGGGATTATAAATCCTCCACTTGTACACAACATGTTCGTAGATCCCCTTTGTGACTTTTAATTAGTTTACCACTGGATATTGAAGCCTATCATATCTTTCATTTGCAGGATAATTTAGGCTTATATTGGCTTTCATAGTCTCTATTTTGCCTCTACCTTTGAATAATGACTGGACCCTTTAGTTTTAGCTATTTAGTTCTTTTGTTGACTATAAATAGGTTTTTACAGTTGCCTTAATTGCACATTCATTGCATTCTCAGTTCACTGATCCAATTATCAATCCATTAAGCATTCTTCTATTTGGTTCTCTAATTATCCAGTAAATATACTTTTCATTAAGACTTCAGGCTGTATAATTTTATATTATAATAATTATGGAGTTATTTACTTTGTCATTTTACAAGTGTGTGCGAGTATATATCTAACTGTAAATACAACATTATTTTATTGTAAAAGCAAGTGTATATCTAAAACAGCTTTATTATTCTATTTTGCTGCATGGGTGTGTATGCATTCAACATACATAGCTTTATAGTTAACGTCAAAGTAAAAAGTGGCTGCTGGACGATTTCATTAGTTTCTACAGTCTAGGTACAGTGTTCTCAGATTCTAGGCTCAACTGGCAGAAATTGAAACTGAAGATGGTGTAAAACTTACGGAAGCATAAAAACAATTATAGAAGATATGTCGACTGGAAATAATGGAAGCAATAAAGAAGCCACCAGCAACAATGTTGAGGCAGAAACTACAGCATCAAACAGTCTGGAGATCTACAACCACAAAGAAAAAGAATTATTGATGGTTGGAGACTCTTCTGAAAATATGATAGCTACACTGAAATCACCACCGAGGTGCAGCAAAGACCGCCAGCATCCTGCAAGAATTAGAAACCCTCATGACTGTTAGTTGAAGAACCATACTTCTGGAGTGGGTATGAGTGCAGTGTTCAAGGTCAAGCTAGGAATATATATATGTGTGTAAAACAATAAATGTATAATAATTATGTAGAATAAAAATTAATAACTTTGTACAATAATTATGTATAATGATTGTTTGAAATAATTTATATATATATATATAATGATTAAATAAATAACTATGTAACAATAAATTTATAGCAATGTAGCTATCAATGTGTAGCAATGTTATTAGATCATAGAGTTGCATAGCTGGCTTATAAGGTTAAGAACTATCATATATGGTGAGGTGTGTAAAAAATACCATGCATATGTAAAAAAACACAATATATAGTAAGTATTTGAAAACCAGGCACTCTTCACAAACCTGGAGCTTAAATTGTAAATATAGGGGCTTTGAACTCAGACTTTCAAGCATCCTTCAACTATCTACACTATCTCATATAACTGATACATATGACCACACACATATAGAAAAGATAAATAACTACCAATATACATATTTCATGCTAAACCAGCACTCAACAGTTGGTCCAGATTATTATCTCCCACACATATATATAATCAGTGCTCAGTTTATATTAAGATAGCAAATCTTTACACTTTAATAGACAGGCTTCAAACTACTCCAACATTTCAGCCATCCATATCATTGAAAATCTGGTGATGGAAAGCCCAAATCCCAGCTGATGCCAATATTATTGCCATGTCCATGTTGAACTGAAATCACTCTGACCCCTCATGTATAGGGCCTTATCCATTTAAATACATAGAAGAAAGGGCATCCCTCTTCTATGTATTTAAATGGATAAGGTCCTATACATGAGGGGTCAGAGTGACTTCAGTTCCTCCTTTTCTATGTATTTAAATGGATAAGTTCCTATACATGAGGGGTCAGAGTGACTTTAGGTAAACATGGACATGGCAATAATATTGGCATCAGCTGGGTTTTGGGCTTTCCATCACCAGATTTTCAATGATATGGATGGCTGAAAAGTTGGAGGTTGGAATAGTTTGAAGCCTGTCCATTAAAATGTGAAGATTTGATCTTAATATAAACTGAGCACTCTTTATATGTGTGGGACATGATAATCTGGGCGAACTGATGAGTGTTGGTTTAACATGAAATATGTATATTGGTGATTTTTTTCTTTTCTAGGGCGAGCTGATGAGTGTTGGTTTAACATGAAATATGTATATTGGTGATTTTTTTCTTTTCTATAGGTGTGTGGTCATATGTATCAGTTGTCTGAGATAGTGTACATAGTTGTAGTGTGCTTGAAAGTCTGAGTTCAAATCCCCTATATTTACAATTTAAGCTCCAGGTTTGTGAAGAGTGTCTGGTTTTCAAATATTTACATATGAAACTTGTATCCTGCCCACCCCTCTTCTGTGTATTTAAATGGATAAGGTCCTATACATGAGGGGTCAGAAGACTTCAAGTCAACATGGACATGGCAATAATATTGGCATCAGCTGGGATTTTGGCTTTCCATCACTAGATTTTCAATCATATGGATGGCTGAAAAGTTGGAGTAGTTGGAAACCTCCATTAAAGTGTGAAGATTTGCTATATGAGCACTGATTATATATATGTGTGGGAGATGATAATCTGGACCAACTGATGAGTGCTGGTTTAGCATGAAATACATATATTGGTGATTATTTTTCTTTTATATATGTGAGTGGTCATATGTATCAGTTGTAAAAAATAATGTAGATAGTTGAAGAGTGCTTGAAAGTCTGAGTTCAAAATCTCCTATTTTATATATGGTAAGGTATGTAAAAAGTGGCATAGTAGTTTGTAAAGATCCTAGAAGTCTTAAGAGGTATATAAACCCCCAGAACCTGGTCTATATGTTCTGGTATTAATGTAATTCAGAGAATCCTGCCTCTGTAAGTCGAAAAGCAGGACTAGGGTTTATTATGTGCAGATCACCATGACCTTTTATTTGTAAATAGGCTCATATGTCATTTAAATTAAACTATTAGCTTACCATCTCAATTCTTCCTTTGTCAATTAATTACTTGTTCCTCACAGGACATAATTTACTATTGTTTAATTTTCAATTCTGAGAATTTATGTTTTTAATTATTTTTGATTCAATAGTTATGAAATGCTATATGTGTTCTCTATGAAACTATGGACTGTTATTGTTCACCAAACCTACAAACCAAAGATAAATTCTTAATATTTATATTTTAAAACTAAAATATTCAATTATGACTGAAGAAATTAACCCAAAGGCATACCTTCTTGCAGATGATATACTGATTAGTAAATGTTAAATATTGTTCAACAAGCAACCAATTATAAACAACTTCATAAAGGTGCTAGTGAAGCTACTAAAACCTTAAATTGGGGACTGTCCAAATTTATTGTTATGGTGGCCAATGTCATATTGGAAATTTTGCTGCACCTTCCCCTACTTTGTGAAGATAAAAATGTTCCCTATGTTTGTGAGATTTAAACAAGTTCTGGTCATGCTTGTGGTGTGTCACATCCTGTTATTGCCTGCAGTGTGACTATTAACAAAGGATCTCAGCAAAAGCCACAGATTCCGTTGAAAATTGACTTTTAATTTGAAGAACTAAAACTTTACTGTTATCATAAAATGCACATTTTGGTGCTTGTCTTATAGATAAAGACGTCGTTCAATGGTGCCGTTTTCATGCTAAAACTATAAAATATGATCATTCCCGGGGCGTTAATTATAATCATTTTGATGTGTTTTTTTGTAATGCGAAAATAAAAACAAAAGAAAAAAAACATCAAAAACTTTCTGAAGTGGTATTTTTATTTTTGTTTATATTTCCAAGCTCATATTGTGTTGAATATGATTTTAACCATTAAATCCATCTTGATAAACAAAAATAAGTTTAGAATTCTATGATTTAAAGCTGAAACTCATTAATTTTAAACAAATATTGTTAATCTTGCCAAGCATCATCCAAACAGACCCATCACATTGACAGTGTCAATCAATGCTACTAATTTAATAAATTTGTTTTATTATAAAGCATTTCATTAGATATAAATATCTTAGATGTATGTAATCTAAAAAAATAAGCACTAAAATATAAATCATCTAAAACTCACAGGTTTTTTTCATCCTATCATAATTATGTAATAGTTAGTAGAAGGGGTTGATAAAATGTTGAGAAATTTTTGAAGGGATCAACTGCCAATAAATTGGTGACCTTTGGTAATATTCATTAGATGTTTAAATATATTCAGCACATGTGTAATGGAGTGATCCCTAATTATTACAGATTAAAACTATAGCGTTATATAAATAACTCATTAGATCATAGATTTGTATATTTAGATGTTGTTCTAAAGTTTAGTAAGAATAAATAAAAAAAATAGGTAATCTAATCAAGTAATAATGAAGCTTCTTTAGATGTCAAAATATACAAAATTAGCAAACTCCAATGTTAAAATGATAATTGTCTTCATTAGTCAGATCTGTTCTTGCTAGTGTAACGAGCACAGACGTTCGTTACATTGTTTTTTTTTTTATATATTTTTTAAACATGAAAGTAAATTAAAAAGTTCGCATTTAAAAATTTTCTTTAAGAATTAAAAAATTTAAATTAAATATCATCTTAAACTCGTATATATTAAATCGCACAGATTTAAAAAATTATTAAAATAAAACTGTATTAAAAATAGAAAAGGTATTTTAAAAACAAAAACTTAAAAAGATTTAGAGATAAAAATATATCTTTGATTTGGAAAACAGGTTAATTAATCAGAAATGGAAATGATTGTTAATTAGTCAAATGTAAACAAGCCTTGGGCATTTAAATGTAAAAACAGCGGTCAGGTAGGAAAACAATAGAAACAAATAGCCAATAAAAGAAATCCATCGGGAAATCGGACCTCAGCAAAAGGATCATCACATCGATGACATAATGCCAAGTCAATCCTTCACATTACTATAAAAAGGAAAAGTTTGGAAATTATTAATCAGTGAGTTATTATGATTAATTACGATGTGACAGATAGATGTTAGTGCGGAGGTGCAGGAGAAGAGATTGAAGGACGCACGATTCAATCCCTTCAGTTGTTAGTAAAATGGAAAAATGAAACATCACTTTTCTTATATTCAGAGGACCACAGGATCATCGGGAAATTTAACGCTGGATTTCAACACGGCAAGCAATTGTAAAAGATGAACATTTCTAAAACCGTAAGAACTTTCTAAGATATAACGAACAATATTAATTTGAAAGCACTAAGAACTTTACAATTAATGAACATTAAATTAAAAACTTTTTGTATTTAAAATAATTGCATTAGTTTCCTATCTGACTAAAGTTAGTTAATAATGTTATTTGATGTATTTTTTTTTTATTTGTTTAAAATCATTTCCATTTATTTATTATTTTTGTTCTTTAAGTTTTATTTATGATTTCTGTTTTCCGATAAATTAAAATATATCAATGTTAAACTTAAGTCGGGCGTGAATGGCTGTATAGATTTGTAAAGTTATATTAGGGGAGGGTAATCTTAGGTTATTTGTTTCATGGTTAAATTGGGTCAATGGATTGGATATATTGGTGTGATTAGTAGATGTAATATTGATTCGCTACGGGCAGAATCGCTTCATACGCCGCACACTTCCGTTTGCCTATGGAAGGAATTATAAGACGGAGAACGCAGTTCCTTTCTATGGAGTTTTTTTGTTTTATTGCTCTTCTCATTGCAGATAGATGTAATATCCCTATCTCATGAGAAGTCAATTTCTTCTCTTAACTTTTTGGTGCTGTCATATTTTATTACATTGAATACATCGATATATCAGATGAATTGATGCCAGTTTGACTACGAATTTTAACCTAAGGTTAAATAGGGATAGAATGTTTATTTTCAAATGCAAATCTATGTGGTCTATTCATACTTGACCCTAAATAAAAATGCATTAAATTTAAGTTGTTTATAGACGCTTGCATGGATTGGTTATCGGTTAAGTATGTTTTGGGTTTTCATATTTGATCAAAATATATAGACATTCGATAAATAATGATACCTTATGGTGAGTATCTAAAATGTATTTATTCGGATGTCTTTTAAGTTATTGGTGACAATGCAAGTATCTTATGGTGAATACTATTGGGTTACATATAAATTTCCCTCCGCAATTGTCAGTAATCAATAATTTTGTATTTTGATCGTTTATGTTTCTTTTGAAATGTTTTTGACCGTGAAATCTATGTAACCGATCTATAGTCAACATTATAAACAAGCTTTCATAAATTTATATGTGCGAACTTAATTAAAATGTAAAATTATAATATAATAGTAATTAAATGTAAATTAAAGTAAAGTTAAAAATAATGTTAAAATGTAAACTGATACTAAGACAATTTTAAATCTTATATATATATATGCATAAATAAATGTTTGTATGTTAATTACTGGCAGTGGCTTATTTTATTTATTTTTTTTAATATTGAAATATAATTAGATAAGATATTATATTAATTAATCTCTGCTATTCCACTGAGCTAGTGACATGGTCTAACGACCAGAATCAAAATTTTAAAAAAAATTATTTTTTTTTGACTTACGTATCTGCCTACTTTATAAATTTTTCTAGGTTCAAATGCCTAGATGGCGCCCTGTAGTGCAGATTACGTTAAGTACTTTCTCCAGATCGTTACACTAGGAAAGTTTACATTTGGTTTTAATACATTGTTACACTAAAATTTTAACAGCTGTAATGCCAATGAATTGCAATTTATCTTATTACTGAGACAAAAATGTAATGTAAATAGATTCTCTGTTTTTTGTGTTTGGTCTGGATTACAGATCCAACTTACAGAAAACAATACTAGCACCAGTATTATAATTAATATAATATTTATTATATTTACATATATATCTAATACAGAATAATATAATTCTATTGTGGACTCTAGGATCTGAGTCTTAACAATCTACCACTTCACATACACCTGATAGCTTGCCTCACGGGTAGGAAGAATGACTCTTCTGGCTGTACCAGACAGCTTGCCTCGAGTCGGTAGACTTAGCAGTGTCCAGTCTTTGTGTGAACTTGCTTAGCTGCATGGACAAATAGTGTATTGCTATTGTAAGAATGCTTACTACTGTTTAGGTTAGCAGGGCTTCTCCTGGAGAATGCATACCATCTTTGTAGGTTAGACAGATGTTCTCTGCCTTTCCTTCAAAAGGCTGACCATTTATAGCCATCCCTGACCTCACTGGAGCATTCGGATTCAGAGATCATCATTGCTTATTGGCCTGTACTAATCATTGGCTAAGTGTTTAGCTATACATCAGCCTATTGGCCAGCGTCAAACAATGCTCAATTCGATCAAATAAAGAAGGAATCTGGAACAGTCCACTTCTGAAGGAAGGGAAAACTATAACACTGCTATTATTCTTAAGTTGATTAAAATAAACAACATAAGGTTTATCTAAAACAGGAAAAACTTTCTATATGTATTGCCACTCAGTTTGGTAATAAAATTAATGTGAAATTGATCAATTGCAATAAACTAGTTCAGTTAAATTAACTGTACACAGTGTTTCAAATTTATTGTATGGAAGTAATATAAAGACAACAAAAATATAAAATCATTCAATATTTTCTCTTTTGCTATTGTAGTGACATAATCTTCACTGAATTGGATATATAAAGTGAATAAATTATGTTTTATGGCAAACTTGAACATAGTTTTCATGGTAAAAACAACTGTTGTGTTTAAAAAATTATTTTAATATTACTTGCAAATGAAGAGCATTAATTTGATACTATAAAAGATTTTAAAGTGCTTTTTTCCAAGTATATTTATAGTTAATAATTCAGCTGGGAATGCAGATATAGCATTATAATTTAGTTTACATGGAATAATCGAATCTACTGTAATAAGTTGTGGAACATAACAGAAAAAATAATTCCTTTTAAAATTATATATTGAATGTGAATTTAGTCACATGATCTTTTGTTAAATAAGAGTGAAAGAGGTTAGGGTAGAGCTTCTAGTGTAGTAAAATATATTACAAATAATTTTGTGCACTAAAAATAAATGCTGCTTGCATGAAAACCAAATGTTAAAACACTTAAGTAAATCCATTTTCATTTTCATTAGAGAGCATTCCTTTCAAAGTACAAATGTTAGAATTACAATGCATTAGAAGGACTGAAATAAATATTGTAAACTTTGCTATGAATTAAAAATACAATAGTATTTAATTAATTGTGGTTTTTCATTTTATTAAACAATCTAGTTTATAATTATTCTAATTTTTGCTTTTTGAAAAGACTACTTTCCATTAAAAATGGATTTAAATGATGTCTTTTATCATTTTTGTGCCAGTGCAAAAAGAGTTTACATGAATGAAAATACATATATAATTAGAATTTAATTTATATTATAAATAATGGTGGCAAATTAATTTTTAGTGCTCACAAAATGAGTAATCCAATAAATATATACTCAGAGCAGTCTTAGTAGTTGCTATTATTAATGAATAAGAAAGTAAAACTTCACATCATTGTTAGAAAAATACCACAAAACCTTCTACCACAACAGTTGTTTTACTAAATAATATATCATTATTTCAAAAGTAACTTATTTAAAAAGAAAAAATTTAGTTATTATTTAAGGTTCAATAGATTATTATGACTTTTCAGTCAAATTTCTTCTTTATAAGATATTGTAGATTAAAAAGTATGTTGTGTTTAAGTTTTATTTTGGTATTCTATAATTAGATTGGGGGGGGGGGTCAAATGAATAGTAATCATTGGTGAAATACCATTCATATTTATAAGATAAAATCCAAGCTATAAAATATTCAAGATAGTTAAATTGCTGACTATATTTGGCTTCAGTAAGAATCACCATCCATATCACTTTGTAAAGTAAATAATATATTAAAACAGGCAAAACTCACTATACGTATTGCCACACACAGCAAGCTAGAGTAACCAATGGATGCCAGAAGTCTTGCGCATAAAATCCCTATCTAGTGCCTACTCATCCAATATCCCCAGACTAGTTTGTGGCTTGTGGCCATCGTCAGTGAGGAGCTTTGGATCTGAGAGCACTGCACCAAGATCTTAGGATCTAATGCAACCCTCCAACAACCACCTTTTATCACCATTTAACTACAAAACTATGAGTCTCAAACTGTTTTAACAACAATTATACACAAGCATAAGAGGTGGTGGTCATGTGATGTTTATTGGCTTAAAAAATATATTAAAAAACTTTTCAGTAGTTCAATAATCAAGGAAAATTAAAACATTGTAAAAGCTGAGACTTGAAATCAAAGTTGCAGTGTAGTTATAAATGAGTTTAAAGCAGTTAATCATGGGATTTAATCTCACTGGATTAGTGTACCCCATGAGCAATAAAAGCTGCATCACATTTTAAGTAATGCAGTCAATTTTATCTGAACAATACAGATTAATGTAACACTTTTGGCTAGCTATGTTGCTATGAGCTAGCTATCTGAAAAAAAAACCCATTAAAATCCTATTTGTAATCAAAAAATTGTTCAGATTTAAATTCATATTGTGAGCATTGTAGAAAGAATACTATGCTATGAAATCTTACATTTATAAAGGATGCATAAAGTGTAGTGTATTCGTGGTGACGTCACAGTTACTGCAGGATGAATATTATCGGAACTGCGAGACTTGAGACGGAAGCCATGTTAGGACGGTGATTATGCTTCCCGAGTATTTGTAAGCATTATGTATAGAATATTATATTATGTATAGAATAGTAATAAAAGATTAACTAGTAAAGTGTTGTTGTGTTTATTTGTATTTGTGATACACAACACTTTCCTCCTTCCCTTTCCCCCCTTTTTTGAGAAGTGTCATAGTCCAACAGACGTGCAGGAAAGCGGCGTACTCGCCGAGGGCGACCACTAGGTGTTTGTGGTTTACTCTCTCGGTGTATACTGGTGGTAGGTGCGGCCACCTGAATGGGTTCTCCAAGTGCTGTCTCATTCTGACTATCCTGGTTTGTCGCAGTTTCCTCTGTGTGGCATTTACCGCTCTAGGTCCAAGTGGTCTACATGTCTTTTTGCATTCCGGAGTCCGTTAGAATCTCGTATGACAATGGTCCTGTCTGATGTTGGATAACTGCAGGTATCCATGGTGAGTTCTTTCCAGCCCTACTTCAAAATTGTATCCTGTGGTTGGAATGTTCTACCCTTTGTATCGGTATCTGAGTTATTTGTGGTGCCCTGTCAGGTGCAGAAAATCCAGGCATGTTCTTATGCGCCGCTAACAGTAGTTCGGTCGGGCTAAGTCCTTGCTGTTGATGGCGTAGTGTGTTGCATTAGTAAATAACGTGCAAGCCGCTGACTCCAGGTCCGTTTAGACGTTGCAATCCCTCCTTAACAGATTGTACTGCACGTTCTGCCAACCCTTGTGATGGATGATATGGACAACTCTTGCATGGCGAATGCCATTCTGGTGAAGGAAAGTCGTGAACTCCATCCCGTGAACTGAGGCGTTGTCTGAGACAATGCATTCGGAAGACCTGTGTTGCAAGAGTTCTCTAAGTGCTGAGATGGTAGCTCCAGTCGTTGTCAATGGCATTTCACGGACGTCGATCCACTTCGAGTGTGCATCCACGACAACTAAGATCATTTTCCCTGATAGGTCCAGCGTAATCCACATGTATTCGTGACCATGGCAGAGCTGGAATCTCCCAGTGATGTGTTGGTGCACGTGGTTGCTGGTGTCTATCTCTTGACAGTTGTTACATTTAGCTATTAGTTGTTCTATGTCCTGGTCCATTCCAGGCCACCAGACGTATGAGCGTGCAAGTGCTTTTGTTCTCACAATTCCCATGTGTCCCAGGTGCACTCACGAAGAACTATGGTCTAAGAGATGTCGGTATGACCACCCGTGCCCCCCACAGCAAACATCCTCGGTGTGTTGACAACTCGTTTTTCACTGATAAGATCGAAGATCTTGTTGAATATGTGTTGGCCATGCTGTCAGGATGCACTCCTTTACTCTAGATAGCACAGGGTCTGCTTTAGTCTCTTCTGATCTGTTCTGCAGAAACTGGTGGGTTTCCAAGTCCTCAAGGAATAATACTGCTCGCAGCTTCTCCTCACTCTGCTGAACCGAGGGGATGGCCACCTACTCAGTGCATCGCGTTCCCTATGCCCTCCCTGGTGCATACTGCAGTCTGAAGTTGTAAGCCGTCAAGAGGCATGCCCACCTTTGCATTCGGGTGATAGAATGAATGGGGTCGGCCGGTCCGACGTGAAGATTCCCAGCAGTGGCTTGTGGTCAGTCACTATCTCGAAAACGTATTCCATATACGAAATGGTGGAAATGTTTCACCCCGAATATAA